>CM060846.1:226575511-227175511 GCA_030762175.1 Metallyticus violacea
TTATTTAAATAAAAGGGGGGAAAATGCATACTTGTTTAATTCCTTTATTAGAGCCCACGTTCTAGGTTATATTAATCTCTCCGCACTTCACATAGAAATTTACTTTCTGCTAAATTGCCATCAGAGCTTTCAACAGTTTACCTGATAGCCCTTTCTCCTATAGTTTCCACTATAAAGAATTGCGTACCACGGAGTCAAATACATTCTGAAAATCGACGAAAACACAATGGAGTGTCCCTGTTTTACTCTCCATTCATCATAGTTTTTAAAATAAAACTGTTGTCACAGGTTCTAAACCCTTACCTAAATCACGAATGAAATTTTGAAATTTTGTCATGCTCAGGCACCCAGTTTTGTGCTTTTCTTTGCAGAATTGTACTAAACATGTTTCCAAGAGCCAGCAATAACCCCGCGTTCTTATAATTATCTGGATGATTAAAACCTCCTTGTCCCCTGTAGAATGGATGAAATAATCTCGTAGCTCAATGGTCCAGATTGGTTCCCCCTTCAATAATGCGGTTAAATGCTTAATATCACGCCTAATTTTCTCTTGATTTTCACAAAAGCCTTAAAAAAAAATCTGCTTGCAACCCATCCATTTCCGCTGCCTTATTATTCTTCATTGCATGTATAGCCTTATTAATTCTTCCTTTGTAAAAACCGAATCCAATAACTGATCAATGATCCCCCTTGTAACTCTTCCCCAGTTATCCCTGGTCCTGCCCAGTTTGCCTCTTGCTCATATAAAACTCAAGGTTCTGCCGAGGTGTTATTGTGAGCGACTGTGCCCTATTTTTATTGTTGGCCTATGCTATATATTCTTTGGTGTTGAGGTTCCTTACCTCGCCGCCATGTTTCTATTGGTATTTGGGACTTCCTCGTCAAACTACCCGACGTTTCTGCCCCGTACTTTCTATTGTTATAGGCACCCCCACTGCCCTGGTTGTTGCTAATGCTGCTGCTTTTGCTGCTGCCTCAATTCCCAATACTCCTATCCTTAATGGGGCTTAGTTCGGGGAATTACCATCCCCTCCAACAGAGTTCCTTACTGTTGGGTCATTGTCCCCCCGCCTGTCCTATAGCTCTCGTTCGGTCCTCCACCGTCTTTGGTGTCCGCCACCAATTCCTCTCGTCTGCCGGGATTCGAAATGGGAACCACCATTCCAAGTCTGATGAGCAACTGCAGCTCGTAAAACGAGATCATAAAACAGACCCCACGCGAACAATAAAAATTCGGTCTTCATTAATTCCTGAATAAAAATAGATATCCGACCAAATGCACATCATTCATCGGACGAAGGATACCGATTTTCCAATGGGTATCATAGGCTTCGTCCAGATTAAAGAACACAGGTATTGTTTGGAACTTCCGTACAAATGCGTCAATGATTAGGGTGGAAGAATACACAAGATGGTTGACGGAAGAGCGATGACGACGAAAACTGCACTAGACGTTTGTAAATAGGTTCTTCGACTATAGCCACCACATTATCCTTCCGTTAATCATAGTTCCATCCCCTTGCAAACCCGGAAATCGTTCGGTATCTGGAAGGAAGGTGTGGGTTCTTTCCAGGTTTAGGAATAAAAATGAAGGTGACCACGAGCCACGAACTCGAAAAAGTGCCATTGAAATAAACAGAATTGAAATCTGGAGCAAAAAAAAGTCCTTTCCAGGTTTAGGAATAGAAATGAAGGTGGCCATGAGCCAAGAACTGGAAAAAGTGCCATTAAAATAAACAGAATTGAAATCTGGAGCAAAAAAAAAAAAAAAAAAAAAAAAAAACTCAACTTCTTCTGACACATGCTGGAACATAGCAATATTAATACCATCAGGCCCTGGTGCGCATAGCCGAGAGTTGAAAAGTAAATGGGGCATTATGGCACTCCAGATTGTAGGAGGCAAAGGAGAACCCTCTCGACTCAACCTACTGCTTAATAGTGCGAAACGCAGGAGGATAATGAGCAGATCTTTAAATATCCATAAAAGTACGCTCTAACGTATTGGCGACATCAATAGGAGTGGCAAGCACATGGTGTACTTTGAGACCGAGTATGGGCCAATACCCAGGTTTGCCTGCCACGCTGCGAAGCTTATTCCAGACGACAGATGTAGGCGTGGTTTAGTTAAAAATAGAGGCGAAAGCAATCTAAGTCACCATTTTGCTGTCCTTTTTAATTCTAAGGCATTTGGCTCGCAGCTGTTTGTAGCGAATCATGTTTGCTGTAGTAGGGTGGCGACCTACTCATTCATCGTTCCACTAAGGACCCGGAAAGCGTCTGGGATGGGAAGACGATAGGGGAAGAGGCTTATCTGCCGCTGTAATGCCGACCGTTTTGAGGTGCTCCACAATAAGGCTAAGAGATGGAAAATCACACTTTAAAAATATAGCTAAACACGAAAGGGATGCCAGTTCGCCTTTTCAATGAGCCACCTTGGCGCATACTGAGAATGTGCGTGAGAAGATTGTATATGAACTTGACACAGAAAAGGGTCACTGTAATATAAATTGGAGATGACGTTCCAGATAAAATGTACAGCAAGTGAGGCTTAACGGAAAGATAAGTCCAAATGTGAAAAATTGTGATTACTTCCCAAAGAAAAGTGGGTTGATCAGTAATGAGCAAAATAAGATTATGGCAATTTAGATATTCTGCTAGCATGCTACCACTTGCACACTCCGTGATAGAACCCCATATGGGAGGGTGCGCATTAAAATCCCCTAAATGTAGGAAAGGAGGTGGTAGCTCATCGATAAGGTGATCCACATCAACCGCTGCGGCAGTAGCAGACGGTAGTAGGTAAATGGTGCAGGCTGTAAAGCAAAGGCCAGGAAAAAAAACTGCAGTGGCTGCAGCCTGTAAAGAAGTGTGGCGGTTTAGTGAAGAATTGCATGCGTCTTTTCTGATGAGAAGTATAACTCTACCATGTCCGGGAGTGCCATCTTAGGGAGGAAGATCGAATCTCACCGAAGAGTAACTGCGAAAAGTGAACGAATCATCTGGTCTAATTTTGGTCTCTTGGAGACACAAGAGGCGAGTCAGTGGATCGTAAAAGTAACTGCAGGTCAGGTCTGCGGCTATGGAGTTCACGCACATGCCACGGAAGGATAGCCATTGTTAAAATCTGGAATAAGATAAAAATAGACAAAACATCACCTTACCTTTTAGTCGGTGTAGGACAAATCAACCGTCCTTTTATCAAAACTAGGCGGGTTTTCTGGAGTAGATGCCTCCTGATCCATTACTTCCTCATAGGGAGGGCTCTCCCAATGAGAGTTAGCAACCGATCTCAACACTTAGCATCGGTTGAATGTAGACGGCGACGGTGACCGCTTAGCGGGCTTGCTGTCATACCCATCATAGGAGCTGGATCTCCGAGGCTGTGAGGGTCTTTGTGGCTGCTTAGAGTTACCTTCACTAGTGAACGATTTTAGGAAGTCAGTTCGAATATAATCGGTCTTAAATTTAATAGGGTCCAACTGAAAAACTACTGGTTGGCAGCTAGTGGAGCACTTGGAGGACATGACCTCAGTAGGAGGTTTAGAAAATACTAACTCATAAGTTTGCGTGGCTCTATCGCGCTTCTGAATCGCAGCAACAGCAGCTATGGGGGATAAGTCCTGAATTTCGGCATAGCAGGCTGGTGGCTTTAAATCCTTTTCCGGGTCTCTCAGAAAGTGTGTTTCTGCTTGACCCGGAGCTCCTGAAACATGCGCTCCTCGCAATAACGAGCGCTGTCGCAGGAAGTCACTGGATGAGCGCCGTGACAGTTCACACAAATGGTCAGGGATCCACATGAAGGAGTTCACATGATTCTTGTCCATAGGTAGCACAAACTGAAAAAGTAATTTTACATGAGAGTAGTGTTTGGCCAAATCGATGACACTGATAGCATTGCATGGGGGATGGAATATGAGGGCGGACCTCATTTATCTCGTCTCCTGCCTTGATCTGCCTGGGAAGATCAACCCTATCAAAAGTATGAAATAGGGTACGCATCGGTATCTCTCTGGGAATGCACTCTAAAGAAAGCAGTAGCCCCTTGATCAGATAGATGTCCTTGAATTTTGGTATCATCCATACCATCGAGGATCGAGATAATAAAGAGCCCTCGAGATGAATTGAGGGAACGATGCTGTTTTACAGGGATAGTACAACCGTGGAGAATATGGGTCTTTAGTAAGAAGTGAGTTTATGAACTATTCAGCGGTTCCACTAATAGGGAACCATTTCGTAGCCGCGAGCAGGATTTCACAGGTTCAGAAATTTTATCCACACCATTTTGGATGATTGAAGTGTTCACATTACTAAATGTTTGATATTCTTTGGTTCTAGTGATCACTAAGTAACGAGGGAATGAAACCACCGTTACCCTTTTTTTTTAGGTCCACATGTTTCCTTTTTACGTTATAGTAAGAATTATCCTGTACCATAGCGAGTTCATTTTCCACCATTGCACTGTCTCCGATGGCAGGCTACTTCTTGGGCGCCACCCTCTTAGGTGACTTGTCCTGGCTTGAACAAAGTCACCTCAGTGGGTACAGTTAAAGGAACCCAATCGCCTACAAGAAGTTCACAGCTCATGCAATGTCCCCTCCCCGGGGCTGACCTTCACCAGGGGATACGCTCCCATCCTACAAGATAACCCAATGCTGGGAGTCGCGCTATTACCCAGTTATTTTTTACCGTGTCAAACACAGGGCATTCATCAGACTAAAAGCAGGATGTATGAAACACAGGACATTCATCAGACTAAAAGCAGGATTTATGAACAATAAAAATTAAATAGAGGAAATATAAAAGGAGTCAAACACGCTGAGCGTGGAACTGTGGGAGCAGCTCAGGTGCCTCGTGGTTTCTACCCCCAGTACCAAAAATGGGCCCCTGAAGGGGCATAGGGACGAGGCAACCATGCAATGGCAACATAGTTTGCCGATATACGATATTAAGAGCTATTTCAGGGTTGTTAATGTGCATGTGGCCTTACTCTTTCTTTAATCTTATTTTCATTCTATTGAGGCGACGCTATGGACTCGAGGTTAGAGCACTCACCTTCTTTTGCGTGAACCGTTTTTGGATCTCAGCTATATATGGCGGAATTAGGAAAATTTGGAAGTGTGTTTTGTAAGTACTGTAGTATAAAATAAACATTCCCTGGTTCGTTTCTTCAGTTAATGAATACATTTAATGTTTAATAACAACGATGACCTATGGAAAAACACTGGGAACGGCCTTCCTGCTGTATCGCATACAGCGTCCAGAGTGATCTCCCTAATCTAAATTTGTCACCATTTAGCTACATTATAAGTGAGCGTGATAAAATTTTGCCATAGGTGTGATTAGAAAGCGCGGTAAACTGCTATCCATTGTTTTGTTCACACAATTCGGTCATAAACGGTGTCAAATTCATTATTAATTATTTAGGGCTTTTCTTTTTGTAACGTTGTTACATATATGAATTTTTTGCTCGAACGAAATATTTTATACTCACCCATGATAACAACTTTCGGCGAATCTCCCATTGAAGCGCCCATGGTAACACCAGCATCACTCCCTCCCGTGAATTTCTTACCATCTATTAACCTCTCTTGGCTACGTGCTACCACAGGGGGTTTGGTTGGAGTGGTTTGCATAGCGTCGTCAAAAGAGGTAAGGGTGTGTGATCGAGCGAAACTTACGTGTTTTGTCCGGGGTGGAGGGGGCACTTGGTTATGAACAGGAGGTGTAAGATTGAGAGCAGGTGGCAGCGGAGGTGGTGGCGGTGGTGGTGGTAAATCTGGATGGGCAGGACATGCTAAATATTCGCTACTATAGCTCATGTACTGAGGATGACGGTGATGGTGATGATAGCGACTAGGTATGCGTCGACCGCCTCCATATTGGTCCAGATAGATTTCGTCCAGGATAGGCCGTGGTCGCTCCTGCAACAACAAATGTAATAATGTATTTCTACAATTGAAAGTCGTATATAAAGCAAAAAAATAGATAAACAAAATCTCATATGTAATCAATTTTGTATGAACATTTTGGTTTATTAATAACATAAATATTATTGTTACAGTTTTGAACTTATTTAAATTTGCTGATTTTGCGTTTTGTGAACTGTTCAGAAAGAACAGAAGCACTCTTCATACTCATCCTTTGTCCCAATATTCTGTCGCTTTATTAAAAGTATTTCACAACAGATTTAAGTACCTGAAGAAATATCTGAACCGTCCCCCTTGACACCAAAAAATACATGCGAGTAGTTTACCTTACAAAACTTACTCAGAGTACTCCAAATTTTCTCGGGATTCCAGCCAGATGAGCAGTTGGTGTAGAACTGACGTTTGGAAGATGGCTATCAACTTCGAAGGTCGGTTTTACATTTGCTCACCTGGCTGGAAACTCGAAATACAGGTTGGCCAGGAAACTTCAGCTCATATTTCTATACTCATTGTAACAAAAGAATATATATTATAAGGAATCTCTTCAACCTTTAAGTTCTTTGAGGTTTAGTCACGTATCTTCGAAGTAACCACGTAGCTTAATAGCAGAGAGATTTTAACGTACCTGTCTAAAAAGTAAATTCCGATGCCATATGACATTAAATTATGAAAATTGAAATAAATACTATCAAAATTTGTTTAACTTTTTCATTTTTACATTACATGTTCAATTAAACTGCAATAGGAGACATTATAAAATGAAACATAGCAATGGAATACGGTGCATACCAACATATGCAATGTTTATGTCGAAGCCGAGCAACCAGTAATTTTTGTTAAATGTATATGACATAAAAGCAAGTTTTAAATTACATTTGTAGTAGATAATCTACTTACAACAAAATTAATGTAGGTGTATTTTAAAGTGGCATATTTTAGCCTACAGTGAAGTAACCCGCCGTTCAAAACACGTCGCGATTGCAACGAACATATTTGTCAATACACGTTGTGGTTTAGGACCTATGCAACAAACTTCGTGAAATGATAGGGCTTACAAAGAGGATCATTTTTTATAAAACAACCAATGTTGGCTATTGCGTTGGTTAGGAGCCACAAGATTGAGCAGTCAACACGTGTCCTAACATGCTTCGTTCCGTAAGTTGGCCACCCGTTTGACCGTACTACTGCTTACATCAGTTGCTCCCGTTTTCCATCTGCGTAACAAGAACACTTACGTTGTCGACCCTGCCTACAGTTTATACTAACCAAACTACATCCCTCTAACTCGGTGTACCAATATACATTGCATGACCTACATTCGCTTGCTGTCATCAGTATAGTCAGGATGAATGTTTAAGATTTACCTGAGCTTACTGATATGATCATGTGTTATGGAGAGGCAAGAGAAAACTGAAGAGAAGCCCTTCGTATCTATTAACGCTGGTATCCTCGCAAATAGCACCCAGACAACGCAATTTTTGCACAATTGTCTCAACGTCTTCTCGAATATAGAAGTCTGCGTCCTCAAAGGGGAAGATGCAAAATTAGAACGTCTCAACTTGAAGAAAAATTGTTTATATGTCCATAGTTAAATTAATTGCTATTGTCATCCATCTAAGTCAGCAGTCATCAACACAGTACCTGATGCGGGAACTTTAGATAGAAGTGATGAACATGGGGGTTGGTTGCACCATGTTTGTGAACCTGAACTGGAGAAATTTGTGTTACAAAATATTGAGGATAACCCAAGTACAACCTCCATGTGGCATGGTGTAAGCCAACCGACTGTGTTAAATATCCTACATGAAGACCACTACTACCTCTATCGTCTGCAACGTGTTCAAGGACTAAGCAAGCTCATTTTCGGCCAAGAGAATGTTTTATTTTTTTGTTTTTTTTTTTTTTCGCTGGATATCAGTCTATTACCATTATGCAAGTTCTGTCGTTAATCCTTTCGCTGATGAAACAACTTTGGTGAAGACAGTATCATCAACCTACGAGTTTTTCAAAGAATCTGAGAAAAACCGAAACTCATTATAAGAAAAATTTTAAATCAATATTCTAAAATTCCTGAAATTCCGGGCTATCTCCTAATTCATCATGTTTCCACAACGTTTCAATGGTACATAGTATCGGCAGTTTCTACGGGAACACTGTCTATCATGCTTGAAAATGCGCATTTGGGTGTGCAAGAGGTGTTGTGACTGATGCATTATTTAGCTCAGGATACTTCCGCGTCATCGTTAGCGAGTATCTCAACTTCTTACCCGTTAGGCAAATGGTATGAGCAAAATCTGTTGTATACACCACTCTTATTCGAATATAGGCAGAAATATTCAAACAGGTGCATCAATCCACGGCGCAATACGTGGGCGCTTGCATAGAGACCCTCGAACATTTACTATAAAAGTTCATGCAGTTAAATTGCACTGTGTAATGTAATGTTGCCCTATTGCCGACTTAACCATGCAGTTGCAAGACATATGCTCATATGAACCTTTTTGACTATTTTTCTTTTTTTGGAAACACCTCTTGAAGTATATCTCTATAGTTCAAATTAATCTTGGATATAAACCATTGACAAGTAGGAAATATTGTGTGACGCTCAAGTTCGTGCGGCCGGAAGGAGTGTTATCAGCCTTCTGGGCGGGGTCCGAACAACCATTAGCAGTCCATTATCACTATTTATATTCTACTCTTGCAGTCTTTATTCATGTGTAAAATTTCCATCAGGTTCCCAACTGGGTATTTTTCTCTTGGGTTTTTAGTGGTTTCCGTTTCTGAAATTATTATTTCGGTTTTGGAGGGCAAGAAATGACGGTCTTCTAAAAATATTACGATACTGACAATAACATTGATGATCTATGAATGTTACGCTTCACTGTCTCCGTTCACCTACAATATCTTTTCCAGCTCGTTTTCATAACTGACGTTACATTAAGCGTTGGAACTGTTCGCGCTACTTGTAATTCAGTTCGGTTAATTTTTCAAATGAATGAATGATGTTTACCGCCCATTTTTACCACTGGGGCACCACTGGCGGTGGACAATGATGATACACGAGATGAAATGATATATTGGAGGAATTTTCAAGAAAGGAAACGTTCTAGGTCTAAGTTTAGAGTACCTCCATTTATGACTGAGGAAAACTTGGGAACTAAACCTTCGCCAGGGAGGACGGCCCTGGTGGGATTCGAACCACAGACATCCCATCCACGAGTCCGCGCTTTAACTACCTCGGCCACCCTTGGAGGTATTAATTTTTTAGAAACATGATGCATATTTTTTTCTAATTAGCTTGACTTCTGTGTTAACAATTTTACTGTTATTGAAAAGTTTATATTCACAATGAGAAATCGGTAGTCTGTAATGAACATTTTAATAAATAGCCTACATTATTACTCTTATTGTTAATTTCATAACGGAGTTAATAACCACAAGCACAAAGGTACGTAGAAAGTTTTTGCTTGCTAGGGTGCATTCTACCAGAGCTTCTTCTCGAAGGAATTTGCATTTTTTAATTCTTTTTTTGGTTTGACCATATGGAGGGTAGTTTATTAATTAATATGAAGGAGAAAAATCTCGCTGCTTACTGTGTATATTCTAACGTTATCCACTGTTTAATGGACTCAGAATTCCATTTATTAACTTTAAGAATCAACTGCATAGAACGAAAATTATGGAACGATTTTCACATCTACTTTACTAGTGTTCAATGAATAAACATTTTATAACGATAGATGTATACCGGACACCTGACTT
Organism: Metallyticus violacea; assembly: GCA_030762175.1. Classification (NCBI taxonomy): domain Eukaryota; kingdom Metazoa; phylum Arthropoda; class Insecta; order Mantodea; family Metallyticidae; genus Metallyticus; species Metallyticus violacea. Next base: position 226,585,201 of record CM060846.1, read on the forward strand.
ATGCCGTTCATAAATTATTTTATGCTTTACGTAAAAGCGAATACAGGTGAAACAAACTCATATAGTAGTTGAAATTTTCTTATTTGGAGCACTTGTATTTTAGTATGAACCATTGAAAAGAGATGCCAAAAGTTATAGGCAAATAATGATATAAATCTAATATCTGTTGCATTAAATAATTAGGTATAGACGGGTGAAATGACTAATATGTTGATTCATACGACGCGTTTGAGCAATAAAATTGTCATTTATAACAGGCAGAGCTATCGAAGTTTTGATAACTCATAGCTAGATTGATGGATTAGTGTATGTCTATTCGACTACCTGCGAGAGGTATAACAACTAAGTGTAAAACCTCGAATCCTACCGTTATAGATCCCCTCTCTAGAACTCCTGTGGCAAGGTAAGAACAGAAACAGAAGAATCAATAGCACATGTTCCTTCAAGCAGAATATGTTGAAGTGGCAAAATTTTATGTGGAGGCTGAAGACAATGTTTAGTAGGCGAGAATGCGACACCGAAAGTTTTTCCGGAATGGCGCCCACCCAACGCTCAAGTAATTCGGCGTGCAGTTCTTAGGTTGGAGATGATCGCAAGTGCACATTCAAAGCGACGTCAAGGGCATAACCAATGCTGGAAAGCACATTTGTGCATTACTAAGAAGGTAGTGCGCCGTATGCTGCAAATGAAGTGTTGGAACCCATACCAGATGGTGTACGTGTCGAAGCTTCATAGATAATTGCACAAAACTCAAGAATAGATTTCAGAATTACACAAAAATATTTAAAAGTAAATAAATTTGTTTAATGCAGACCTAAAGCACCATTTTATAACCCAGTATTTAAACTTTTTACAAAGCTTTTTGCGATAAATTGCTTGAACACTAAGATGAAGCGAATTATTTAATACAACTGCAGATGAAAGGAAAGGAAACTCATTTCGTGATGGCTATCATTGGACATTACACCTTATATAATAATAAAGTATCCTCAAACCAGTTTATGCTGGAAGAGTTAAGCAGAATTTACTACTTGTATCACTCAGAACTCTTCCTTAACTTACATTTTTACTATACCTATAACCTATAACCCACTATCAGCCCACGTCTCACCGGCATAAAGAATTAGGCGTTCATTTTTTCTAAAGTGTTCCATTTATTGGAAAAGGTTGTAAGGCCAATTTATAACGTGGAGCCTTTCTATTATTTTTGGGCCTTTCTTTCATGTAAATCTCATCTACTTAATGTGTTTCTCGTGATGTGCGTGTAATTGTTTTATATTAATATATCCAATAGATTTTATGTCACAAAAACGTATTTTTCATGTTCATACAATAATTATACATTGTGCACATTACCACAAAAATCATGATTGTGCGCAAAATTTTGCCTGGCATAAATATTCTTCCCCATGAGCATCACCACCTTCATTCATTGCTTACTTGGTGATGTAAAAGTCCCTCTGATACAGCGGTATAATATCCTGGGATATTCACGCTAACACTTTATTTAAGGTGTTTTCATCATAAATATAATAATTTGATCTATAATATATTTATATTGAATGCAGAGTACTATAATGAGGTTAATGATTTCAAGATGTAGATGAAGATATAAAACAACATTTTAGGATCCTTATCTAATATAAAAGGCCAAATGCAAATGCTCTAAAAACCTAGAAAATAAAAAGACAAAGAGCTAATATTCTCACTTAGGTAGTAGGACAACTACATTCCAAGCAGCCGATTTAGGATAATGGGCATTACCAGGATTTTCTTCAAAGGGAGCAAAGAGTCATCATTCCAAACACTCCCTTATTTATTGACGTCTTTCACTACTAGTCATATTCGCAGCTTTCATCTTTGAAACAATTGGGGCATATTTCACGAAAGTACAAATTTACAAAATTACCAAATAATTTCTTTAGCTACATACAACAAATAACCATGTTTCATTAAAGTATCGGTGCAATCCGTAGTTGTAACAGTTATTTATAAAATCGCTTATATTTACATTTTGTAGGTCATGAATTCCTCGGAATTGATTTCTTTGCACTGCGTAATTTTAGACATTTTTAATTTATACCTAATAACTTTTGTGAAATAGGCTCCTACTTGTGCTCTTTAATTGCTTATGTTGTTCAACTAAACGTCAGGGTTTATTACTGTTGCTTGAAATATACACACACAATACGTAATATAAATAGCACACACCCTCTCTCTTGCATTCACATCTGCAATCACTTTCGAGGGTAGAAAATAATTTTAATGCAAGAAAAATCATTTCCGCCAGTTGGGAATCGAACTGGAGACTTTTTAATTTATAAGCCTGTATGACAACCAAAAGACTACAGAGGCAGCCAGTTCCTATTTGGTTATTGAAATCTAGAACGAATAGTGAAATTACGACCATAACTTGTATAATTACTAAAAGTTAAATTCTCAGTGCTTTTACTACAAGTTAAATTCTCATGAACATAATTTCTTTTGCATGCCTTAATCTCTTCACCCAGTTTCCTCGTCTGATAATTTTAACCACAGCTGGAGTCAACTAGAATACAAATGGAACTTATTGACGACCTCACGAATAAGTTTTTGTTTCTCCATGATCATCCACGATCAGAAAACCAGGTATTCAGACGTTTTTCACACATTGTTGACTAGAGTCAAGTTTTTACCCTGCGGGGAGCGTTGAAGGACCGTTCTGCACTACATGTAGCAGGAAGTGCTAGGCCAATGAGAATGGAAAATGCACCGGGAGTAGACCGGGTAAGAATGGATGAGAAATCGATATACGTGCCTCAATGTTCACCACCTTTGTTTTCCATATTTCTTATCGTGTTTGAGCCTTTGCCAGAATGTTATTGGTGAAGTACAGTTTATTGATTCGTTTCAAATGAGTTAGGTAATCATTAAAGGAAAGATTTCCATCACTTGAGGATGAAATACTGTAAGAAAAGAAGCATTCTTTATGCACTGGGAAAACAAGTTTTTAGGAATGTGATTTGGGAGCCTAAATTGGGAAGTAATGTGGAGTATTTGAACTGTTCCTCCGTAGGACGGTTAGACCTATATTTGTCTGGACACTTTGCGTGGCACAGACAAGAAATATACTACTGGATTTCATAAAATTGTTTAAGATTTCGACCGCACTCTTTCGGTGACCCTCACAGGTTTCAACTGCAATGTATATTGTTGCACACCGAATTGCTTGAAGAATGTTAGCCTAGAGCTACAACTGGAAAGCGTATTATTTAGTGACACCAGAAATATAAATGTTGAAACTGAGCAAAACAGAATATGTGTACGCTGGGATGTTTTATTGTTTCCATCAACTGACAGTGTTTGAGCGCTTCAATAATGAAAATAAAATGCCCTGAAAATAAGCAAATGGCTTCATATTTTGCAGTCTTCCTAGTTTCACATAGTGAAGGTACATTTTAAATACATTTTATTTGAAGTGAAACATTTTTATTATTTCCTTCGCTGTTCCTAAGCAGTTTCTTTTTTCGGAACTCTGTTGGAATCATTAACCACCATGTTATGAGAATATCCATTGCAATGGAAAAAATAGAACTTTAGGATAGTGCTTTCTTATAAAACTTGCACTCCATTTTCCTTACCGTCCATATCTGAACAGTCGTCATATCCCTCGCCAACAAGCTTTGATATGCTACACCAGTTTCATTTAAGAATGAAGTAATGCAGTTTGCAAACACTCAAATCAATAAGCTGTGTAAATCCCAGAAATTCTTCTCGAACAATATGAGCAGTGCTACCGCTGTTCACAAAGTGCACTCCTATAGAAAACTGCACGTTTCCCACTAAACCTGCTGACTCGTCAACCGGCATTGAAAATGCTACACTTTCATTGAGTGATGAAATCGGCGTCTTCAGATCAATCTGCCTGCAGAGAATTATCGGTTAATTTTGAACTTGGACAGAAGCGTGGTTACCATTCCCGCTGCAGGTATTAAGGTGAATTAAGATGGCCTGCTATATCCACCCTATTATGCAAAAGATTGCACTATAAAATTCCCGAAGATGAGTTTTTAACGAAAAGAAGTAGTTCATAAGTCACACAAAAAATAAAGCAAGAAATTATATGGTATAGCCCTATGCCTGCTTTTTTGAATTTCTCATTGGTTAGCATGATCTATCTGTTGCGCCAAACTGGTTGGTTTGCTTTTCGTCACATCCAAGAAGTTGCTAAATTTGTTTACAGCTTCACGATGCTAAGATGATTTCATATGTTCAACAGCTGACTCATGAAAATGCTGCTTGCGCTATAAATGCACCTTAGATACCACGATGCCCTTTTGATTGATAATTCACGCATTGCCAACACAAAGCAGCTTTCTGTTTAGCGGATGACTAATCTGTAAGCCATTGATATGGAATTACGAATTTCTTAATGCTACGTTTAATTTGAAGTTATTTATTATGGAAGGTACTCAAGAACTGTTAATAAGTTCATGCCTTAGGCCTTTGCTTATTGGCTGACTGCTGATTAAATTACACCCTACATTCAAAATATGAACATCACTACCTGCAAAGTAATTATATTTAACTTCGTCCTCTGATGTTGATGAACTTCTCCTTTTATTATACCGGGTTAAGCCATTGGGTCATCCTTAGTTATGCTAGCTGTAGCGCTTGAAATTGGCGTCGTCTTGGCGGTATCTTCTTTCTTTTAAAAAATTGTTGTGATATTCATAGTGATGGTCACGATGCATTAAACTGAAACACATCGATTATCGTCAATATCACGACACAATTCCTAATCCTCCGCACGAGATTAAATGTGTTTTAAAGCTGAACAGAATGAGCAAGGAAACAGTGTATCCGGTCCCAGTGAGAATAAACTGCTATCTCTTACTATAGCATCGTATGTTTATTTGTTTTTAAAATGCTAACTTGTTATGATTTGGCAAGATAGTATTTCCTCTTCAAGAACTTCCTTCAATTGCATTTATTACTTTCTGCTGCGCCAGCATCTGTGTATGGATGAAGAGGATATTGTGACTCTCATTGCACTGCTTTTGTTTCAAACTGTTTAGATAAACAATGTGTATACGTCATGCGAAAAAATTATAGAATTAATAACCACTAAATAGCAAAATGCCATGTCATTTTCTACAGAAATTTCTCTTCGGGAATACGGAAGACGGTAGTACCCAATTTAAATAGTTCATTTATGCATTAATTAATAATTCATTCATTCATTCATTCATTCATTCATTCATTCAATAGTTCATATATTAAATTGTCTGAAACATAAGCTGCTGATTGTTGATTTGAAAAAGGAAAGGAAAACTTTAAGTTAAGTATAAAGCAAAACAAATTGCTCTTATAATTTCGTGCTGTATTATGCGCTCTTCATTATTAGGGTTTAGCTTAGTTGCTTTGATATGATTATTGATATATCACAAATTTTACGACCTAATTGCTTATTTTTTTATATTAACACACTATGTTCGTTTAAGCACCAGTATTATTGGTGGAGTATTGCAAGTAAAATTAAGTATAACTAAGCAAAATCAATAGTGGTGAAACTCAACATGAAAAAATAACAATAATTACGAATCACAAACCTAAGAAAAGGAATAGCAGAATATTTTGCTTATAAATTACCTTACATTTGAAATTACAAATTACAAACCAGTCTAAATATGGCAATGATGAAGAAGGAGGCAAAGCGACAACGATGGTGGTTAAAATAATGATAATAAGGATGATAATGCAACTATTGATAATAGCAACAATGAAAATATACAGTTGTGGACGCAATGATAGCCTACTACGTTAGTGCTTGGCATTTTCATGGGAGAGGGGATAGGGCATGATTTTGAAGCGTAACTCAGATATTAAAAGGATTTAGGAAAGGGAGTAATGAAATAACTCTTTGATAGAAAATGTAAAGCTAATTAAAGAGCAGCTTACAGAGCAATTTTTCGCGAATTGCCCTAATTTATATGACCGTATGTGTGACACCAAGGAACACGTGTTTCTGGAAAGTTCTGTGCTGCACTCCTGCGCCTGTAAGGTAAGTTTTGCTCATACAGGAATTGTCGTAAACCATCCTTCAGCTACTAAACTTTTGTTAGAGAACTCCCTTTGCCCTAGCCGACACGAACTTAAATTTATTTACTACAATTAAGAAATCATGCCTATAAAACTTCACCGAGGCATATTACATGCGTGTCTGTCAGTCGGGGTTTCAAATTAGATTTGCTTTATGGTAAACAAAAAAAAAAAAAAAAAAAAAAAATGCTCACATCTCTATGTACTTCCGATTGTGACATTATGTCAACTGCACATTTATAAAATTTCGGGAAGCGATTGGCATCAATGGTTTGCTAAACCCCAATGACAAATAAAGTTTTATACACTTCTTTTAGTGGCGTGTGAAATTCGGTTGCAAGTCTTTATGTGTAACCTCCGTCTTGACATTAAATGTCATAGCAAACAGTTCTAACTTAACTTGGAGGACCTCAACATCTTAAAATCTGATATGAAAGTCATTAGCAACTTCATCAAGCATCTGAATGTATAATTGAAATTCTTCACCATGTTAAGAGATCTTTTCCTGCAAAATATAAAACAAAATCAAGATAAGAGAATGGTCATAGAACTTGTTAATAAGGCTATTGGATAGATTAAAGAGAAGGGAACTATATATTTCGTCCGTACAAATCGAATAGGCAAGCTAATAGAAACATAATTTTACAGCTAAATTAACACAAGTAAACATAGGTAATCGATGTATATTTGCTGTATCCACAACATTTATCAATCGTATTGGCCATTACTTCCACCATAGCCCAGAATACTAGCGTATTTTTCTGAATGGGAAATACAATGCCGCTTAATACTGAATATTTTACAACTATTTTTGCAAATTAAACAATACGCTTCTCCTCCATGTTTGCGACTAAGGAACAGGATTGACCATTCAACATTAAGAAGTCTGCTGTTTACTCTGCGTTTATCTTTCCCAGACATTGTATACAGAGAACAAAGAGCTCGAACATTCACAATTTCTATCCCATCCCTGGACTCGCTTTCCTGCCTTTCCTTTAGAAGGAAAAGTGACTGCCAGTACGAATGCAAAGCCATGCACACGTGCAAACGTCCTACATGGAGCTGTGCCTTGACATGCCCCCCAAGTACCTCACGGGGGCAAGCATGAAACTTTGCACGCTCATTTAAAATAAACATAGTTCGTCAAAGCTGATGAAACGAATTATTTTTATCATCATCATCATCATCATCATCATCATCATTTTACGTTTCTAATGTGGTGCATTAAAATTATAGAGCAGTGGTGTCAAGGAAAGAAACATGTAAGGTGGGGATAACGAAAGTAGGGAGATGAAAATAAGTAGGAGCTGCCGTGAATGACCACATAATATAATGCAGCTTCTGAATTAGGAGGGGAAAAGAGTTGTGTTTAGTTGTTCTGGGTTGATACAGTTAAGTTTATTTTTAATAGTGTTTAACGACCGTTTTAAATACTGAGGCATTACAGGCGGTCGGCACTGATAACATGGATGAAATGAGAACTGGGAAAGTTTCTTTTTTAAAGGAAAGAAGTGCTACAGGCCTAAGTTTAGGATATCTCCCCGGCATTTGCCATTTATGAGGGCTGATGAAACCCTGAAAGAAACCTCAGTCAGGGAGGACGGCCCTGGTGGGAATGAAACCCCAGAGCTCCCACTTATGAGTCCGCGCCTTAACGGTCTCGGCCATCCATGACGGTACGTAAGCGCAGTGAAGGAGTGCTTACTTGTGTAGGAAATAATGAATATTTCGGAGATTTATTTTCTTATTTAAAGTCACGACATATATAACATTAGTAGTTTTATAAACATTAAATATGTAAATATGTAAATATTAAATACATTAAGCAAAAATGAATTCATAAATATGACAACGAAGAATTTTCAAATCAATTTCCTTTAATAACCTGTAGTTAATACAATTTTACTTGTACTGCAGTAAAATATTTGAATAATTACAAATCATACAACTTGAATAAAAATAGTTTGTTTTTTCTGAATTCAGCTGTTCAAAGGAAAATTAATTACCCGTTTATATTAGATTACTTAAGCAAAGACAGAGACTCGAAGCATAGCTAAGAATTATCATACCTTGAAATTAATTTTAAGAACCTTAAACTATGTTAAAATTTTGTTCAAATTGTTAAATAAATGTTTAAAATTATACTGTATGATGAAATCATAAGTAACACTATTTATAAATATAAAGAAATATTAAACTTTTACCGTGATAAATTATGCAAAATATTTCTAATGAAATTGTTACAACGGAAATTATAATATATTCAAAATGCAAAGTAGGAGGTCCAGACACGATTTCTTTCCAGTAAGTCATTCAGATATGTTGGAATTAAATTTATTAGGCTCTTAAAATATTATGGATTTTTTCGAAGTTTTTTGCAAACTTGTCTAATGAGTTTCATTGGGATCACTCTTGTTCTCTCTTATCCTTATCGACCATTGAGCCCAGAGTACGATATTGCATTTAATCAGGCGACACTTGAGGCAGTAGTATTATCCGGCGACGAACGATTAAATAACATCACACTGCCATAATCGTTCGCTAGGTGGAAAATTGGCACCAGTATCATTTTTTTTGTGGCGGTGGTCATTTTTGGCGCGCCATTCATACGTCCTTTGCGGGACTTTTCTATTAATTTCTTATTTTATGTCAAGTGCATATATTTATAAATATCTTTATAATACAAGTACAAATAAGGTATTATGCAATTAAAAGCACGATTTTTATTGCAACATAACTAATTTTTTTCAAATATATATTGAAGTTACGAACTTGATGATAAGCCAGTACAAGCATGCTTTTTATTTTCTTTTTCTTTGCCAAGCACATGTATTTACAAATGCTAATCTATATATATATATTGCAAGAACCAAACATTATATTATACAAGTATAAGCATGTATTTTTGTTCAAGTACAGATACGAGATAATTATTTACTAATATACTACACGTACAAATATATTTTATCTATGCATAATGAAGTGGTGTTTTTTTCAGCAATAAGTTAAAAGTATATTCGCATCTATTTTTGCATCGATGCTTTTCAACAAAGAATTCAATTTGATGGTTGGTAAACGATGCGATACCTTGTGCCGTCAACATCCTGCTGTATTTTTAGGAAATTGAGTCGGGGTGCTGTTGACCCGGTTGGTTACGGGATGATGATAGGAGTAGTCGTGTGCAAAAGCGACCAAAAAATTGTTGCCTGAAAAAGTGTAAGAATGGAAGTAAAAAAAAATATTGCGAGCGAGGAAAGTGAGTAAAGAAAAGAAAAAAATAAACTATTGTACGTACCAACGTCGAAGTAATGAGTGTTCATGATTTACATCTGTAGATAACTCCAGAAAGTTGATGTGTTTTCTGTTGCCATTGGAGAGGAGCTCTGCTCCGTTGTATGTCATTTGGTTGTTGATGTAGCGAATAGTGGCCTCAGCGAGGTTGTTATATGCTGAAGGTAGAAAGACCTCACTTCCGTCCTCGACTCTCAAAACAGTTTTATTACCGAGTTGAGTGTTAAGAAATCTTGCTCCGACAACCATGTAGGGAGCTTATTAGTAGGTGAGGTTTATTATAGCGATGAATGAAGGTATCTGTACGAGATTGGCGAGATCTTGTAGCATTTTACGCTGTATGCTAATACAACGACGTTTAAGGAGCGACTGAGTGCAGAGGAAGTGGAACGGTCGCAGTGTAACGGCTGCCATATGCCCTCACTAATAAAGGCACGTTTAGTCTGGGTAGGCTAGAACATGTTCACTCACAAATATCCGATGCACATTGCTTGTACACGCAGGCGTGACTTCACCAAACAAGATGAAACTTTCATGCAGGTGTGACTGAAGGGCATATGACGTCACCAAACCGGTAGAAACAAGACAGGTGGGAACATGTTAACAGCAAGACACGTTTCCGGGAAGTAGTGAAAATTATTGTTTTGTGGGAAACATATCTATTAGGAGTAGGTGTTTGTAGTCAGAGATGAATCGGCCCTGGTGGAGTAGTGGTTACCTAAACGCAAGATCGTGGGTTCGAACCCGGCCAGGACCGATGGATTTTTTCGGGGCGTAAAAATCCTAAGTATAACTTCCTTCGGAAGGGAAGTAAAGCCGTGGGTCCCGTGTCGTACATTTACGGCACGAAAAAGAACCTCAAGCCTGAAAGAGAGGCCTCTGAGCAAAATTTGTCGGCCGTTTCACGACCTGAGTTGAATGGGACGCTGATGACCTGAGCTGTTAAAGAGCGTCCATAAATAAATCATGCAAAAAAAAAAGTCAGAGATGCTTTGTAATGGTCATGTAGGGATTTCACTTTTATCCAGTCTTCGTGATAGATAGCGATACCTGGTCTTTTTTCACAGTTATTATTGATGATAGTAGGTATGATGGAAGTGAAAAGTGTGTTTATCGTTTAATGGATATTTATTATAATTTTCCTTTTTGATGATTGGGGCGAGATGTTGATGGATCTCCGGGCCAGCTTCCTCGACGATTTGGTCCATTCTTCATCGCTGTGGAGGGTGGCATAATGTCGTCGCCCGCACTTAGAGATGGTGAAAGTGTGGACTAATGGCTTTCCAATGAGGGAGAGGTACTTTGAATGAGTGTCGTTCGAGAAGTGTAAGTAGCACGAACACCTGAAAAAAGATAGGCGGACACGTTAGCAATGAATAGGCGTGATTGAAGTAGGGAGAGCGTAAAGAAAATTACTTACATGTTTTTCGTAGAGTGAGGTGGAGATGACGGCAGTTCAGCATATATGTACTTGTCTTAAAGATTGACAGAATTGATGAGCTGAGGTGTATGACGCGTATTGTAATGCCATATTTTGCAAAAAGTTAGGAAGGTTGGCAAGAGCGACTGGCTACCGAAACATTCTCCCCATTCGTCCTTAGTGATGCAGTGTTTTCCCGGTTTTGTGCTGGGACCTGTATTGGCAACGAGAGCGATAGAGCTTTCGGGGAATGTAAACTGCTGATCAGAGGCGAGTACTTCGAAGAAATTGGGTTATTTGTTGAGATTATGGTTTCATTTGTTTGATATTCAAGATATAATTATAGTTCTGTGCACGTCGATTTCCAAGGTTCTGTACAGTTTGGAAATAACCAGAACGCTAACAGATTCCGACAAAGCTTCTTTAAATTCCATTTTTATAGAGACATTGCCGTGATGAAGACCGGAAGCATAGTCGTTGTTGGCGGTAATGTCTGCCTTAAGATCTAAAGCGAATATGGTGTGCCCGCAGGCATGTATAAACTTTATAAAATAAAATTCTGCAATACTCCGTCTCGGCACATTGTTACGTATACAGGGGACCTATATTTATAAGTTTTATCATTTATTAATGAATTCATTTTCGCTGTACATAATAATTTTGCAGACCACAAGCATAATTATAGTTATATAACCAAAAATAAAAAATAAAATAAAACAATAAACCAATTAAACAGATGACTAAACAAAATAAAATTACAATCTACTAGAAACCAGTGAGATAAAAGCTTAGGAGGGGCATTATGAACCACTAATGGATAAACCTAAGTACCCGTGTTCGTTGTTTAACAGATTTTCGTTTAAAAATCTAAAAGCCACTGAAACACTTTGGAAACCCACGTTTCTGGATTTGCATTTTTAGGTATAAGAAGAACAATCATATCTTTGTTTCATATGCCAGAGTAAAACTTTTAACTGTTCGTTTACCGTGTTGTGCAATGTTACATAAATGTTCTGAAGTTACCGACATTTCCTCAAACTCACTATTATTAAATGTGTCCTCAGGGTAAGGAAAAATAGAGTGGTAAGTTATCACTTGCATTCTGCGCGGTACAACCTCAATCCTGGAAATAAAAATATAGCTATTTCAATATATGTTATATATTTACGTAAGTGAAGAAATGCACTAAAATTATGAAAAACTGCTTTACATATATATATATATATATATATATATATATATATATATATATATATATATATAAGATAAGAAGCACGCTAAATTAGGTAAGCAAAATAAAAATACGTTAAATATACGTTAGTAAAGAAAAAATCGTCCCAAATTTATGTTTGTTAAAAAACACTTAATATGCTTATGCAAAGAAAACATTGCAATAAGTGTGTCTAAGTAAATAATAAAGTAAACTAAAACTTACCTCAAACAACAAACCTGGTACGAAGTGCAGTCTCCTGTGCAAAAAGCAACATACATATAACGACTTTGTATACCTAGAATGTACAATGAATAACTAAGCGGGAATGCATTTCACGCGGAAGTGAATAAAATTAATCACACGCAGAAATTAATAAAAAGTGGTATAAATAGTAAAATGAAAGCTGTAAGTATTCAAAATGAACAATAAATGATTATAAATATGTTTAACGTCATTTACAAAGAGAAATGCAGCGCCTTACAAAATGCTGTTAAGCACTGTCCAAATAATTATTGCAGTCAATTTTTTCCTTGCCTGAAAATAATATTTGAATAAACACTGTAGAATTGTATATGAAATTAGATATAATTATGATAGAAACGAGTTAAAATTCTGGGACCCATACTACTCCTAATTGAAGATAACGGCTCAACAATATGTACTCAGTAGCAATCTTATAAGACAAAGCAAGCTCACGCTAAGTGGGAGAGTTTAGTATTGAATAAAGGCATGGGTGAACGAATAGGCGAATGGTTTCTACTCATCGATTGCGAAGCTGCGTAGCAGGAAAATCACTCTGTGTTACTGGTTTCTGATGAATCAGCTTGGAGAAAAAAAATGTGGTAAAAGGGGGGGGGAAGCAATGTGCTGCCGGATGCTGACGAAATGGGTTGTAACGGAAGCCATGGAAAAAAAACAATGTGATATCGAATGCTGAACACAATGGCATAGAGCGGAAGCCGTGAGAAAGTAGTTACCACTCTACACGTGCATTGTAAGCATCCGGTTTGAAGATCATCACTTACTGCGGGTACAATTTTCACCTTTCACACTGTGTTAATTATAGTGCATGTTATGAAGTGAACATATTTTTATCGCAGCATAAAAGAAAAGTATGTACCCCGCGACGGACAACGAAACAGCGTTTTCGCAAAAGATAACTTCTTTTTGCAAAGTAAATAATGTAAATATTTTTATTGTGATATTCAATTCAGTTTATGGAAAGTGTGTTTTTGTTGTTACAAATTATCTTTTTCCATTACATAACTTTTGCAAAGTTAAGTATTATAACTAGTATTTTATTTTTTTAAAGTTAATATTTTTTTCCTTTTTTATAAAAAGTTAAATTATTTTTTTGATTGCAAGATTACATTTTTTGCAAATCAGGTGTTTGATGTACTGTCAATCGAGGTTGATTATGTATCAGTTGATTTATCTCTATTCGTTGTTCTAGCGTTAATTTGACATACAAAACTGCGTCACATTAAGTGGTGAGTATCCACCAGATATAAGCTTGCTCACCACCGAAATCTCCTTTATTGGCTAGGGATGAAATAGTCACCGTCAAACTTGCCCCCAATAATGCGGACGTGGTGGAGATCAGATGCTTGCCTTCAAAAGCACTTCACTGTGAAACAGACGTTCGCTTATCTTCTACCTCGGTACCGTCAACAAGACGGCTACCCTAAGCTGCAAGATCACGTCGGCTGCGTGGTTCTGTGCTTCCATTGACAATTTCGTTGTCCCCATCTCCGTTCCATCCATCCAGGACCCCTTTAACAGCAACTTTTGCCACATGCTATTCACATGCGTCACTACATCTTTTGAAGACCGAACCCAGGGGTTCTACGAAAACAACAACAACGACGAAGATAGTAACAATGGTGATTGTATAACATTCATCAAAATAACCTTTACCATATTTTAATAAAACTTTTGTGGGATAAAAATGTTAATATTTTATCGCGGGAGCAATTGTTTGGCCAAAATCAAAGGTTAAAAAAAAAAAAAAAAAAAAAAAAAAAACTGCTTTTACGTGCATAATACCATGTTTGTACTTGTAATATATACATATTTGAAAATATATGTACTTGAAAGTAAAAAATGAGATTAATAAAAACATAAAAAATTGCGCGATGGACGTTTTAATGAACGCGCCAAAAACTGCCACAACCAAAATATCACCCTACCGCAAATTTTCGCCTGGAAGACGATCTTGCCTGTGTGACGTCATTTAACCGTCCGCCGCGGGGTACATTACTATTGGAGGCTCCACTGGCTCTTGGACGCCGCTGTATTCTTGCATCAGTCTAATAACTGGAGTTCTCTCGATGGGAAACAATGATCTGATGCTCGGAAGAACTGCATCACTTAATATTTCTTCATGTTCGGCTGCATCCATGTGAGTTGTACCATTAACTCTCCAGGTCCAGAACCTTTTCATTCAACCATACTGTGATATTCATGCTTCCCGTTGCTTTGGAAATTTCTGCAGAGCAAATCCAGGTCAGAGTTCCCGGTGGAAACACAGAAATTTCTGTTTCTTCGCCGCTCTTCAATAGTGGACATCAGCGCTTGTGGAGTAGCCGCCTGAAAGTCTTACTGCTCATTTCATTATTCCCAGTCATGTTGCAGACAGTAGGGAAATTATTTTCAAAAACTGCGAAAACAAATTGGGCATATTGTTTGGGGTTTGTCTTTTTAAACCCTCTGTTTCGTTTTTGATGGTCTCTTAGAAACCCTTCACCACCGGCTTCAATCCAACTCTGTGCTGTTACAAAGCATTGTAAACCGAAAGCGAGCATATATTGCAACCATTCAACCTCTTGATTTGTGAAAGCAGCGGAACTGTGATAGATAAGCACTAACTAACTAGGAAGAGAATGCAATGTTACCCCCTGATGTCCAGGGGTTACCATTACTGCCTCCAATCTTTTGTTGACCTTTTCCGATTACCGTTGCCCCCGTTTGTATACCACCCTCTGTGTGATCAGTGCAGACTGGTTGCATTGAAAATGTTGACAGTTAAAATAGCAAAGAACACAAAACACAGGTGAACAAATGCGTTCCCTTTGTGTGTCATTGCTAGATGCATTACATTATTTTAGTTAATTATAGATAATGTTTTTAACTCATACAAGATAATAAGAATTCAAATCATGTTTACCAGTAGTGTAATTGTTTCATAACCATTCACTTCAATTAAAAGAAAAAGGGAATATTTTGTGTATGGGCAAAATTCAATAACACAACATAAAACAATATAGCTTCCGTAATAATGCTGAATTATATAACAGTTTTCTGCTCAAACAATTATCAAATAAATTCTTCTTTCCTATTTTAAACTCACACAAAAGTAAAACAAAATTATATCACATTCTGAATCTAGAAAATAAAATAATGCAGCAAGTAATAAACGCATTCTCTGTATAATTTACGCCCTTCTCATGACTATTGCTTTATCAATTATTATCTACTTTACACAATCGTGTACTTTTATATGCTTATACTTTTTACTGCCACTAACCGTCTTATGTTTCCTGTAGCAAGGTATATCATATGATAATCCCTATTTTAGTTTTGGTTTTGTCAACATAATGGGTTAGAAAATTTAATTTCTAATGTAAATACTATGAAACATAAAATATTCTATGCAATGAATGTTCATATTTCTGAATTCAAGGCTTTGAATGATCCAAGATTTTTACTTTCATAGTGTGTTTTTGATGGTACATTATTGATCACATCAATAATTTCTAAATGTAAATCTGGTGGAATATTTTCTGTCTTTTATAAATGAGGATTACAAAACAAATGCAACTTGTACTATAACAAGTTCTTCTATCGCGTATTTTAAGATATTGCAGTATTTAGCAGCGATGAGCAACAAATTCTGCCACTGAAGGTGTTGCAAATTATAAAAAATTGATTTTGAGATCTGTAATACTCATAATAAAACCATGATCTTAAATTTTTACAATATCTATAGTGTGACCAGTTTGCGGAGTCCTTGCTTATAATATCACATTTAAAACGTTCAAATTCTCAAATACATATATCAGCAAGGAAAGTTTTACCATTTCTGAGCGGTATTTAGCACCCGTGAGCACCAAATTCTGTGACTGATGGGGTTGAAAATTACAAAAATTGTGTTTTGAGATATTTTACATCCACAATAAAACTTTAATCTTAAAGTTCTTAACAATATCACTCATATCACTGCTTAGTACATTCCTTGCTTATATTATCAAATTAAAAATGGTCAAATTTTAAAATACATTCACCAGAAAGGATAGTTAAGGGCATGCAACTTTATAAAATTAACAGAATTCACAACATAAAAATGTTGTTATTATTATCAAGGTGATTGTTAAATAGAACCTGTTGTTGAATGATGCAATAAATTCTGTTACTGACTCAGGGTTGCATTTTACTTCCGATAATTCCCACAACACGATACTTTTGTGTCCCTTTTGGAGGTGAACACTGAACACTGATGATACACGAGATGAAATAATATATTGGGAAAGAATTTTTTTAAGGAAGGAAACATTCCAGGCCAAAACCTCTCGGGCATTTGCCATTTATGAGGAAAGAGGAAAGTGCGGAAAAAACCTCAGTCAGCAGAACTGTCCTGGTGGGATTCGAATCCCAGACCTCCCGCTCACAAGTCCACGCCCCAACAATAATAGTGATAATGAAGATGATGATAATGATGATGATGATAATGATGATGATGATAATAATAATAATAATAATAATAATAATAATAATAATGAACCAATGATTTTGTCAGTTATTTTACTTGCATCTCTATATCTTGAGGCAGCTCTTCAACCCTGGTAGCAACATTAATTCTATATAGTGAGAGTGGACTGTATTTATCAGTCTTATCTGCTAAAACATACTAGCAGTCTTAATTAGGCATTCTTTCGTTAATTTTCCGTAAATGAACATGTGGCATATATATAAATCATAACTGACGTGTGACTAGCTTACACTCTTATCTTCGTTCTGTAAACACAAATAAAATGTAGTGAATCAAATGTTCTACTGTGCATCCACAAATATATTCATTATTTAATGTTAATAAACTAACAAATGTTTAACATTTACATAATTCTGTAGATCACTTAATAATTTTAGACACTCATTTCCTTTATAATTAAAGAATATCTCTAGGTAGTGGCGTTTGAACATTCTTCTCTTTGCAACTAAATGCTTTCCACTTATTAACAAAAGAGCATTATCTCCTTTTTCGGTATATAAAAACTCTTAAGAGTCAATTCAGCATGAAACTCGTTGTATGACTTCCTCCTCTCTATTGTTAAAGCACACTACTAGAGTGCTCTTACAACGCTGGTGCTTACCCGTGACCTTTACCTTAGTGCACTACGTGCTCTCAAGATAAGGCAGTTATGCGCTCTTGTTGGCATTGCTGTTATTCAAGAAATTAAGAAATAACGTAACTCTGTTATTGTTAATAATGACTTGTTACTAATAATAATGACTTAAAACTTGTTCGCTTACCAGGCGCGTAGATTCTTCATCTTCTGACATCCACATGTAACGTTTTGGATCTGCAGAACGAGCATGGCGAGCACGTCGAAAATATGAGCACTCAAGCTCGTAGTCAGAATCATAATGACCGCACAGCTCCGCAACGGAAGGTGGTGGTGCAGGAGCATAACGAGGCCAACGCGGCAACGGAGCATAGCTTGCTGCAGGCCTTCGACAGAGATCAACGAGGTTTTCGTCGCTAGGAATCTTCCTCCTAACACACACGGAGAGCAGTGAACTACGGGAGTGACAGGAACTATCCTAGAAAAGAAATTTCTCTTTTAGAATCGTGAGACCAATAAAATTTTATTTAAAACTAAAGTTAAATTCTGCAACAGTGCATGTCTTTTTAATATATAAAATATTATATAAATTATGTAAAATAAATTATAAATTATACATTAATTAACAAGGGGAAAAATGAAACATAGCAGCGATTATTCTAGGAATGACTTATTAAATTTTAAAACTCAAAGCTTCTTCCTAGACATGCTAAAATATGAAGTTATCCACATAATTGTACAATATGTCAATAACTTCACAAAAATACAAACAAAGTAATGCAGGTATACCTTTATTTTTTTAAAATATAAACTCAGAACAATCAAATCGAGCAAGATAGAAACATCAAACACTTAGATTGTTGAAGACCAAGAAGCCAACCTGACCAGAAAAGTTCTTGGGGTGCATATGCAGGATCATGACTTCGCTAAATTAGCAATTAAACTTATCATTATGAGGACCAAAATATAGGTACTTGAAATGAAAACGGAATTCAATACCAGATTGTAGCAGTATCCTGTAGAACATAAAGAGTAAAGGGTAGTTAATAGAACATAAATTAAACAGGGTGGGGTTTAGAATTGAAAATATGATCAACGTTTTAGAAAACATAATAGTATAAAAAGGTTAGACCACGAACAGAAAAATGAAAATAACTAAAATCATATGTTTTACAGCTCAAAATTTAGTGTAACTATGATAATTGATCCAGATGGGAAATATTTAATATAAATGAATGTTTAAATGTATAATATGAAATCATTTTAACATTATATTGAGCTTAAAACCACTGGATTTTAGGAACGTAGAAATAAAATATGTCGGCTAATTTACCTAGAAATTAAAATGAAATAAATGGATGAGTACATACATTTCATTAAAAATTATGTGTATTTCCGTTTATTCATAAATTATAATAAATACAAACTTATTACATAAATCAACAATTTGTGTACTTGTACTGTCTAAAAACGTCCTCTATGTATAAAACACAAATAACTCTTATGTAAATGAAAAATGAGGAGACATTATTCCGTACAATAAACATTTATTAACAAATGAAATAACTTGTTTCTATTCTCTAATCTCCAGCCTTAAATTATAATTTATGATTTAGGAAACTGTAAATAGTTGTTACATTTTGCAATATAGTTTCAATTTAACTAAGAAAATATATTTGCGTAGGATAAATCGTTTCTTTAATAATTTTAATTCTGTAATATGACAACATGTTTAGAAAATGAAATTCAGTACTGTAACATTTATGAAATAATAATAATAATAATAATAATAATAATAATAATAATAATAATAATAATAATAATAATCCCGTTTTAATTTTCAAAATTAATATTTTTACCATAACATTATTAGTCTGTAATCCCAGAATTATTATTCATGTGTTAATTGGAGTAATGGTTTTACATTTGGAATACAGATAGAACTGTTTAATCGAACAGTTTAAAGATACAGTTTAAAGATAAACTAAATGCAAATTTAGTTTCGGTATTTCAATAAATTACTCTCCAAAATTTCATTGACGCATTGATAGAGAAAGCAAATCATCTTTCCATTTCTGTATTCTGTATTTATGCAAAATGTTAATATAAAATTTACCGAGTTTAATTTTAATAAAACAAATATTATGATAATTTAAAGGGAAATTAAAATAAAAAGTAGAATGCCAACTCATTTCTGGAATGAAAACCAGTCAAATATATAGGTTTGAAAATTCAAGAACAGAATTTATAGGAAATATGTTAATATGGATAAAATATATTTTAGAAAATATAATTAGGTAATGTTAAGATAGTGCCAATTTGTGTTACATCTTTATATTAAAAGTTTCTGCAAAATAAACTCACTGCTTTGAAGAAAATGTTTATTGGGGGAACATTTTAAAAACGTGAGGGTCATAGGTATTCAATCATTTGTGATAAAATTCGATACAAAGTATTGTTTTACATTTATGTTCCAATTTGTTTTTTAAAAAAAGGTGTTCACAGTTAAAGTCTAATTTCGTTGGTAATCGTTGGTCGCACCCGGATGCTGGGTGCAAACTAATGCAAATAAGTGTTCATTCCCTACGATTCGAGTGAATGTTATCGTAACACGCTCGCGCGCCCGCTAGTGCCCATTAGAGCTTATTTATCATACCACGGTGAAATAGCCTCGTGAATAACAATGATAGAAATATGCACACTTCAAGTGTCAGTTATTTTATTTATTTATTTTTTTTTTTGTATTCAAAATATCAAAATTCTTCATATGAAACACAAATAACTGAAATGCTAAAGTATAAATGATATAATAGATTGTATTCGGAAAATCTAAAAATATCGTAGGCCTTTAATGCAGAATTTCGAAACAATATTTATTGAGAAATAATTTATAAAAAGCAAATATATCCAAGAAAATAAATCAAATTAGCAATGATTACAACGAAATGTAAGGTACACTTTTCAATTCAATAGTTTAGTATCACTTAACGATGGGTTTGGAATTACATAAGGATACATATAATATAAAAATATGAGGTAATATTAAAATGTAAAATTAAGATTAATTAAATTAATTTATTTTATTCCAGTAATTGCAGATAAAACATAAATAACAAAACTACCGCAGTGAGCAAAAATTAGTGTGCAGGTGTAGTTCAGTTGTACTTTTAATAATTAAATGTAATCAACAGAAATATTTATTAAAAACTGTAAATATATACAAATTTTAAATATATCAAAATAAACATAAGTCATCCGGCAGAACTTAAGTGAGTTAACAATTTTAAGCAATATAATATTTCCACTTTTATTCTAAATATACTCAAGTTTGGTGCATATAGCTCCGGGCAACATATCATTAAATGATTATTAAATTTAGGCGCAGGTTCTTACATATTCGTATCCAGGTAATGTAAAACATTCAACTTTGTTCAAGGCAGTTAATATGTCTGGTGTCATGACTATAGGAATCTTTTTTCAAACAGTTGCGGTTTTCGTTGAAACATTGCTGTTTGATAGTTTTTTAATTTTTTTTTTAAATATTACATTCTCGTAGAGTAATATCAGTTGGATAGTATACAATTTAATTAAAGTGCTTTTTAATATACGCTATTGTAATGGTAACAGTGATAGTAGACTACCATTAGTTTTCTCAATAAATACAATTTATTTATTTAAAACTTTTGAACTATATTATAAACATTTAGTGTAGCGTATTCTTTACAGTATAGTTTTATGGCCCTAGAACTGGATGAGGGTTGTTCTCATTGCATTGAAACAGCTTCTTCACTGAAGTATCCTGAACAGGAAATATGCTTCCAACGAACACTATTTCAATCTTATTCCATCTAAATAATTTCCTATTTCCTTTTATTTATTTATTTATTTATTTGTTTATTATTTTACACTGATTATATTTTCCCTTCTAATTTCTCTTGGTAAATTGGACCAATACTTCAATTGTAATTTCTCTCTAAGAATTTTGATTTCTATTTTTCTTTTGAAATGTATCTCCATTCACTGGTCTACTTTCTGGAAATCAATCAAGATTTTATGGTATTTTCAAAACGTAGTTTCTATTATTAGATTTGCTTTAACGGCACACTACACAGCAATCTTATCTCATACAGAGGATTTTCCTGAATTATTCATGGATTTTCTGTGCTCTAGAATCTATTGTTCTGCGAATATACCTAACCACGTAAGTATTATTCGCCTCGCAAGGGACAACAATTAAATGAGGTCACATACCAAGGTCGTCCAAAAGGGGAAAAATTGGCGCTTATGTCGTGTTCTGTAACGGCAGTTTTTAGCGCGTCATTTAATTTGTTCACCGAGGTTTATCTTTTTTTTTTTGTTTGCATACAGCTTTATTGTATAAGTACATATATGTGGTAATTATATTCAGTTATTTTATACATGGTAAATATCAAGCACAATAAAGTTGAAAAAATAGTGCTTATTGTTTGAAGAGGGACTTTCTTAAATTTTATCAAGTACATATATGATTTATTGCACAAGTACATGTATGTGGTAAATTGTTCGTTAACTATATATTGCATTTATGTGTTTTAATTATTTAAAATTGTATATATTTTGTTTATTGATTATTACATTCATTCTGTACAATGATTGCGTAATTTTAAACTAAAAAGTAGTGGCAGCATGATTTGATTGTCAATAATATTTACTGATTTTGGCAATTCATATATTTTGAATAAATGTATTTGGTGGTCTATTTGTAGACTAATTATGCAAGTACATGCATGTTATATTTATTTTGTTAAATGCACATTGCAATTACGTATTTTAATTATTTTATCTATTGATTATTTGGTTTATTTTGATGACATGTTTATGAACTATTGTAGGTATGGTCTGATTGTTGATTTTGGTGGTAATGTTTGGTATGTTGATAATGTGTACTAATTATGGTATTATGTACATATTTTAGAAATGTATTTTATAAGGCTTTTGTTTGAGGAAATTGAACAATGATCCGGTGTCATCATTTTGTTTGACAGGATTGAACCAGTTAACCGCAAACATTCGAGAAGTAGTTGTTTATAGCACAAGCAAGGCACGTTTCCGGTAAAGTTTATTTTCCTGACAGGTTAGAACATGTTTTATCACATCCATCCGGGAAGTTGTCTACTCTTATTAATTGTCAAGTACATACGTGATTTATTTTGCAAGTACAAGCATGTTTAGCAAGTACATACGTGTTTTAATTCTTTAAAAATTAAGTGTGGCTTACCTGACGTGCATTGGTAGGGTGTCGACGAGCTATGGATATAGCTGATGGATTTTAGGAAGTGCAAAGTTTGTAAGGAAGTGGCATGGAATATTATGATTGGTGGAAATAAGGAGGAATGTGGTTGGTGAAGAAGATGAGGAGGAGGAGTGTGATTGGTCAGAATAAAACGCGTTGTGTTTGGACGAAGGGTGTCCAGATCGCAATGTTGTTGTGCCCGCCATGGGGACCTTTTTAATTTACACATACATGTTCAAGTACAAATATGGTGCATACTTTTCAAATAGACACGTGAGAATATACAAATACAAATATAATTAATAATTTTACAAACATAAATTTTATTGAATTAGTGGTAAATACTACACATGATCATGTGATGTATGTCAATAATAAAATGCAAAGTTGATTTACAAATATTAGGCGATTCCCTGCATTAAATTCCGTAGTTGGTAAACGATTTCTTCGTATATGCAGTATGATGGGGCAGAGGGTGGTTGTTGGTGTTATATTTTGAAATATATATGATTTTTGTTTTACGTAATTTAAATATTTTATTGTGAAGCAATTTTGTACAAATATGTATATGTTCATTTTGCCAGGTGGACATTATTTAAATGTTAGATTTTGAAAAAAAATTAATATTGTGGCAATTTATATTTTGTCTTGGTAATGTTTTTTTTGTTCATTAATAAATGGATATATTACATTTGTTATTATGGTTACGTGTTATCATTGTTTTTATTTTGGTGGGGTATGTATAGTAAATATGGTGGCAAAAGCATTGTTAAAGGTGTTATATTTTGGAAACGTATACATTCTTTTTATTTTACTTAATATTATTGTTTATTCATGCCGGAAATTTGAATTAATTTGTTGACGGAATTTAGATGTTAGACATTTGGAAATATAATTTGTGTTTTTAATTAAAATTTGTGTGAGTCGGGGGACTTTATTGATAGATTATGTTACATTTGTTATAATGATTATGTAATATTACATTTTTATTTTGTATAACTTTATTTGGTGGGTACTATTTTAACTAATATGGTGGCGCGGATGTGAAGCATAAATTGGTAGTAAACACTAATTCATTTTATTTACATAAACATTAAAATTGTGCAATATTGACTTACCCGAGACGTGTAGGTAGGGTGTTGGAAGAGTTACTAAACTTTTTGATGCAATATAACAAATAAAAAGTTGGTAAGGAAGTGACTTCGAGTGTAGCGATTGGTGAAAATAAGGAGCCTAGTGATTGGCGGTTACAATGAAGAAGAATTATATGACTTGTCAGAATAAAACACTCTTTGATTGGACGAAGTCCAGCGTGCAGTGTCCGTCGTACCGAGGTAATGGAAGGATGGTGCATCGCGGGGATATGGTTGAAGTGTATAGAAATCGGTGGTGTATTATTGGATTCATAAGGTGGTGGTGGTGTGTGTGTGTGTGTGTGTGTGTGTGTGTGTGTGTGTGTGTGTGTGTGTGTGCGCGCGCGCGCGCGCATGTTGTTTTGTATCGTAAATTTTAACCATTATGGGGGCTATGCATGGTGGTTATGGGGAATTGTAATTTTTATTTTTATGATTGAATTTGATGGAGTATTTATAAACTAACATGGGATGGATATGTCATTGTTAATACGGCGAATGTATTTTGTGGGGGGTGGGCGTAAATATTTGGTTACTACACTGTGAGCTAAATATTAGTTGAATTACAAAATAATGGGAAAATTGAACTACAGCAGTGCTGGCAAAACTGTGAACCAAATGAGATTAAGGAAAATGGTGGGCTTAATCACATGGTGGCAAAATCGCGAACTGAACATGCATTGAATTACAAAATAACGGGAACTTTAAATATAATAATGCAGGCAAAATCATGAAATAAACGGGATTATATATGCTAAACGTAAACGCTTTGTGACAAATCTGTGAACTAAACATGAATTGAATTATCAAATGGGGGGAATTTGAACTACAATACTAATGAAAAGATTATGAACTAAGTACGGCAAGTATAACGTTGGGGAACTAAAATATATCGACAATATGCCTGTGTAAAAACAAATGCAAAAATAAATCTCATCATGATATTTACAATAATTATCATTGAATTAAAAATAAATATTAATAAAACGTAGTTACGTTGAAAGAAAATGGTAAATTTGGGCAAATAATTGTTAATTTAATAGCATCTAAATAATATATTGATAAATAAAATATTGCTGTTGCGAAAGTGTGTCGTTTAAAATATTTAACCTTACACAAAATAATAAGTTTCATAAAAATTAAATAAAAAATAATTTTCCCAAAAACAAAATATAAAAATAATTGTTGGTAACAATAACAAAGAAGTATAACAGTAGGTAAAAGCATACTTGTTCAGGTTAGAAAATACTGGAAATAAAATATACCCGTTTGGGGAAAAGTTTTAAAAAATAAATTTTACACTATTTACTTTACAGAAAAAAAGAAGTTATCCTGTGCAAGATGATGTTATATTACAATAAAACACTACTTTCTTTACTTACATGAACGAGAATTAATTTTAGAAATAAAAAATAACTTTAAAAAGTGCATTATCTAACTACATAGTTATATTGCGTAAAAATACTTTTATAAACAAAAATAAATATTAGAAACAAAATATTAACTTTGAAAAAAAAACATTTATACTATTTAACTTCGCAAAAATGAAAAAAAAATGTCCAAAAATGTTGATACAATCAAAAAATAATTAGTGTTTGATTTACTTTTATAATAAAAAATTGAGAGATTAAAATATTTACTTTCAAAACAAACAGCTATATACGCTATATGTTTTGCAAAATAATTATATTGTGAAAAAGATGTTTTATTGCAATCAAAACATTAATGTCGCTATTTTATAATAACATCTTGAGAAATAAAATATTACTTCGAAAAAATATTTTAGCTTGTAACTCCTCATAAATGAGTTATTTAGAGCAAATTAATATATATTTCTATTCCAAACCTTTTTCACTATTTGATTTACTTTATAAATAAAAATTCATATTATGAAAGCATTAGCTTTGAAAACAAAATAACTAAGTAGTTATACTATTTAACTGTACAAAATGAAGTTATGTGGTGCAAATAGATCTAAGTTAAATCAAAAAAGTAATTTCTGTCTTTGTTTCACTTTTATAAACCAAAATTACATGGTGAGAAAAATAATATTGGCTTTGAAAAAAAACTATTTATACTATTTAGCTTCTTAAACTATATTAGTTTACAAAAATATATTTCCATGAGAGAAATTATTCACCCAAAAGAAAATATGCAAATAATCATATTAATTCCCGCCATTTGATAATTCAAATCATATTTAGTTCACAGATTTGTCACAAAGCGTTTACGTTTAGCATTTTTAATCCCGTTTATTTCGTGGTTTTGCCTGCTCTATTATATTTAAAGTTCCCGTTATTATGTAATTCAATGTATATTTAGTTCGCGATTTTGCCACCATGTGCTTAAGCCCACCATTTTCCTTAATCTCATTTGGTTCACAGTTTTGCCAGCACTGCTGTAGTTCAATTTTCCCATTATTTTGTAATTCAACTAATATTTAGCTCACAGTGCAGTCACCAAATATTAGAAGTAAAATATACCCATTTTGCGAAAAAATATAAAATAGAATCGGAAAATAATTTAACATTATAATATACAAGCACACCCTTGATTAATAATTTGAAAGTACATACATAAACATTTTAGCAGAATGTTGACTATAAATTGTTCACCTTACATTCTTAATTTAAGATTTTATCTTTTTAAAGTAACAACTTTATTTTCCAAATGTTTAATATAAATCTTAATTTGTCGCCGTTGATGTTCCGCTTGGAATTGATGTTGCACCATTTGTATTAATTGGGTGCTCTGAAGCTCATCCTGAAACACCTCGCTAGGTTAGATAAACAGTCCCTCCCAATCTTGGCGAAGAAAAACAACTGTAATTATTGTATATGAACAAACGTTACTGCATTTGACATAAGTATATTCACCATAAACACACCGCCACGGGTGGCCGAGGTCGTTAAGGTGTGGACTTGTGAGCGGGAGGTTTGGGGTTCGAATCCCGCCAGGAGCTTACACCCTGACTGAGGTTTTTCCAGGTTTTCTTCAGTCCTCATAAATGGCAAATACCGGAGAGATACCCTAAAAAATAGGCCTCGGACATTTCGTTCCTTGAAAAAGTCCTTTCCCAATATATCATTTCGGCTGAAGTATCCTCAGTGTCTACCGCCTGTGGTGCCTCAGTGATAAAAACGGGCGTTAAACACTAATTAAAAAAATCCATAAAGCACACTCTTCTAGAACACATGATTTTATGTTTCTAAATGGGCAAATTAACACATTCAGTACCAGCTTCTCAACAAAGCATTTAAATGCTTGAACCAGTTATTTTAATGGCACTCCCACGCTATGTACACCAATACACCAAAAGTTAGTATTCCTCCTGAACTAAAAGTGCAAAATATGAAATTTTGATCATACTTCTAATACCCTTTGAGGGTATATCTGGTGTCACAGGTTCCTTGATGAAAGGGACAACCCCATACTATCCACAGTATCACGATGTTTCATGCCTAGTTTTATTCTTCATGCACACTATGCACTTTCTCGAATAGATACTTTTACTTTCGGGTGGGGGAAATTTCTTCGTCTGTATGAAACCTCTTTCTTTGATAAACCATGCCTATAAATCTACAACAAAGCACTACACAAAAATGCTGACTGCAATCTCAAGTATTTGACATTAGTGCAAGGTAAAGCTGAGATATTTACTCTATAAACACCGGGAATAAACCAGACACCCTATGACGTGATAAATATTTATATGAATGGAGAATTCAACTCTTCTTTCATCTATAAGAAGCAAAACTAACTAAATCATACTTATACCCGGGAGCGGAATATAAACATGAGATTATTATTTCAAACATGATAAACGTTGCGCGCCGTCCATGGCCCATAGCATAAGGGGAGAGTTAAATGTCATTTGTCTATGGTATGGAATGTGTTAAGTCTACAGGTCTTGAAAAAAAAAAAAAAGAAAAGAAAGAAAAGAAAAGAAAAGAAAAGAAAAGAAAGAAAAAGTGACAAGAAAAAAAGAGAAGATCATAATTGGAGGGAGGGAAAGAGAATATAAGAGGGGAGAAAGGGAAGAAGAAGCGGAAAAGAAGATAGGAGGGGAGAAATTGAAGAACGGAAAGGAATAGAGGAATGAAGCGTTGGCAAAGTAGAGGAAAAAAAGAGAAGAGGAGAAAAGAGGAAAAAGAGCGGAGAGTTGATAAAAGAGCAGAATAAGAGCGATTGAACACGGGAAAGGAGGAAAAAAGAGAAGAAGAAATAAGATAGAAGAGATGAGGAGATAGAAGTGAAAAGAGAAGAAAATAATGAGTGGAAGAGAAGATAGAAGAGTAGAAAGGGAAGAGGAAATAGAAGAGAATAGAGGAATTAAGCGCGGGGATAGGTGAGGAAAAGAAAAGAGAAAATGACAAAAGGAGAAAAGACAGCGGAGTGTTGAAGAAAGAAGAGGAGAGCAAAGAAGGAAATAAGGAGAAAATAGAAAAAGAGGGGAGAAAGAGAAGTAAAAATGAACATAAAAGAAGAGAAAGGGAGAGCAGAGAGGAGAGGAGAAAGAGAAGATGATGAGGAAGAGAAGGGGGAAGGAAGCGTAGGAAGAGAAGAAGAAAAGAAAAGAGGAGAAAGGAAAAAAGACAGCGGAGAGATGAGGGAAGAAGGGCAAAGTAAAAAATTGCAGGAAAAAATTTAAGAGAAAAGGAGAAAGAGAAGTAAAAAATAAAGAAGGGAAGGAAAAGAAAAATAGAGTAGCGAAGCGTGAGGAGAGGAGAGGAAAAGAAAAGAAAAGAAAAGAGGAGAGAGGAGAAAAGAACAGAATTAATGAAATAAGAGGAAAGGATGATAACATTGAGATGTAAGAAGAGAAACAAAGAAAAAGGAAGATAGAAG
Source organism: Metallyticus violacea (assembly GCA_030762175.1). Taxonomy (NCBI): domain Eukaryota; kingdom Metazoa; phylum Arthropoda; class Insecta; order Mantodea; family Metallyticidae; genus Metallyticus; species Metallyticus violacea. The sequence goes on from CM060846.1 coordinate 226,613,801, forward strand.
AGAAGGAGAGAACGGGAAGTAAATAAAGAGAAGAAGGGGAGGGAAGAGAAGAAAATAAATGAGAGGAGATTGGAGAGGTGAAAAGTTAAAACAAGTGGTATGAAATGAAAAGGGAAAGAGATACTAAAGGAAAAGGAAACAAATGAAGCAGAAGATAGCAAATGGGAAAGAAAACATTGGAAAAAAATGGAAAACGGCAAAATTAATTAGGGAAGAGCAGAAGAAAAGAAGAAGAAAAAAAAAGAGCATGGCTGCCTTTGTTGTTGAGTATTGAAATGAATATAAAAGCATAGGTACCGCGTTGCATAAAAAGTGAGAGATATATAATGTAATAACAAAATATATTATAGGTAACATAAAACAAATTGAAATATATTGTTCTTATACGATTAATAAACGTATTAAAGGTTATTTTAAATATTAGAGTACTTTTCACGTTGGATTAATTAAATCGAACACAATGAAATGCATATGAAGTAATTTGAAATAAATCGAATGTTTTTAAGCAAAATATAAATAACAATAAAAACTGTATATAATGATAATTGAAATAATTCAAATTACTGTTAATTTGAATAAATGAAACAATATGAAGTAAGAATATAGTAACACTTACGATATATGTAACACAAAACAAATTTAAATAAATTGAATATTTTAATACGACTAATGAATGCATTTAATGTTAAAGTTATGTGGTTACAAATACTACCAAATTCCATAGTACTTAGGTCCCTTTGAATCCGAAATACGTTTCTGTTCCTTTCTTTGAAAGAGTTTTAAAATTATGCGTATTTTAAAATTCAAACTGGTGGCCCTAGAGTTAACAATACTCTCAAATGGATGTTTAGCCGATTTCAATCAGGATATACTTTTCGGTTTTTATCTACGATCCACGTTTCACACGATGCAAGGGTTAAAATTTATGAAGGGCCTGGAACCCATGACTCAAGTGTTACAAGTACTAGGAAATTCCATAGTATTTAGGTTCCTCCAATTTCGAAATACATTAGGTTCCTTTCTGCGACCCTGGCTTTAAAAGTACAGGATGTTTAGGCTACTCCGATCCCCAAATACCTTTCGGTTTTTCTCTACAAAGCTGGTTAATAAGCTACAAGGGTTTAAACTTGAGGGATCTTGAACCCAGGACCAAGGTAATGAAATTACTCAATTACTCGAGCCAAGTTATCAGGGGTGTCGATTTCGCAACCTAAAGAAAATTTATGAATGAATAAAAAGCAATATAGCATACATTATAAGTAACATTAATGAATGGAAAATAAACAAACGAATAAACATAAAACAAAGGTAAGGTGGAACTAAATTTGCATGTGCACCGGATGTGCTTTGTATGTGGATAGATAGCCAGCACAGTGTCGCACTGCAGTATGTGAACCAGCATCAGCATTTCCGTTGCAAGCAGCTATATAACCATCCGGTCAACTGATCCAGACTGTAACATCACCACTTCCGTTCTAAGTCCTCAGGGAGGTTGTTATAAGCCGACGGCAGGAGGACTTCTCTTCCGTCAGTGCGTGCTAAGATGATTCTATCTTATAAAGAGTGCTACTGTTCACATCTTCTTGAGTGCATACATAAACCCGTTATTTACAATTGTAAGTGTATGTTACTTATATTTTTACACTAATTTAAATTAGTTTAAATTGTTAAATAGTTTACATATAGATTTCATTAAACTAAAGTAGTTATTAAAATAGTTCTTCAAATTTAAAGTAATTATTATTTGTTATATAGTTTACAATGAATAAAATTCTTATACAAAGCATATTAATACTGTTCATCTTTTTACTATTTACAGTTTTTTATTCATTTTCTTTTTTATTAATGTCAATTATAAGCGTGTTATAATTTTTTGTCCATTTCCGAATTATTTATTCTTTGGCATACTTAAAATATACCACAAATTTCTTTAATGTTGTAAAAAATAATTTATTTAAATTTGATGATGATAATAATAATAATAATAATAATAATAACAACAATAATAATAATTACTACTATTAAATTACTATTCCTAGAGCAATGTTTTCACTCTAACAAAATATATTTTTTTTAGTTCCCCATACTACCCTTCATTAAATTTATCGGTATCATTATGGTAAGTTATGTTTTCCATTACAAACAATTTTTTAATTTATGTATTATTTCTTATCAGTGAACCTCGAACTTCAAGTTGCGTCAGCCTGCAATACTTCCTACGCTAGCACAACGGGGATCCACAACTGTTGTTAGCTGTCATGAGTCAGTGTATCCTATGCCTTCAAATTTATTTAACGATATTAGGGGGGTTTACGAGCTGTTGCTCAGACAATTTCTTATGAGGTAAGTTTGGCTTTGGTTTTATTATCTTTTATTTTTTTGGTTAAAAGATATTCATTGTCAGATTTTTATTATTATCAAATAAGTATTTGATTTTTTTTCTTTGTATTCCTTTATGTAATGTTTGATTCGTTTCATTATGTCTTGCTTTTTAACGCTAAAATATTGAAACTATGACTTCATCAACTAAGTAAAATATTAAATAAATGCTTTATAAACGGTGCAAAACTGACTATTAATTTCTAAAACGTTTGTGTCAATTATAAAATTATTATATGGTCTTGGGATGAAGATGGTTGTTCTTTAAAGGGCGTAAGAATGCTAAAGTCATTAGTGCCGAAACACACTATAAGCTGCGCAAAGAGCAAGATAAATAATCTATCTACATTAAAATTCAGTGCAGAATACAAGCAAAATTAGCGTTGGGGGAAATAAAAATAAAAATTCCATAAAAATAACAAGGTAAAATGGTAAAATAGTAAACAATAAACAAAAGACAGTACTAAAACACATCAGCAAGATCTGCAAATGCAACAGTCCTAAAATAGTCTAAAAAGCCGTCATATCTAAAAGGATATAAAAACACCATGCTCGTAAAACCACAAACACGGAAAAATGGAACATTCGCTCAACAGCAACCACTTCATCTCCAAGTACTTTCTCAATAGAGAAGGTCAAACCAACAGAAAATCTAAAATCCGCTAGATGACGGCATTCAAGTAATATGTGACGCACGGTTTACCAGTGGACGTAATTAGGACACGCTGGTGCTGGTTCCCCTTTGAAAAGGTGATAGTGACTAAAATGCAAATGGCAAATTCTTAACGCGCTAAAATTACTTCTTCGCGACGAATTATGCGAGAAGAAATTGACAATTAAAAGGGGCGGATTTGCATTCTTGAAGCTTATTGACAGGGATTAAATTCCAATTCTCGCGCTCGCACGAGAGAACGCTTGTTAGAAAACAGTGCTTAAAATCCCCCGAGTGAAAGCCTTGCTTAAAATTCAGCAGGGTCTAAAAGGGAGGGTTTTGGTGCTACATCTGCGGCCTCATTGCCTAAAAGTCCTACGTTTTCAGGTACCCATAGCAGCATGAGAATGGCGCCAGCGTCAACAAGTGCAAACACTGCAACCTGGATCTTCTGTACAAGAGGAGGGTAGTTGTACAGGTTTCTGAAGGATAAAAGGGCACTCAAGGAATCGGAACAAAAGACACTGTCCCAAAGCTGTTGTACAGAAACAAATATTACAGCCCGATAAATGGCGTAAAGCTTCGCCATAAAAAGGTGTCGTAGCGTCAAGATCAAAAGTTAAAATGCGCCATAAAACAAAGGCACATCTAACACCTGTGTCCGATTTCATCCGTCGATATAAATAAACTTATCTTGAAAATGAGGACACTATCTTGCTCAAATAGCCACGAAGAATAGCCGCTGCGATCGAAGACGTAGGACAGGACGTAAGCCCAAGATAAACGGGGGCCTCTGCTAAAAGTCAATGGGCAGAAGTTTCCCCGGGTAAGAAAAAGCAGGTAATTCATAATTCATGTGCAAAGACCTCAGCATTTCCTGAAAAAGAAAGCCAGCTCGTCTAGGAGTTAAAGCCCGAGTAACGAAAAACGGTTCATTCGAGGGATTTTTTTGACTGTGTTTAACGCCTGTTTTTACTGCTAGGGCACCACAGGTGGTGAACACTGATGATACATGGGATGAAATGATATATTGTGGAAGAATATTTATTAAGGAAGGAAGTGTTCCAGGCCAAAGTTTAGGGTACCTTCCCGGCATTTGCCAGTTATGAGGATTGAGGAAAACCTGGAAGGGGGACGGTCCTGGTGGGATTCGAACCCCAGACCTCCCGCTCAAGAGTCTGCGACTTAACGACCTCGGCCATCCAAGGGGGTATTCGTGGGATGTGGAACAACCCTAAGCACTCAGTAAAAGGTCCCTACGATAAAAACGGTAGTTTTTCCAGACGCTATACGTAAACTTGACAGAGGATTCGTAGAAATACTCCAATGGCGATACGGATTCCCCGGAGATGAATGGGGTTAAGACGACAAAGAACGGAAAGTCGCGCCGGGCCATGAAATACGGTCATAATCTTGTTTGGACCATATTAGAGAACAGTAGAAACGTAAAGGAACCGTTTGGTCAGTTCCCTAGGATGTGCCACTTAAAACACGTAAAAGACAAAGAGAACCTTCACACTTGCCTCTCAGTTGCGTAATATGCGGTGACCAGCATAATTCCCTATCAAATTCAAAGCCAAGTAACACAACTCCCTCAGTGACAGTAAGAGCATCTCGGCCAAGATGGAGAGATAGTGAAAGATGTTCCTTACAGAGCCGGAAAATTCTTGCAGATGGGCTTTACAATAGAGAAACAGAGGCCGTGGTTTGCACTCCAAGCATAAAGAAGGTCTAGACAACATTGGAGGCAGCGTTCTAAAAGACAAATTATCCGAGAGGAAAGAAATATGGCAAAATCGTTAACAATCAACGACGATTGGATTCCAGGTGGTAAACCTCGTTGATGGAATTAATAGCAATGCAAACAATGTGACACTAAGTACCTAGCTGTGAGGTACTCCATTCTCTTAAATAAAACCAGGTGATAAAACTGAACACACGAGTACATTAAACACCCGGTCTTTCATAAATTCTTGAATAAAAACAGACATCTGACCACACATATTCCTTTCATGAAGCCTACGAAGGATACCGCTTCTACAACAACTATCATAGGCTATCTCCTGGTCAAAGAATAGAGCACTTTCTATCAAATTCCTCTATGATATGGGTGGAAAAAGATACCAGATAGTCGACTGAAGAGCGATGATGACGAAAACCGCACTGGACGTTCGTACATTATACATGTTCCAGGTTGTCGAGCAGAATCCCCTCGACTCAACCTGCTCTTTAATCAAGCGAAACGCACGAGGATACTTGGTGAAGTTCCAAATATCAACGAAAGTGCGCCCTAATGTATTGGGAATAGTACAACAACAAGTACACTATGTTGCAACTTGAGATCGAGTATAGGCGAAAACCCAGGTTTGCCTGCAATACTGCAAAGTTTATCCTAAACGATAGAAAAAGCCTTGAGTGGTTAAATGATGAAGAGAAAGCAATCCAAGTGCCTTTTTGCTATCCTTAATCACTCGACGGCATTTGGCACGCAGTTGTTTATAATGAATCATGTTCTCCAACGTAGGTGGTGACGAAAATCTCGCAAAGCACCTGGGCGTTCAAATACGTTCCAACCTTCATGAGTCCACCAAGGAACCGGAAAACGTCTGGGATGGGAAGACGACCGGGGAATAGCCTGACCTGCGGCTGAAATGAGAACCGTATCTACCAGCCCGATCATGGCTTCAATTGATGGAAAAGTACATGCTGAAAAGATGACCAGAGAACGGAAGAGTTTCTGATTCGGTTTATAAAAGTAGGTTGAATAGTTTAGAGTAGAGTAAGATTGAGGCAATCTAAAAAATCTGCCAAATGCTACCACTCGCATACTCCGTGGAAGAACCCCATAGGGGATGGTGCGCATTAAAGTCCTCTAAAAATAGGACAGGGATGGTGACTGAAATAGAAGATGATTCACATCAACTGCTGCGACAGCAATAGATGCGAGATAGGTAAATATTGCAGCCTGTGAAACTAAGGTCAGAAAAATAAACGGTAGCTGCTGCAGTCTGTAGAGGACACCGGGGACTAAGAGGAGAACTGTGCATGTCATTAATGATTAACATTAAAACTCCACTGTACGCGGGAGTGTCATCTACGCGAAGAAGGTGGAATCTCACTGAAGAGTAGGAGCGTAGATGGAAGGAATTCTGCGGTCTTAATTAGGTCTCCTGGAGATATACAAGCAGCTAGTTAGTCGAACGTAAAAGCAACTCCAATTCTGGTCTTCGAATACGAATTCTATGTATATTTCACCAAAGGATAGCCATTGTGAATAAATAAAGGGATAAGCTTAACAACTGTTCTTCTATCTCGTAGGCGCAGGACGAATCAATATTCCTTTCTTTAAGCACGTGGGACTCGGTGGTTCGCTTGCAGCAGGCACATCCTGCTTCAACACATCCTCGAGGGAGGACTCTCCCGCTGAAAAGAATCAACCGATTCCTACACCTGGAGTCGGTTGCAAGTAGAGTGAGGCAGTGACAGTGGCCATGACCGTCCAGCGGGCTTGCTCCCTTACCCATTATGGGAGTTGACCTCAAAGGAGAGAGAAGGGCTCGAAATCTTCTTTTTTCGACAGGAATATATGTTTTAAAAAGTCACTATTTGTGTAGATTGACTGAAATTTAATAGCCGGAGCATAAAAAAGCAACCGGCTTTGGTTCTCAACAGCACGCTTGGCTGAACTGGGAGTACTAGAGTCCCGGGTAAAAACAAAGTCGCAGGTCTGCGTGCTGCTATTTCGCCTCTGGATTGCAGAATAAGCCACAGTGCTGTATCTACCAGTCTTAGGTAATACAGAGCTGGCGAGATTGAAATCGCTTCCGGGCCTCAGTAAAGGAGAGCTTTTCTTTCAACCGACTTTCCTGAATACAGCGTTCTTCTCGATAGCGAGAACAGTCGCGGGACGAAACTGGATGAGCACCGCGGCAGTTCACGCAGGCGGGAGCGAATAGACATGCTCCTTTATGACATTCTGTGCCGCAGGTTGCACAGATGGAAGTTGCACTTTTGCAAAATAAGCGGGTATTTCCGAATCGTTTTGAGTGAAAACATTTCAAGGGGCTGGGTATATACGGGCGCACCTCATACCCAGGCTTTAATTCTCTGCATTAATTTTCCTATTAAAGGTTAAGAAGCGAGTATGGGTCGGCTGTGCTTCACCTTCTTTCCTCGCCTGCTCACGATAAACTGACGTGATCCCTTGGTGTTTCAGACAACTCTAAATGTTCGGTTCTGACATGTCGTCTAACACAAAGGTGGTAATAACTCCTCGCGACGAATTAAGAGTTCTATGTTGCTCATCACGGATCGAATACCCGTGGAATATCGTCGCCTTGATCAATGAATTTGTTTGGGACAGTCCAAGTGTCTCCACCAAATGAGAACCTTTGCGGAGATGTGTGCAGGACTTAATGGGTCCAGAGATGCCATCAATATCCTTGGGAATAATAAACGGGTTTACCCTCCTGAACAACTAATATTCCTCAGTGATGACTAAGTAACGAGAAAGGAGCTTCTCGGTTACTTCCTTTATCTCCACTCGTTTACTTTCATTTGTATAACATTATTTTCCTGTAACATAGCGAAATAATCCCCCACCATTGCAAATGTTTGCGATGGCAGGCTGCTTCCTGGGCGCCATCCCTGCTTAGATGACCTGTCCTGACTTGAACAAGGCCACTTCAGGGTCTACCCTCCAGTTTGCAGACAAAGGGACCAAATCGGCTACAAGGAAGTTCACCTTTCTTGCAATGGTCCCTTCCCAGACCTGGCCTTTACCAGGAGATATGCCCCTATCCTAATGATAACACAGTGCTGGGAGTTACGCCGTTACCCAGTCACCTTTTATCGCTTCAAACACGGGGGCAACCATCAGACAAGGAGCAGGGAAGTAGAACGAATAAAAATTAAAATAGAAGCAAAATAAGAAGGCGTCAACACACTGAGCGTGGACCTCTGTGAGCAGATCGGGTGCCTTGGGGTCGCTAAACCCCGTACACAAATGTGGGCCCCTAAGGGAATTATCATCGGAGACATTGCGCTGATGTTGGTTTGCAAAACTGTAGCTAACTACAATATTTAACCTGCAGGAATATTTTATTTATTACTTAAGGTTTATTATATAAATGTACTAGATACAATAATAGACGCTTGAAAATAAAATTACTCACATGGTAATTAGAAAGGCAGCCAAAGAGTCCGGATCCTCTGGCGCGTTCAAAAACATCTAGTTGTTGACGAGTAATGCAGTACTGCTCACGAATATCCTCTTTAGAATAAAGGGGAGTTCCCCTTTTATTCCGTTGCAAGTGTAGTTCTCCCACTATCTTGTTACGACGCCCCATGCTCTCATCCTCAGACTCGTAGCAAGGTGCCAATTCTGGTACAATATCCGCCTGAAACAATTCAATAGATGCATTTTTATTGCTTGACATTTATACAGTGGAAAATACACTTTTCATAAAACATGATCTTAATGCTTTTAACTGAAGTTTATTTTATATATCATTTCAGGTTTGCAGGTGTAACAAAAGATTTCACACATAAAGAAACACATGTCCGTCTTTATATGCTTATAAATTACAAAGCGTGTTCACGTTTGAAACTCAAACTGGGCCCTTTGTTACTTGCCGCAATAAGTGAATTACGTACAGTGACACTTATGTAAAGACCACGTCTTCAGGTAACGAAATCACAAGAGTGAGATTACGAAGAACATTTAGAGAGAAAATACAGTGTCTTTATCTTTAAATTATATATGTGTGTGTACTTTTATTCTTTTAATCCACTAGAAGTATATTTAGAATGACTATTACAAAAGGCTCATTAGTTAATAACAGCTAAATGCAATAACAGCTAAATGCAATCTTGATAACTGTATTTCGGCAACCCCTTTACAAATTCAAAAGGGAACCTGAGCAATTTAGGAAAAGGCGGGCTTGAGGAAGAGGCAGATTATAAAGGAAAGGAGGAAACTTTCGAAAAGAAATGAGGAATGCTGTTATTTTTAAATTGCTACAGAAATGCTCGCTCCAGCCTTAATATTGCTTGACCTTTGATGAGAATAATAATGTTGTACCATGAGACATCTCAAACAAAATTTAATTTCACTGCAGTATTGAACTTCTGAAAGTGTTTCATCACGTACTACATTATATAAAATTTACATTTTCGGATTGTGACCGATAAGTACTTCGAAATCAACGGAAAGGTGCAACAAGCATTTAAGCTTAAGCAGCCTATAAGATGAAAAAGCCACACCTATTGTACAACCAAGTGCAATTAATAAAAATTATGGGTTCAAAATCTTTTTCATAAGGGCATATACAGTCTGAAGATTGCTACAAGTATTCCGAGGTTTATGCATCTAGTGCATGAATTTGGATTCTTCCTGTAAACGTAGAGCCAGCAAATTTCTGACTCATTTCGTACTTTGCAAGTACCGCAATCGGGTCTCTAAAATGGAGAAAATGAACCTCTCTTGACTGTGCATAGCAGATAATTGCATATGGGTTGCGGTTTTGCATATAAAAGCATTAAAGTCGTTATAAACTCTTTACCTGGAGTGCACTACATCTATTGCTGAATCGCCTATAGCCTTCAGTGTTTTCCAAGTGGACTCTTCAATTGCCTACATCAACAGCATTTTCGACTGCCAGGACATTCAAGACTCTTTCAGTAAGAATAAATTGATATAATAGAACATACAGCTGAAGAACTGAGTGCTAGTCAAGAATATTTCATTGAAAAGTAATGTAAACTACACACATTATTGAAAGTGAACATATAAGTTCAGCATTTCGCACTGTGTGATGAATTCTAAAAGGAAAATTATATACATTATTTATTTATTTACATTTCCTCAGGAATATTTTTCTTCCACGGTATATGAGCAGTTGTGTTATGCGATATGCAAATCACGTTTTGAGTCAATGAAAATGTCTTCTTGTAGGATTTGCATATGTTAACAAAATACTCAAGCAAATGTGGAAATATATCAGTGCTAAGCACAATTCAAAGTGTAATGTGTGAATTTAGTGGGTGTTCGAGTGGTATTAATTATGCAATATTACATAGTTTATGACTTTTCATAACACATAATATTTTTACTATTTTAGTTGAACATCTATATGTACATTTTGCCTTAAAATAGTGCATAAAAGCCATGCTGTACGCATTACAATAATTTACATATTTATTTACGAACAGAAAGTTATGGAAGATAGGTTTTAAAGTTTGGTTTTCATTATTAAGAGATAAAAAATATATTGAGTATTAATAATAAGATTTAACCTCACTTTAATAATTGGAGTTGTTTATAATATAAAAACGTGTTTTAGGAATATGTGCAATCGGCAATATGGCTTAAGAAACTACCAATGGTGCAGAATGACTACAGCGTGATATATACTGCCTTGAATGGCCGAGATCGTTGAGAAAGGGCTCATGAGCGGGAAGTCTGGGGCTCCATCACCGCCAGGACAGTCCTCCCTGGCTGAGATATTTTTCAGACTGTTCTCAGTTCTCATAATTGGCAAATGCCCGGAAGTTCCCTAAATTTAGACCAGGAACCATTCCTTCCTTAACTTTTCCCAGTTTATAATTTCATCTCATATATTAACAGTGTATCATCTGTGATAATTCTGTGGTAAAAACGAGAATCAAATACTATTAAAATAAATGGGTTATAACAGATGTCGATATAAAATAAGCGCGCACATTTTACCAGTTTCTTTCGTTAAATACAGTAAAATGTCCAATACCATATTGCTGTTAATGTATATGCTTCCTGAAAACGGTTTTTTTCGTTATGTTCCGTTTTTATTCACCCAATAGGTTTTATACGCATGGTCCTAGTTTTATGCTTTCGTTACAGTGATTATTGCGCAATAACTTATTCCTTTAAAATTTTATCACTCAATGATCCATTTGGATAAAAATCAATTGAAACTATTCCATAATCTTGTATATAATTCCGTGCGAATTGGCAACCCTTCCTTCGCTTTTATAAGAGAAAGTTTAATCATTTTTGTCTGAACTTCGACCATTGCATGTCAAATGGACAGTCCAGAAAGGAAGGAGTAATAAAATTGTCGCTAACAGACAGTCCAAAAATGCCCAATTTTCGAACACCGAATATCGCAAAATAATATTCACTTAAAGCGAAACATACAACAATTTGCGCAAAACCAAGCGCATTTACCTAGAACAGTTTCCTGGTAGGGAATGTGTCAAACTCGAAAATATTCTTACTGCGTGTTAAGGAGTTCGATACAGGCGGTGCGATGCCGGAATGCTGTAACCGTGGTCGAAAATGAGCCAACTAAATTGTAAACAGGCAGGAAGAAGCAAAATTAAAAAAAAAAACTCATAGTGGCAGTAATGATGATGATGATTACTGTTTAAAAGACACTAAAATACAAAGCTCATTAGAACGGAAACGCACTAATTCTGCGCAAAGTGTAAAATAAATAATCTACCTAACTGAAATTCAGTGCAGAAAAATTGAAACATTGGCACTTGGGCAAAAAATAAAACTCCCAAAACAAATAACACGGGTACAATGGTCAACATTAAACAAAAGACCGGTACTAAAACACATCAGAAAGAGCTGGAAACACAACAGTCTTAAAATGGTCAAAAAATGCCTTCATAAATAAAATGATATAATATTACGCCCATGCTCCAAAAGCCACAAATACTGAAAGAATGGAGCACTCGCTCAGCAGCAACAATATCATCTGCAAGTGCTTCTTCGAGAGAGGAGGTCAAACTCAAGAGAATATCTAAAAGCCGCTAGTTAATATCGTTCAAGTAAAATGTGACGCACTGTAAAAAAGTGGTCACAATTAGGACTTGATTGAGCTGGTTCACCTTTAAAAAGGCGATGGTGACTAAAACGGCAATGCTCGATTCATAAACGTGTTAAATTACATTTTAACTAAGAACTGCGTAAGAAAAAGTTAGTAAAATTAAGCGGATTTACATTATCGAAGCTTATTGGCAAGGATTAATTTCCACTTCTCGCACCAGCAGGAGAGAACGGCCGAAAAAAGTGCCTCAAATCCCCCGAGTAAAATCGTTGCTCAAAATCAGCAGGGTTCAAAAGGGCGGATTTTCCTGCGACATCTGCGGCCACATTGCCTGGAAGTTCTACATGTGCAGGAGTCCATAGCAGTGCCATGCTGACTCTGCATCAACAAGCCCAAACATTGTATCCTGGATATTCTGTACAATAAGATGGTAGTTGTACAGGATTCCAAAAGATAAAAGGGTACTCAAAGAATGAGAACAAATAATCCTGTCCCCAAGCAGCTGTTCAGAAACAAATTAAACTCCCTGAAAAATAGCATAAAGCTCCGCCATATAAATAGATGTCACAGCACCAAGACCAAACGTAAAATTACCGCCATTAAAACCAAAGGCACATATAAAACTTGTTTCAGATTTCGAGCCTTTGGAGTAAATAAAAATGTAACTATCAAAGGAAGAGGCGATATGGCTAAAATGGTGACAAATAGTAGGTGCTGAGGTCGAAGACTTAGACCAGGACGTAAGTCCAAGATAAACGGGGGCTTCTGTTAAAAGTCAAGGAGGAGAAGCAGTTTCCCCACCTAAGAAAATAGCAATTAACTCAAAGTCCTAAACAACAACTGAAAATGAAAGCCAACTCTCGAGGTTGCGCAGCTAATTGACAACCATAAGCACCAAGTAAAATGTATTCACGATAAGAAAGGGGAGGTTTTCCAGACTCCGTCCATAGGCTTGAAATAGGATTCGTAGAGAATGCTCCAATGGCGACACGAATTTCCTAGTGATGAATGGGATCAAAGCGAGGAAGAACTGAAGGTCGTGCCGAGTCATCAACGGCACAGCCAAGATTTCACCAGATTATAGATCGGTAGAAACATAAAAGAACCGTCCGATCAGCTCCCCAGAATGTGCTGTAAAGGGCAAAGTGAACGTTCACATTTGTCCCTCAGTTGCGCTATATGCGATGACCAGCATAATTTCCTATCAAATACCAAGTCAAGGAACCTCATTTTGTCTGCGAAAGCATCTGGACCAAGATGGAGATGTCGTGAAGGATACTCCTTAAAGCGCCAGAAATTAATGCAGATGATCTTCTCGGCATAGAAAAAAAGACCTTGGTTTAAACAATAACCATGAAGATGGTCTAAACAATATAGAAGGTAGCGTTTCAAAAGACAAGTTCTCCGAAAGGAAAGAAAAATAACAAAATCGTCGATAAAAAAACGACGATTTAATCCCTGGCGGTAAGCACTCTGTGGTGGAACTGATAGCGATGGCAAACAGTGTGACACTAAGACCGAGCCCTGAGATACTCCGTTCTTTTAAATAAATAAAGATGATAAAACTGAACTCAGGTAAACATTAAAAACCCGGTCTTTCATAAACTCCAGGATAAAATAGACAACCGACCACATATACGCCAATCATGAAGCGCACGAAGAATACCGCTTCCCCAAAAAGTATCATAGGCTTTCTCCAGATCAAACCATACAGCTATAGTTTGGCAACTCCTTACAAAACCTTCCATAATAAGGGTAAAAAGAGACACCAGATGGTAACTAGAAGGAAGGCGTGGGTTCTTTCCAGGTTCAGGTATAGGAATGATATGAACTCGAAAAAGTACCTTTACAACAAATAGAATTAAACTTCTGGAGCAAAAAAGCCTTGCCTTCCACTGACAAACGCAACATAGCAACATGGTTACTCTCAGACCCCGGTGCGCAATGCCGGGAAGTACAAAGGGTATGCCCCAATTCCCTAGCAGTAACTTATAGCACTGCAGTTTGTCGGAGGCAAAGGAGAGCCCTCTCAATTCTACCTGCTTTTTCTGAGCGAGAAAGGCATCCGGATAACGGATGGAGCTTGAATCATCAGCATAAGTGCACCTTAACGTATTGGCGACATAAATAGGAGTGGTAAGTACACGATTTTGTACCTTAAGACCGGATATGGAGGAAAACCCAGGTTTGTATGCAACAGGACGAAACTTATTCCAGATTATAGACATTGGCGTGGTGCGGTTAAAAGTAGAGATTAAAGCAATCCGAGACGCATTTTGCTAGTCTTAAAAAATCGACGGCAGCTGTTTGCAGTGAGTCATATTTGCTGAAGAAGGGTGGAGACGAAAAACTCGTAAAGCACCTCGTCGTGGAAGTATTGCCATTCATCTCCACCAAGAAATCGGAAAGCGTTTGGGGTAGGAAGACGGCCCGTATTAGCCTGATCTGGGGCGGTAATGATGACAGTATCGAGGTGCTGGATCTCTGCGTCAATGGATGGAAAATAACTCTCTGGAAATACTGCTAAAGAACGGAACAGTCATATTCGCTTTAACAGTAAGCCACTTAGACGCACGCTGCCACCCAAAGTAGGACAGGAGTTGGTAGATAGATAGAATATTATCTAGATCAACCTCTGCGTCGGTGCAAATGGTAATAAGTAAACGTTGCAGATTGTAAGAGTAAGGACAGAAAGGTGCTACACCCTGTACAAGAGTCTGGAGGCTCACAGAAGAACAGTATACATATTTCTTGATGAGAACTAAAGCTCTGCCATGCGCCTCTGGAGAAAGATCGAATTTCACCGAAGAGTAACCGCGAAAAGTGAACGAATCCTTTAGTGTAAGTTTGGTCTCTTGGAGATACACAAGTGGCTTGTCAGTCGATAGTAAAATAACTTCAGGTAAGTTCTTCGACTATGGTGTACACGCACATTCCACCGAAAGGATAGCCAATGCTAAAATCTGGAATAAAATAAAAATAAATAAAGCACCAACTTACGTTTTCGTTGGCCCAGGACGAATCAACCGTCCTTTCTTTAAACGCATGGCATTGGGAGGTTTAGCACCACAACATCCTCAGTGGAAGGGCTCTCCCGCTGAGAGAATCAACTGATTGCAACAACTGGAATCAAGTGGAGAGTGGCGATGCTTGCTGCCAGTTGCTTAAAAGCCAGGTTAAGAATTAAACATGCTCATCCAAAGAGAAGTACAGTGTTATAAAACATCTCTTTGTCAACAGATGTATTTTTAGAGTATACAAGTCGTTATCGACAAGACTTTTCTATATTTCTAGAGGATTATACATTTTATTCTTAAACACGAGGTTTTTCCAAAAAAAAGTATAGAATTATTAAGTCCCAAGCTCATTCATCAGAGGTTAAACAGGTACTGAATTAACCAACACTGGGTCTGGTTGTTGAGCCTTATGTCGCACAGTGGTTCAGAAGCCAGCATAAGTTTGCTCTACAGAGTTTATAGTATCCTCAGCGGGCTGGTGTACTTAAATGACAGTCTCTTTGAAAGCACCTGCCGCCTGTTTGAAAGTAGGAAAGCGCAATGAATTGCGGTATAGCTACATTACATACTTCCCCTTATAATATTATGACGTTTAAGAAATGTACATGAGGCGGAATATGTAGAAGAAAATTTGGGTAGATCTACAGAAAAAGGTACCAAAGAGAAGTATGTGTAATAAATGCGACAACCAAGCGACCAGATAAAATCTGTGTCAGCTTTAATATTGTAAAACAAATTACCTAATCATCCATTTCTCTTACACTCATCGTGAAAGGCAGTTCTACTCTTTGTATGCTTGGGTTGGCGTACCTGTTAGCACAGTTTCAGCAGACCACACAATGCAAATGTATCTCGCGTTGCAGTTCATATTTTATAAATTTGGTATCTTTATTACTGATGGACTACTCCAATTTAGAACCAGAATATGACATGGTATTAAATAATGAATGGTTTCCAACTTCAAAAGAAATATCAGGAAGTAGGCTATAGACAATACTTTTTTTCAGTAGTGTTTAACGTCCAATTTTACTACTGAAGCACCACAGTGGTAGACACTGAAGATACAGGAAATGCAATGATAAATTGGGAAAGGATATTCTTTAAAAAAGGAAGCGTACCAGAACCAAATCTAGGGTACCTCCCCGCATTTGCCATTTATGAGAAATGAGGAAAATCTGGAAAAAAATTTCAGTCAGAGAAGACGGTCCTAGTGGAATTCGAACCAGACCTACCACTCACAAGTCCGCGCCTTAACGACCTCGGCTACCCGTGGCGGCGTGTGATGAGTGTAAAGACATGTCTTAGTGGTTAAGGAGCTGGCAAATGATTTCATTTTGAGTAATGAGTTTTTGAGTATTCATAATGTCAATGTTGATTGTGTTCAGAATAGCATCTCCATCACCACTGATACTGGAAAATGCATAAGTATTTGTTAATATAGTTTTAAATCCTTTTCATGATCATCCACCATTTTACAATAAAGATTCTGTCATTTATGCAGCTTCTTCCATGTTTCATGTTTGAAGTTGAAGGAAATTAATTCTGCGTATAATATGGATATCAAGATGTGTTTCGAAGCCTCTTGCTCGGAAAGTCGAAGGAGAAGGAAGCAGTTACTCCACAAGCTCCAGAATGGGCCATTTTGGCGACGGCCAATAAGAAAGTAATGATATAAAATGTCATTAAAATGCTATAATTGAATTCAAGAGTGTTCTGTTGCTGAATATCATCTCGATCCATCTATATTTTATTCGTTCCTCGTTTTCCTTTCCTTTTAATTAAGAATGTTGAAGAATTTTTATACAAAAAGTTAAGTTAGCCCCTGTGACTGGGATCCTGGTGGTGAAATGGATGAAATGTGAGGAATAAGTAAGTGACTCATTAATAGTCTAGGCAACTTGTACCAGGAGCGGATAGTAACCAAAGAACCGCGGTTTATCTCTTTTTTCAAGGTTTCTTTTATTTCAGTTTCACATGCACTGGATTATATCTACATTTATTAGTTATATGATGTTAATTTAGCACAATTCCCTTGAAGATTTTTGGCTTTGCATAACCTTGATGTATTCCGTCCCAGTACTATTATGTAAGTCTGTATTTTACCTAACATTGTACTGCCGCTATCACTTTTTCGTTTTCGTCAGATTTTACGCGGACTACAACTTTAAGAGTACCAAAGAGATTGAAATCTTACACCTTCCTTTCTCCTTTCCTTGAGGTATTACGTAGGCATAGTCTGGTCTTGTATAAATTTTGCCAATTGGCCGCAGAATATCGCTTAGCAAGATAATTAAGGGATTGACTGCTGTGCAGTGTGTCTAGTTCATCAGACGTTTTCTTTCTTCTCTTCGGTTAAGACGCAACCAAGATACTCCAGAAATTGGGCACCTTGTGACCTTATAATTATAAATTTTGTCTGGAGCTTCATCATTGTTTCTACCCAGTGATCTAGTGATATTTAGTATTAGATATTGTGGTTTTAATTTTAAAGATTTTAATGGTAAATGCTGTATTTAATTTTCAGGTGGTGTAAGGTGCATTTTATAATACTTTGTCAAGAAATGAGCTCTAATAGGGGAATTGAAGATACATTCATTTTTGGCAAGGATTTAAACTGTAATTCTATAAAATGAAATACCTTATTGAATTCTAATAATTGAAATTAATTCGCCCAAGAGTTAATTCTTTGCAAGAAAATGGCACCAATCTTGGAGCCTTAGTCTTTAAGATTTACTTTTGAAAGTCTTAATTGTGTTTAACTTCAGTGCCTTATTGCTGCCGTACGTTTTCCATTAACTGTATGCTATAAATAATACGTTGCTTTTAAGCTTTAAAATTTTGAATTTAAAATATTTTTTTGCAGATATTAAATACACAATTTGAGATTTTTGGCAAATAATATGTAAACAGTTATTGTTCAAATTCGTAAGTTTTTTTTTAATTTTTCTTCTGTATTGTTGAGTTACCTTTTCATGATCA
The DNA here is from genome assembly GCA_030762175.1 of Metallyticus violacea. Lineage (NCBI taxonomy): Eukaryota > Metazoa > Arthropoda > Insecta > Mantodea > Metallyticidae > Metallyticus > Metallyticus violacea. The sequence goes on from CM060846.1 coordinate 226,631,644, forward strand.
CATTCTGGGGTTTCACTTCTGCACCTTTTCAAGCGAGAGCATGCAGACATCAAGAGAGGATTTCTTATTGATACAGGGCAACTCATTTTCGTAGTAGGGTCATAGTTTCTGACTTTAAATTTTTTCTTGTAACTGCATTGGTATGCGTACATCAGCAATATAATGTGAATGATTTGAGTGTGCATTTTTGGAAGAAAACTGATTCCATGTATTATTTTAGTGTTAGTTATTGCTTATTATTATAACGATATTAATATTATTTATTTTGAATTTAAGTTCAACGTGTATCTGTCGGCCCAGGTTAAGTTTTTGCTGAGAGAGGAGGAATGAATGAATGAATGAATGAATGAATGAATGTTTAACGCCTGTTTTTACTACAGAGGCACCACAGACGATGGGCACTGATGATACATGAGATGAAATGATATATTGAGAAAGGATTTATTTTTAAGGAAGGAAACGTTCAAGGCCCAAGTTTAGGGTACCTCCCAACATTTTTCATTTATGAAGACTGAGGAAAACCTGGGGAAAAAAAACAAAAAAAAAAACTCAATCATGGAGGACGGTCCTGGCGAACCCGAGACCTCGGCCACCCGTGGCGGTAGCGAGGAGATAGAAAGCGAACTTCAAATATGTGGAGTGCATTTCAATTCAGAATTAATGGGGGGAAGATTACATGGTTGAAGGCAGAAGTCATGAGTTCGAGTCTTGGGAGAAAAGCGAACTTAAGGAGTAAAAAAGAACTCCAGCAAGTAAGTCGTTAAACTTCACCTTTTTATCACAAGAGAATATTGTGGTTAGCATTGTACCACATCAGTTACGTCGTCTTGGAGCTAGGTAGGCGTGGCAGGATGAAGCAAATTTATACAATTTTAATCTAGTGCTAAGCTTTTGCAGAAAATGCACATTCCAATGGATAAATTGCAAGTATTAAAAGGGAAAAACGTGATGTTCCCACGGGTTTTTAATATCGTTGTAAATGTTCCTCTCCAGAAACCAAATGCATGAAGTGACTATCGGACAGACTATTGAGCGGATGTTCGTAATAAGATCATTACTTTTGTGCAGGCGCGTTTGCCAAATCATACACGAATTACAGGTCATACCTGCCAGCATGATACAACAAATTTCACATTTGGTAAGACTAAAGAAACCGTCTATAGCATTTGCTGTTTCGGATGCCATTGTTTTGCTTGTGATATATCCTTACGCTCAACCCTCTGCAAGAAATAAATTATGCAAGTCCTTTGTAACTATGTCATCGCGAGATCCTGCATAAATATTTTCTTCCCTCTCACAGTGGTGTTAAGAGAGAGCATTTCTTTCAGTCGTTTGAGTATAATAAACGATTGTGATTTTTCTCAATGTATATTTGTAAATTGAAGAACAAAATTTCCACTTTAATGCTCTATATAAATTAGATACGTAAGTACATTAATATTCACAGCAAGTACTAATTGTCTTATGAAGGCAAATTTAAATAATGTTTGTGAAAAATTAAAATTGAAATTTATTTATAAAATGTACTCAGATGGATGCTATTTGAATATACTCTTAATAAACTCCGACACATTGCCAGCATGAATCATGGTTAAAATTGTTCGAAAGCCTGCAAACCTAATCGATATTGATTCCTATCCATGTTGCGGCACTTATCGAGGCGGCCAAATTTTGAAGCTTAGATCCAAGCAAGCCGGGGCCATATAACTGTAAAGATAACATTTTGAATGTGCTAGCACTTACATCTGACATCCTCCGATATTGCATTCCCAAGGCAGGTATTAGTTATGGTGGAAAATTATGGTAAAGTGATGTTCTGTGTAATTGTAATGATAGTACGTGCCGGTTCAGAGCTTGTGCTAATTATAATTGCATTTATCTGACCAATCAACGCACCAGAATGCGTCTTTCCCAATATCCACAAAATAAACATGTCCTTTATCCATATAAAGTATGCAGGAAATCTTTGGACAGGCCACGACATTAATAAGCGTCGGTGTTTATGTTGTATTATTTTAGATCCCAATTTCCCTTTCTGCTCTTGAAAGCATATGTGCAGTCATGTGTCTGACTTTCAGACATGTGAATTTGGACTGTGTAATCATGAGTGACAGATGTCATTGATTGCAGAGTACCGAGCAAGCATTCCTAGAATTGAGATTGCCTTAATTCAGCTGTTTATTTCAGTTACTTTACATTGGTGCACGATCCAAGTTCGCTCAGGAAAGCAACGTTGTAACGTCTCTGGAATCCCTTTAAGTGTTTTTAGTGAGAACTTAGATCAAATATAATAAAAATAACAATCCTAATGGACATACTAAATGTGAGAAATGACTGAAAGAAGTCATCTATACGTAATGTAAGTATGTTACCTTTCTTCCTCAAATAATTGGAGGAGGACCAATGTTTATAAGTTGAGGTTAACTGTGAACCACAGCTAGTTGGTGAAATGCACTTTCCTATGTACACCACTCAACAGAGTATGTGGTTATTACTACACACCGCCACAAATACCACACGCATATTCGGTACACACCCGCAAATGACATACGTCTCAATTCCGTTTACCAGACAACTACAGAGTGCAATCACTCAGTCCGAGCATTGTCATCATCTGAATCCTTTCTGTCTTATGTAAGAGTTGAGCCAATACTAATAAATAAATACTGTATTTTTACTTTGCTTGCTTCAAAAGGGCTTAGCTTCTATTCTTTAACTATCCCCGGGAGGAACAGCAAACGTACGCAAGTTACTACTGATGTTGTGAGTTTTCCATCTCTATATGTTAACGTTTTACGCAATACCATTTTGTATTCAAATCACGTTGATCAGTATTTAAGATACTGTCTGAACTTTTGTAGGATCATTTTACTATTATTAGTTTGTACAAAGTTTCCGAATTTTTTAAAAAATTTAGGACCATTTTTGTGTTACAAATTTTGCAATTATACCAAACTTTATTCTTCGTTTCTTTTAGAAACGTCGAAGGAAATTATGATAGTGCTTTTTCGCATTTAAAAGCAACATTTTTTAAGGTTGTCATCATGCACAGCTAGACCTTGTTGCAGGAAGCCATCGCTAGCAATATGTTCTTCACTTTTTAAAAATTTCACGTTTAGTAATATTTCTAACAGCAAATAATTTAGAGTCGCATATACGTTATCATTTTCACATTTAAATTTCTTCCCCGTAGATACTGTGAGTTTTTCATTTCCTTTAACTTTTAGTTTTGCATAAGTTTTTTTTCCCCCCCTTATAGTTTTCGTTCATCTTATTTTGCGAGCGGGTTTCGCTTTTCTGGACTTGAACGCTAATATTCACTTTTGGTTGAGTCAGTTTCAATTAAGTTCATCATCAGGAACATATTCACATTTAGTGTCAGAGTGAATACCCCATACTACAATGGAAATACCAATTTTATTAGGTTTAAGAAGTTCCCAGTAAAAATACTAATTCTCAGTTCCCGCTTCCACCGTGAATACGCGTTTACAACTTTTTCTCTCGAAACTTAACATTTATAGAATTAATGCAATGCACGATTAAATCTCTGTTATTTGACTTATGAAGCTGCAGAAACAAATTCTTATAACATATTAGAGTAATGAAAATAACACAAATATATATAAAGCCTATCACTTTAAGTGACTACTATTCAGGACACGAGATACAAGCTACATTAATATTAACTCACCGACAAAACTCAAACTCACACAACCTACTCTTGTTTTTAGCAAAAGTTAAGGAGCAACTGTTAACCTTTATTCGTGAAGCGATAAGGGAAACAAGTAACATACCAATGGAATAACATAAAACCCACTGAACTACGTCCAACTGATCATCCTGGACGTTCTTTAACATCTCAGGTCATCAGCGTTGCATTCAACTCAGGGCGTGAAACGGCCGACAAATTTTGCTCAGAGGTCTCTCTTTCAGGCTTGAGGTTCTTTTTCGTGCCGCAAATGTACGACACGGGACCCACGGCTTTACTTCCCTTCCGAAGGAAGCCATACTTAGGATTTTTACGCCCCGAAAAAATCCGTCGGTCATGGCCGGGTTCGAACCCACGATCTTGGGTGTAGGAGGCACGTATGGTAACCACTACACCACCAGAACCGACTCCTGAGAGTGGTAAAACAAATGTCTAAAATAAATAAAATTAATGCTTTCAAATCTAACTTAAACTTTTAAAGATGTATGTACAATTTTAGCAATAGTACTGAATAAGTGTGAGTTTTGATAAAAGGAAATGGACTAGCGCATTAACACGCGGTCGCAATACGCACTAGTAAGGTTCCATTTATGAGCATTAAGAGGCATAATTGTCATCCAGTTTAATATATTTCATAAATGAGGAAAAGGCCTAACAAAGATTATCACTTCGTTTTACAACAACTGAAAATTAGCTAAGATATGCATTTTCAATAACTTCTAACACCATAACCCGGGACGGTCCCTTGTAAGAAAGATACTTAGAAATTTGTTTCATAATGTAACAGGGAGAAGTAATATGCCTACAGAAAATGTATTGATATTAAAATCTATATACTTCCTCACAGTTTCCTTAATTTAACACATCGTAGCTCTGTTCATCATTAGTTCCTTGAAAAAAGCAAAGTAACAAAAGTTTAAACAAAACTTGGTTTGGTGGTCTAGCAATATTTAAATAAACTAGTGAGAAAAATATTGTAAACATATTAATTCCAGGGGGACATCTTCCATTCCTAGAGGGCACATCCTAAATCTTATTCGTCCTTTGTTATAATTGGAAATGGATTTTATAAACACAAAATCTCTGACTTCTTTGCTGGGAAGGAAATATTAAAAATATAAATATTCTCTCCTTATATCGAAAAGCAAAAGTAGATTTAGAGGCCAAACGTGCTAAGGATTCACCTTTTGCATTGATAACAATGGAAGATATGGCTAGCACTGGAATACGTTAAAGAATATTTACATTATGTGAACCACTTTATTTATTTTTCTCTTTTCTGAAAGTAGCTACATGGATATGTGTAAACCGCCTGAAACCTATACTAGAGTGTTAGTACATTTGGAATATTATGAAAAAATTGACGTTAACATTTTTATTTATTAAATTTCTTAAACATGTAAAACGTGATATATAAGGTACTATATTTTTACAAACGTATAATAATTATAATTCCCATTATTTCCACGGTGTGAAAAATTGTAAGAACTTAAACTTCGCACCAAAGACCGAACGAAGATGCATTGGAGTTCAGGTTATTGCATTATTCTTACGTTCCAGAATTTGTTTAGCGCGAATATTGTTCATCATTCATAAATATATTTTGAAGAGAAGACAAACTCTTTCCCTAGACTGCCATTCAAAATAGCTTTCCTCTTTAATACTTTTTAGTCTGTCTACAGAGATATTTTTAATCATTTCACATTTGCATAGTATAGCTTGAGATCTTCCTAGTCTACCATTTTCTTGTAAACATATGAGGTATTGTATTAAGAAACTACAGACACCATTTTCAATATATTGCAAACTTGTGAAGGCTTTTTATCCAAATTCGTTTGCCTTTGCATTTCACGAGGTCAAAAATACAATAACATGTGTCTTTAATTGTGGATGCCTTGGCAGAAATCTTCTTCTGTGACCTTAGGATGTACAATTGGGAAGCGTTAACCCCGCTATTTAGTGCACTCCATAGCACGGACTAAGATTTAACATGCGATACTTTAGTGAAAAACTATTTTATGGACTTGGCAGCCTTTAAGGGGAATGGAGCAGTATCAGTTACCTATGACAAGGCAGCACTACTATGGGTGGCTGAGATCGTTTAGACGCGAACTCGTTAGCGTGGTATCTGCGGTTTGATTTCCACCAGGACGGTCTTTTCTGGCTGACGTTTTTTCCAGTTTTTCCTCAGTCCTCATAAATTACAAATGTCTGGTAGATACCCTAAACTTACACTTTGAAATCTTCTTTCCTTTAACAAAAAGGGAAATAAACAAACAATTCTTTCCCAGTTTATGATTTCATCTCATGTATCATCAGTGTCCACCACCTGTAATGTCTCAGTAGTTAAAACGGGTGTTAAACGTTATTAATAAAAGACAGCACTAAGTCACATATTCTGGAGTCATAGTAGAATTCACAGGAGCAAGAAGTCAGAATCATGTTTATTATTAATTTCAAACTAAATTAATTGCAATGTACTTCACTTTTCACATACCAATTTTAAAATTTGGATTAACCACAAAGCAGTATAATATTTCATTAAAAGTAGTTCGTAAAACTGATTAAATAAATTATAACAGTGAAATTAATAGTTTGAATATCTTGGAATATTGGATAATGGTATGAGCTTATACGAATATTCCAGGAAAAACAGTGGAGCAATTTTATCAGTGTAAGCTGAGGACCAACGAGGACAGTGTACTGAACCTGCAAAGAAAAGTTGGGAACCCACAGATTTGTGCAGATTTTATTAACCAACTTATATACGAAACTGTTATTGATACTCGCATTTACGTCATATGTCGAAAGATTGAAACCTACTTTCAAATTATACATACAAATCAGCTCCCAGTTTGGACTGCAAGACCATTAAATCAAAGTTTATAGTTGGAAGCGATCTAGTTGACTGTATCTCACTGTTCTTTGCACGCTAGGTACTGAGCTATTAGTCCCTCACATACTAATGTGCATTCTTCTTATAATACATTATCAAAAGTAACCTAGAAGCGACCATAGGAATGCATTTTTCGTATTTCAGTGAATGAAAGCTAGTCATTAGGAATTGAAATTCTTAAACACTAACATCATGTTAGGTACACTCAAACACAAGTTATGAGCCAACACTCGGCTGGTAAACAAATATTAATAATCAGTGACAGGGGTAAGAGTGGTTTGTAGCCCATGACCTATTGTACCCCCACTTGTCTACAGTCCAAACCCTGCGAAACTGGTTCCGCTTCATTCTGGTTTTAGTGCTTAGAAATTTCGATAATAGCCACCATAGAAAGTTGAACCGAATTAATACGCGTTCACTTGTCATATTATATTATTTATGCGGAAACATTATCAGATGAAATGAGTATAAAAGAAAGTGAAACGACTGAGTTTATGATCAGCTTCAGCTTATACAACTTGTAGTGCCCGCATAATGATGTCTTAATTTAAGCCAGCCCAATTGTGAAGAAGCCGATACTGATGTTGGAAATCTTTATTTTACTGCATGGTGCAAGCAAATTTGTGCTTATACCATTCCATAAAATTAGACAATTCGTTTTACTTTTAATGAGCAAAATCAAACATTTAACAGTGCAGCGAATATTTTACGTAAAGAAGTAAAAATGAAACTGACATGCGTTTAAAAGTCCTCATCGGCCAGAAACGTATCTGCACCAAGCGATGATTTTGTAAATGCCTCCTGATCGCATTCCTTCCAGACGGAGCAAGCATGAAGCTTTTTCAGATATTCCGACAAGGATTTCATGGTGTTGTAGTGGAACTGCCCGCCAATTTTGGGCATATTAGCTTCTTTCTGGATGGCTTACCCATATACGGAATTTGAGGGTAAATTCCAAACTATCGTCTTTCTTTATCATGTAAATAAGATAAAATTCTGCTATCTAAGCTTTGCGTTCAAACAAAATAATGCTATCTAACATGCGAGTCGTGGCGCATTCTGTTGAATGGTTTCTGGAAAGGGAACACTTGAGTAGGCTATATTTTTAAGGACACTTTGGATATTGCAATTTCCATGTTCTTAAGGAAGGAAAGTTAAATGAAATATAGGAATTTCCCACCCAGCTACCGGCAATGCATTGCCTCTGAGATACATAATTTTTAATTTTCAACATCTCTTCCAGTTCAGGTTAGGGTTTATTATTATCATCAGTTTTAGGTACAGTATCATTTTATGTTCAGAAAAATAAATATACTAGCTTTGTGCACCACAACACTTATTTTCCTTTTTCCGGATGGGGCGACTGCAATTTTCTAGTAAGCAAATGCGCTCAGGCGGCCCGTAACTCAAATAACCTCACTGATGTTTTCCGCAGTAAAACTTTGCATTCGGTTTTCTTTACTTCTCTCCATTACAATTATGTTTAACAGAACCTGAAGAAAGCAACACCGTTAATAGCATCCAATTACTATGGAAATTCTATCCACTCTGATGGCGACAATTGTTTATGTTTTTGACTAATTTTTAAAGCTTTCCTTCAGCTTTACAACTTTTAATGAAATATTTATATATTGTTTAAACTCTAAACTCTATGTTCTCCTTTCTTAATTTATATTGGTGTTATGTAAAAAAATATTTCTTTCTATTTCTGTGTGTTAGTAGTTGTATATTTTTACTGCATGAAATAATAAAAAGACACAATGCTAAAAGATATCACTTTAAGATAATTGAGAACTAAATACCTGCAAACAGTGGCTAGATTTTTGAACGTTATAGTGTTTCAGCTCAGAACTTTTATATAGAGTGCTCTGCATGCTGGGAGAAAGAAGCACTCAGGTGACCCGAAACTCAAATAAACGCACTGTACAAGAGCTATGGATGTACCATTAGAGCAACATAAAATGTTATGGGATTTGAGAAGTGTTGCACTTATTCTCAAAGTTTGACCTTGATTAGCGATGACATGATGCATTAAAATGATTGAAAGTAAAATAACGTTAAAATGAAAGGATTAACAGTATCGTTTGTACTTGTATTAGTAAATTACTTATAAAGCTTTGCTTTACAATATATTTGCTTTACAATATATAATTAAAATTTAGTTTACCCCGGAAGTAGAAACCTGGCATGAGTATGTCCTGCAAACAATGTTTTTTTTTTTATTTGGTTTATTTACGGACGCTCTTTAGCATCTCAGATTATCAGCGTCCTATTCAAATTTTGCGAAGAGGCTTTTTTCAGGAATGAGGTTCTTTATCGTTCCGTAAATGTACCACACGTGACCCACGGCTTTACTTCCCTTCTGAAGGAAGCCATACTTAGGATTTTTAAGCCCGAAAATATTCATCGGTCCTGACCGAGATCGAACCCTCGAGCTTGGGTTTAGGAGGCAAGCATAGTTACCACTACACCACCAGGATCGACACAAACGATAGGGAAATATAGGTATATGAGTGCCTCAAATAAGGCTGCGCTTATATGTAATGGGGGAAAAAATTATAATCTGCAATACAAACTAATACGCTCTATCTCTGGTAACAACGGATAAATGCAAACATTATGTATAAATTAATGTTTAGTTCTATGTGTAATATAGTTCTCCGGTCACCGTCTTACCATCTACCTCTTTAGGGTAGCTACAATGTTAGGAGCTACGGCCATCCTATAACGTTCAATAGAGAGTTAACGCTGATCCTCATGCAATGATAGTCAATTTACAATGCAGCGTCTGTGGACAATACTATTCTGTCTACTATAAATGCTGTAGAACGTGTTGGAATCCTTAGACGGCAATCAATCCATATGTGAGTAGTACTTGTAGTAATAAGAATATACAAACTAAAACGTATTGTTACTAACATCACCATTATCATCATAACCATCAAGTGCAATAAAAAGCAAAAAAAATCTCGATATGCTAAATTTGGGGGATGGGAAATATAATTAATTGAAAGAAATAGGTAAACGTTTCTGAGTCGAAAAAGGAATTAAGTTAGGAGAAGAAAGACGAAAACTATTTTGCTACTCTAGATCCTTAAGTCTTGACTCCGGAACTTTCGTGTTGTGATAAAAAAAAAAATCACATAGGCCAAAGACTGCGCACATTATAAGCAATGGTATTTTTATGATGCTTATGAGTTTTAAAAACATTTCAAAGAAAAGAGGGAAACATTTCGTATTATGACTATAGAATTTTACAAAACACTTATAGAGCATTATTGCAGAAACACGCTATTTCATATAGACAAATATTCTACTAGTGGATTTTTCAGAGAGATGAACATTGGTTTCAAAGCACTACGAATACATTACCTGGACGCAATTTAAGGATTTCAAAGAATTAAGAAAGAGAAGATTAAAGGCATGTGCAGCACAAGACAGGAGCAAACTAAAGAAATTGGAGGAAGATGAAGACACTGCAGTAATAGTGGTGATGTTACTGTTGTATCTAACTTTGACGCACATGAGCTTATATATTCAACGTACTTTGCAGTAACTTGGGAAAAGTAGAAGCTACTTTGATTATTTTTATTGAACCTGTTTATCCCCCCCTCGAGATTCCAGTGAAATAATCAGTAGTTTGAGGGAGAATGGGAGAACGAAAATTACAGGAAGTTGATGTATGGTGTAAGACAGATGTTAACCGGAATAATTAGAAAATTTTCACTCTAAACAGGAACCTACACTCCGGTAGCTTTTTTAATGTGGTACACCAGAAATTCTTGTTATGGAATCTAGCCTTTTGCCTTATAAACACAGATTTGACCCCCACTGAAAATCAGAAAAGGATATCCATATGCTTTGCTCCTAGCAGTGGGAGTACTGTAACTCCAATTCATTTTAAATAGAAAACGTTATATCTTCAAAATTAAAACAAATGACACAATGCGATTAGCGGAAAATAAACTTATAACATGCTGATCTCTTCCGCTAAAATAGTTGACTTCGAATTGACAACTATAGTAAAAAGACTTACTACAAAGATACAGCCATTCATTTAGAACAACATTATCAAGAAAAATTTAAAATATTTGCCTTTAGTTCTTTCCAAGTTAAATGATGCATGACTGCCAGTCACAATGCAAAATGGCTTGACTTATTTTCTACCTCGATGGAGAGCATGAATATTTTATCTAAATCTGACAATAGTCATTCGAACGATATTTAAAAATAAAGAACTTAATAGTATAATAGTTCATTAATTTCTTTTAATATATTTTTATACATATTTATTTATTTTCGCTTTGACTGCATTGGTCTTATTGCTATATCTGTAGATTGTGAATCTGTAGGTGAAGTTGCAGGTCTTTAATTTGTAGGAATGAATGAAATGAACTAATGATAATTCAACGAAATCTAAATTCTTGGCGCGGTATTCACCTTGAGAGAAAAATCCGAGAAAATCTTACCCAGACCGTATGATTTGAATGAGATTGGAACCCGGACCTCCGGATTAGTAGCCGAGTTTTTTTGATTCATTTATTTATGGACGTTCTTTAACATCTCAGGTCATTAGCGTCCCATTCAACTCAGGGCGTGAAACGGCCGACAAATTTTGCTCAGAGGGCTCTTCTTTCAGGCTTGAGGTTCTTTTTCGTACCGTAAATGTGCGACAAGAGACCCACGGCTTTACTTCCCTTCCGAAGGAAGCCATACTTAGGGTTTTTATGCACGAAAAAATCCATCGGTCCTGGCCGGGTTCGAACCGCGATCTTGGGTGTAGGAGGCAAGTATGGTAACCACTACACCACCAGGACCGACGATTAATAGTCGCAAAGATAGTTAATGGTAATAGTATATGCTTATACACAGATTATTTGTTAAAACTAATAAGCAGGAAATATTACATAAATGGTTCACTTTCCAAAAAATTAGATGTTGGGTTCAGTTTAATGAGGGGGTTAGTTAACTTGGCCTATCACAGAGCAGATGTGTGAATGTTCTCTTTTCATACCTGATCGTCAAACCACAATCAGTAAGCTTTGAAAGGAAAGAGCTTTGTACAGAGAATCATAAAGGGCAGATGCCAAGTTTATGGTTTTGGACTTGAACCACAAACCTAATAAACAGAATGAATAAAATGAATGAATTAATAAAATATAAGTTCAAAGTAACCACAGTAAATGCCATTGCTCATTAATAGTGACAGATATCATCGAGAAACGTAGCAATCCTGCAATTATTATAATTATTATTATCATCATCATTATCGTCGTCTCGTTGGTGTTTCTATCAGAAATTAAGAACTCACTTCATCAAGAAAAAGCAGCGATATATCATATGTCAAATGTCCTCTTTATTTTTGTTATCAATTTTAGCTCGTTTAAATCAGCAAAAGTGGACCTATATTTTGACTGTTTGTCAGCAAAATTTAGGATGACTTAAGAGCTTGCATAGCTCCAATCTGGCCCAAGTCTATGCTATTGAGTTGTATTTAAATTGTGAAAGCCTCTAATTCAGCGAGATAAAACTCTGGCACACGTGTCTTAAAAAGTTATAACTATTGTTGTATACATTAAAATTAAATTAAAAATAAAAAATCAACAATCACATAAGAACTGATATCCATCTAGTCACAGGTTTATTCTCTTAGTAGTGGCATGCTAGTTCCAAAGGTATAATGAAATATAACTTCAACACAGATGTAAGAACATATTTTCCGTATAAGAAAGTGATTTTTTTTTATAAATGGGCAAATTTCTTTAAATTCTGTAATATTTTACACAGTGCCTCACAAAAAACTGACCTCGCGTCATTTAGGCTGCACTCAAGCTTAAGGCTTGCTCACAGTGGCCGGGCAAATGTTTCGTGGGCCACCCAGTAGTTTACTTGTTTTAATCAACTCTTACTCATAATTTATACTCTCTTTCTCTCTCTGCATAGAGGTAATAGTTTTCTCAAAGTTAATTAAGTCCCTTCCTGGAAACAAAGCTCCGTTATTCCATTTTTGAGAGGAAAATAATAAGTAGAAGCATTTAAATAAGCGGGAGAAACAATTAGCAAAATCGCGTATGAAGATTGCATACCTTTTACGAACTTTTCTGTCAAAAATAGTGATCACTTTATTTTCCTATCTGTAACCAAAAGATCGGTACTGAGGATTTTCCGTAGCATACTTCCTATTGCATTGTTGAATTTACATTTACTACACAGCATTGCAAGACATAAATGTTACCCACCTGTGTAGAGACGTCCACTTGGCTCAAACCATTGTCTTTGGTGCCAAAATTTGCGCGCGAACCTCCGGGAGAACCTGAAATAATAAGAAAATAGTAGTAAGGACTTTTATCTGAAAAGAATAAGGCGGAAGGATTTCAAACGAGTAGGCATATATAAAGCTCTCATATGTTACATTTTAAATAGAAGCGTTTACTAAGAGTGCTACAAATGGACGACAACAATCGTTTTGTCTCATCTCCGATAATTATCTTTAATTGGAATGAAATCTGAAAAAAAATCTTCAAACCAATTTTGGTCAGAAGCTATGGAAATAACTTACGAACATTTTCAGCTATATATTTGTGTTATTTGAATCGTACTACTGATAAACGTTTATTATTAGTAAGCATTTTCAATTTGTTAGTTTTAGAAATGCTATGCTGACCTTTGTACCATAACATTTGTTTCCAATATGCTAAAGCTTTTCATGTATAATAATTGTCTTTTGCTCTCTCTTTATTCACCTTTCTTACTCTTCGCTGATGCCCTCATCCAGTCACTACTTGTAAGCCGGAATAATGAAATATAGATTAAGTGGTGGTGAAAGGATTCTCCTTCTTTAAATATTCGTAGAGAACACAAAGGAAAGAGCTTCGGCTTGTACGTCTATGGTTAAAATGTTATACAAAAACTCACCTCATAAATGAAGAAGTCCATAAGAGCATTCAACTGTGCAACTTCCGTTTGTGTTCTTAGAATATTACATGCTTATTCTATAAAAATGCATGATAGAGCAAAGGGCAAGTACGCAAAAGCAACATCTGAGCAGTTTGCTGCATCATAATCCATAGATGAATGAAAGCCTCTTAAATTACACTTTTTACCAGGGTAACTTGTACTGGATTCACCTAACCGGCTAACTGCCAGGAATGAATCATAGGAGACATTTTAGCCAGTGCACATATTCAAAATATACATACGGAATTTCTATTCAATTTTGCATGTCCAACTTCTGGTTGTCTATTTCTTTGCGCAATTAAAATGTATGCAAAAAAGTATATCGGGTTATGTTAGGCCTGCCTCACAATCTCAATTTAAATTTGAAAATTTAATGCTTATGATGAGCACGTACTCGGCTATTCATAGCTAGAGTCCGGAATTTTATATAATTTTATCCTAGAAACGTGTACTTAAATATGTAACAAGTAACCTCCAAACATATAACATCAGAAGTGCACTGGACTTTAAACCTGTTCAAAAATGATAATTTTAAGTAAATATAAAGTAATATTTTGGACAAATTACATATTAAAATATATACATTTGCTTTTGATGCATTTCTAAAGTTAGTCAAGGCATTTTTTTAATAATATTTAACGCCCGTTTTAACTACTATGGCATCACAGGCAGGGACATTGATAATACATGAAATGTAATTATAAATTGGGAAAAGGAAGAAAGCGTTCCAGGCTTATGTTTAGAGTACCTCCCTACCTCCCTGGCATTTGCCATTTATGAGGACTGAGGAAAACCTGGAAAAAATCTCATTCAGGGAGGACGATCCTGGTGAGAATTGAACCCCAGACCTCTCGCTAACGAAGGCATGAAACCAGTATGTCACCAGGTATTTCTTCACATTTTCAGCAGTTAGGGTTTGTCGGCCATCGAAAAAACATGTTTTTATATTGCGAAAATTATCTCTAAATCATATGACATCACTGGTGTTATGCTCAAACAGATGCGTGTGTTCTAGAGAGTCTCGCATTTCTCCGCAGAGGATCTGGTTAACAGTAGGTAAACTGGCGTAAACTGAATTTCTTTCAGGAACTGTTTGAAATGTTTCACCTCTTGATTACCTACTGACTAAGGACAGCAATAACTTTTTCACGTCACAGATGATGTACATCTATTCACTGAGTGAACATTCCGACAGTTTTCAACTTTAGGATGCTTTCAGGATTCCAGTCATAGTTAAGAGTTGTCATGTGCCACTAAACACGCAATTGTAGAAGAATCCAAGAGCCCATTGTGTTAAAACGGGCTGGGCACTAAGTGTCGCGCATAGTAATTGATCCCGATAAACCTGCACAAGTAAACAAATTTCTTCTTGGTTAAGTTCCCTTACTTAGAGGAAGTGACTTTGTACCTCTTCTATAACTCGCTGGATATAAACCGAACAAAAAGATGAAATGGATGACATGGGAATAAAATACGCTAAGTACAGTGGCAGCCTTCAGCCTTTAGGTTACTGCGTCAGTGTACATTATAAGAACTTTCTCACCTGTATGCCCCCGGAATCCAACAGTTTTAGTACTTCATTAACGCGTATGAAATTGTTGTCTGCTTTCTAGAACTCTGCTGGCAAAGCCAGACATTGTCGATGAACTGTCCGAATTGACGACCAAAATGCAATACATTAATCAAAACATAGGTGGATTCTTCCACGGCATTTGAGATATGGTAAAAGTCAACTTTTATGCACTTCACAATTTGCTTGTAGCATACATACATCAAGGTATCCTTTACGAGCACAATACTTCTCGACAAAAACACGGTATTCTAACACCTGCACGTTTTACCATAGTATGTTTTCCGTAATCTAGGATTCATCTAGGTTTCATACATGTAATTATGACACTACTTTTATGAGGAATGTTTATCAATAAGTCTGCTTTTCAACTGAACACAAAGATTTGTGTTTGTTGTAAAGGCCACTTCATATGCGTCGTTCCAATTGAGATTTCATTGTACAGCCTACTATTTTGTGACACAGTTGACACATCACCATTTTCCCATAGTGCTAAAAGCTTCGTCCATAGTAATTCAGGAATGCATCAAAACATAGATGGAAATATGCAGCTGTTCACCGTTCGCTGTTCCCTTAGACATTAACTATAAAAATGCACTAGTGTTAAATAAGAGCGTAGTGTATATGTGTGCAACGTAGCAATGAAATATAAATTTCAGCCGTTTCCTGTACTTAATATTTCTAATATTTTGTCACTAAACTCGGCATTTTAAATACGTGTGTAACACAGCAGACTTTGCCAACGCTTTCTTAAGTATCTGCACAATGAATGTAGAACAAATGTCTCTTACTCCAATGGTCATCAGTTCGCTGCTCTTACGGATCAGGTGCTATTTGCTCCCCTCGTGACGCCAGGCAATGGAGAGAGAACTGAGCAGCAGAAAGGAGGTACTAGCTAGCAGTAATTGCAAGGCCGTATTGTTACCATACGAATTCGAATATTATTATGGTTGTTATTAATAATTTAATTATTGTTATTATTAATATCAAATAATAGCAATAATTATAATAATCATCTTCATATGCGGAACGAACAGGATACATATGATAGAGTTACTCTAATTTCCTCAAATTGACATCTCTTTCTTGTGCTCTATAAATTAAGTTTCTGACGTAATTACTACTACTACTACTACTACTACTACTACTACTACTACTACTACTAATAATAATAATAATAATAATAATAATAATAATAATAATAATAATAATAATAAATGCGGAACGAAAAGGATACAGATTATAGAGCATAACACGGCGAGAAAAATTGTCGTATAAAATGGAAATATAAAGCATTGTAGAATATTTCCTGAATAGATATATTTTCATTACGTTTACAAACCGGGGAATTGAGACTTTTTTTAGCTGATATACAATTTTTGTAATATTATTCATACTTTTTAAGCTTTCTCAGTTAGAAATATGATATTTACCAATATAATACACATTCTTTTTAAAAAGACAGTAATATTATTATATTTTGTTCCCTGATGACTGAAAACAAACGTTAATGCACAGCCCTAAAATACATAATTTGTGTATTGCCCCACAGGACCTTTTAGATTATATTTTAGGTTTTTTACCGGTAAGCATACTTCTCTGCCTATATTTACTAACCTCCTTTAATGAAAAAAGCTGTTTGAACAAATTCGTGGATCCAAACATGCTTAACATATTTTTAGTAAGTTAGTACAATCTAGGGAAAATCTCCTGTGTAAAATAAGTATTAAACACAGTGAAACTCTTTGTGCTATAAAATTTATCTTGAAACATTTAGCACTGTAATTCAAATTTAATAGTTTTAACGAAGATTCTCTGTGAATTTCTACGAAGGGGGTTATTTCTTTCCTCGGAGCTTAAAATTGATGTAAAATTTAACCATTACACTTTGTTATCGCTATACTCACTACCAGGTGTACGGAAGGTTTTCCACGACAAGATGAGGATGAGCTGTGACACCTGTTTATTTTTTACGTTGGAGTGCTTTTAACAGGTCCTGTTTATGCCTCGAAGGTTAAGGGATTTCTTAGGAGCGGGGAAGTTCAGCTTAAGAGCACGACCAGTAGAATTAATCAGTTAAATCGGTTACCAGTCCAAATAGGCTGTGAAGATGTCCGCCAAGTAGGATTGCTCCCGGAGAAAACGTGGGTAGTCCTTGGAAGATGGGAATGGATCTCTTTGTCCCTGGTCATGCAGATCAAAGGTGGAGAGCTTGGTATCGCTTCCGAGCTTCTCTTTAATTGAACCTTTCTTAAAGCATCTTACTTTACGGTAGCGACTACAGTTGCCGTATGTTACTGGGCGATTTCTTGGTAGTTTACACATACAGGATTACCATGCACCTTCGTGAGTTTCCTAAGCACAGAAAGCTCAGACGAAACTGTCGCTCTCGCAGGAAATGTGCAGCGGCCAAAATGCTATCACTGATAACAGCGCATACGACTAAGGCTTCAATAGACTCATATCTTTATCTGCGGTCCAGTTATAGACAGGATACATTATAGGATTCAGCACTAATACTTTACATAGCCTGCATCCTAAAAATGGATGTAATGCCATGTTTAAGTCGGATAACCTTGGGCACAGGAATTGCAATGACACCTCGAGAGGAGAGTTTCGAAGGGGTAGATATCTCGTTCTAATTCTCTGAGTAATGAAAGAACTCGCCCGACGGAAAGACTGACCATGTTCAGTTCTAATCAATATGTAACGAGAAAACGACACCTCAGTTAACCGTTTTACGTTCGGTAAAGAAAATAATAGTTGACCGAACAAGTATATGATATAATTTTGCAACCGTCTTCGAAGTCTGGCTACTTTCCGAGTGTCACACCGGTCAGGTGAATGACCCTGCCTTAGATGCTACTAATCCTAGGATCACATTTCTGAGTAACCTCCCTGTAGGATGGCAGAAGGATACAGTCGCCTAAGGAGTGCAAGGGCTCCTCCCAGACCTGGCTTTTACCCGGAGATACGCCAGGATGTTGTTTGATAACCAGGGCCAAGGTCTCCGTCGTTACGCGGTTAATTTTAACAGTTGACTTGCGGAAACATCCATCAGAACGCGAAAATGGGAAAGAAATATCAAAACGAAGCTTTATGAGAGCCGAACTAGAAAGGTCTCAAATTCGGCAAGAGTGTGCAAATTAATAATGTTTATATATTTTTTCACTACTTAGGCTTTACCGGCAGATTATATATTAGACGAATAATAAATGGAATGAAAGACGTTTTGAGTGGAGAAAGGATGCGTTCCAGGCCTACGTTTGTGGAATCTCCCTGGCGTTAACCAATGACAATGACTAAGGGTAATCTAAAGAATCCCTCAGTAAGGACGGAACTGGCGAAAAACATCTACAGACTTCCATTCACAAACACAGTTTTAGCGACAGCAGCCACTCGTGTGTTAAGCGCACAGATGACAGGAACCTAGGGCACCTTGTCGCACCCAATAAGTGGGCCCCTCACAGCATTCTCTTCTTGTTTCTTATGTATACAGATTTTCATATTATTACGCACACATATATCATCATCATCATGTACTTCGTACTTTAGGACATAAGCCTCTTGCGGCTCCTCAGAGTTGATCTGACCGCCTGTGGTGCCTCAGTAGTGAAAACGGGCGTTAAACACTACTCAAAAAAAAAAAAAAAAAAAAAAAAGAGTTGATCTGTACACCGCTTTCTGAGTCTACCTGCAACCCTTTCTGTAGATGTACAATTTAAAGTAAAATATGGAATTCTCTCTAGAAGTAGGTATTCGATATACTCTAGACAATTTGTCTATACATATTGGCTCTATTGTTTAAAGTTTCTACGTTAAATTCTTTTTTATAGTTTCATTTCTTATTTTATCTTCTCGTGCTACTATTTTCACTGAATTTTGAAATCTCATCTTTTGGGCCTGAATTCTATTTATATCTTCTATGTTAGGTCCAGTTTTCTTTGGCATATAGATAACAAGTCAATTTATTCTAATAATATCGTGAATATGTTTGAATAGTTATAGTTTATGTTCTTCTATTACTCCGATCTATGAAAATTGACAGCCTAAAATATTAGTGTTTAACTTGTTCAATCCTTTTATTTTGGACCAACAAGATTGATCTTGTCCGTAAATTCCCTTTAAATGCCAAAACTTTGGAATTTTCTGCACATATGAGATTATAAATTTAATAACATTATTTAATTAATAAAATTTTTTTTTAAAGAAACTAATATTTTCGCTGTCAGAAATGAAAACTTGTTCATGCGCGAATATAACTGTTTTTATATCCTTTAATTTTATAGTTATTTTAATATTTAAATAATTTATCTGTTTCTTTCACACACTTTCTGCTTCATATTATATATTATATATAAACACTAAAATGGATTGTGATAGGATACATATGTGTCGTACTCTTAAATGTATATTGGCGGAGAGTATTTTACTTTATTTTGTGTTTATGTTTATTTCTATTCTTTCATATGCTTCTTTTATAACCTTTATTAGATTCGATTTATGCCTCCTTTATACATTATATGCCATAAATATTTTCTATCTATGTCGAACGCCTTTACATAATCAGTAAATAATAAATTTGATTGCGTATTCAACTCCTTATGGGATTCAATTAGAGGTTTTAAAATAAACAAGATTATCCATGCAGGATCTTACTTTTCCAAAGTCTGATTGTTTTTCTAATAAAACAACTTCTGTCATTTTATAGCCTTTTTTGCATAAATTTTGCATTCTTCATTTAATAGGCTTATACAAAGGTATATAGTTTTTATAGTTTGTTGTCTTTTTTAAAAAATCTAGAAAAAATTAAAATCTCTTTTTGCAATTAGGAGTACAACTTAGTCTAGCATTTATTTATTCCTTTTGGGAAATGTCTTCAGTATTTATTTTGAAGCTTATGGTATAAGCTTAATATTTATATTAACAATTGCGGGGCTTCTGTTTTTACATCCGTATAATTTTTCTTCTAATTTTCACATTTCCATTTGGTGTACTTCTGAGGCAAATAAAAACGTTAAGTTCCTCATTAATTTCCGGTGGTTCTGCTATTGTCTATTGTTTTTTTAAATTATTGCAGCCATTTTTCGTTTTCTATTATTTGGATGCCAGTTATATTTTTATGTTCATTGTTGAAGTATTTCAATATTTTATATGCATTCATTTGTGTGCCATGAATGTCATTTCAATATATGTGACGTAATTTTTTCAAATTTCGCTCTGCTGTATTTACCAGTTTTTTAACATGTGTTGTTTTCATTTTATAAATGATAAAGTCATTTCTATTTACATTTCAACCACTTCTGATAGAGCGTATATGTCCCTATTTTAAACCGCCACGGGTGGCAGAGATCGTTAAGGCGCGGACTCGTGAGCGGGAGGTCTGAGGTTCGAATCCCATCAGGACCGTCCCCTCGAGTGAGTTTTTTCCAGATTTTCCTCAGTCATCATGACTGCAAATGCCAGGGAGGTATCCTAAACTTAGGTCTGGAACGCTTCCTGCCTTAAAAAATATCCTTTCCCAATGTATCATTTCATTTCATTTCATATAACAAATATTATAACTAATCAGGGGTGCCTGAAGCACCCCTAATGAGTTATATATTTGTTCTTTCTTAAGACTATACATCGTTTCCCTAAACATTCTTCTGTCGATTTTAAAATAATAATAATAATAATAATAATAATAATAATAATAATAATAATAATAATAATAATAATAATAATAATAATAATAATAATAATATATTTGTTCCCATGTTCTTTCAATATCATCACTTTCTTCTTATTATTTTGCAATTTTCATCATTATTCTTTGATATAAATCTGTTATTGAAACATCTTTTAGCCTATAAGTTTTTTCAGTTTATTTGTTTGTTTGGAAAAGTTGATCTTTTCTTCCCATCTTATTAAAATTTTTGTGTTCGCTTCTACAAGAAAGTGACCAGTGTTCATTTCAAAGCTTTAATGAATAACATCCAAGAGCCTTTCCATTTTATCATTTGCTACGAAATAAACAAAGATCTATCTTCTGGTTGACCATGTGTATTTGTGCACATCTTTATGACAAATGAATGCTCCCATTATTTTCAAATTTATAATAGCGAAGGCTATCAATAATTACAATTTTATAATTAATTCACCTTCTCTATGTACAATATTTGTAGTTCGTATCTTACCGCTCTTGCATTAACGTCTCCGAAAATGATAAGATACACATAACTATTTCCTGTTTTCTGTAGTTCATTGTAAACTTTTTCTGAATTATCATATTGACCTCTTTTCGGTGCATATAATCCAATTATTGAAAGGTACCCCTATGTCATGTTTACATCTTAAGTGTATAAAACGTTAATTAGTTTACTTACAGCTATGAAATCGTTTTGGCCAAGATTTAGAGACTAAAATTGCACTTCAAGCTCTCTCTTCCTTTGAGATATCACTATAGATCATCATATAATTTTCTAAGCGGCAGGTTCCTTAAAGGTTTTTCTTAAATTCAGTTATGATTACAATATCTACTTTCCTGAATATTAATTCTTTTTCAAGACCCACAATTTCATTTGTCATGCCTTGTATATTCCATCCTACTATTTTCACATGTTCCTTAACAACAAATCGTTTGTCCTTGATTCCTTGACTGACTGTCATAGAGTTTTGTTGGCATTCGTGTTTCGACTGCAATTGACTTCATTCTCCATTGCTTCAAATGAGTCATTCTTTTTACATGGAGACTGACGTTGACCTCGCATAAGCCTCATCCTGGAGGATCAGAGTTTTGTATCAGAGCTTGCCTTCTTCTATATAGGTTACTTTAAATTCAGCTTTAGCGTCCTATCTATTTGTTGCTCTGAAGGTGGTATACACACAAATATATCCGGAATTATGTAAATAAAATAAATATGAGGGTAAGGTACTACTGACTTATTCTGATATAGTGCCTAGACCAATTGCTAGGGGAAATGAAACAAGCTCTTGAAAGCTACACTTTTTTAAGCTGGATCAATAGAGTACAATGAAAAGTTGCCCTATTCCTGCATGCTGCTTATTTTGTTACTTTTCTATTAGATTTTTGTTCTCTTCTCAGTATAATGTGCTGATTGTTTGGTTATATCAATAAGCAAAATATAGCACAGAATTTTTCTTCATAATACTGTTCGCCCTTTCTAAAACTGCATGACAGTATTTTACAGATCTAACAGTTTTAACCCGGTAAAATATGTTTAAGTCGGTTATTAGAATGTTAACCTGAGTAGTAGATCCCTTAATCAAAGCTACTTCAATTTAATTTTCACAGATTCGCTAAGTTCACAGAGAATCGAACAAATGATCTACCACTTTTTGTCTCATTGAATCATATTCTGACATAATTCTGTTGAGGCGAACAGTTTTCATTACCTTGAGTGTGGAAATTTGACGTTAACTATAAAAAAATTGTTCATTAGTCACATTTTACCTTTTATTAAATAAGCAAACAATAAAAATGAATACCTCTATATATTTTAATGCAATATATATCCCGCGATGAAGCACGATTCATATGTATTGCCTTTACATAATTAATAAATCATTTTTTTATTTCGATTCTATATCTTATATTGCATTGAACATCGTTCTACAGTTTACGAAAACTGAAATGAACCTTCTAAATATTTATGGGTACATATTTGCACGCATGTACGTTGTGTATTCGTGGGCTTCGTGTGTATTAACGTTGTACATTTGAAATGAACTATTCGCCTACCTCTGAACTACCATATTGCCAGTAGCTCTTATGACGATGCGTTAAAAACATTGAAAACATTCTGAGAAGTTTCTTCTTGTATATGTGGGATGTTGTTGGTTATATTGCAAAAATAAGTAAATAAAAGAAAATAAAAATGGGGAACTTTTAAACGTTAAAGATACTTTCCGGCATATTCGTAAGCTATGAAAAATGTAGTCACCTTTAGATGAATTGAAACTTCCATATTTAATGCTTTCATTAACAAGTATAATAATAAATATGTAAAGAAACATTCAATTCTATGCCAGTCTGCGTCCTTTAACCATGGCAAATTTCATTAATAAGCAACACAACACTAAAGTAATGGTAATGTTCAGTGTTATTCAAGCAGTATAAATTTACATAGTTTACTAATATGTGTTTGGTGTTCAGCGTAACTGTTCTTCTGTATTGAAAATTTATTTCAACTTCAATCTACTTGAAAACATTATCATTTCAGAATGTTCTTTCTATCTTTAATATGTATAACATTGAATCAGAACATCAATTTACATTTCAGAAGTTGAAAAAAAATGAATATTCATAGAATAGCAACTAGTTTGTAGGTATTACAACTATAGTCATTCATTCTAAAATAAAAGAGCATATATATTTTGGTCTCGGAAATAAAAGTTTTGTACTAATAAATACAGTTATAAAATAATTTTAAAGTGCTAAATTTCTTATTTTAATATTGTGAAAAACGTAAAACTTGGTTATTTTATTTGGATATCATTAAGAAAAATGGGTTATCACCCTAAATTGTGGTATTAAAGTAGAATCAGTGCAGATAAAATCTCAGGTCCATGGATGCGTACATAAAAATTTACAAGGATTATTTAAGAAAAAGTCAGGTAAGCACCAGAAAGCTAGACAATATTATCACAATATAGGGACAACTTGTAAGACATATTTAAATAACTGGTATATAATATTTTCCATTCGTCCTCTACAAAATATGAGATGCACAACGCTGGTTAAGAAGAGACTGGCAAACTAATATGAACACAGAATTAGCTTATGTTCAAACTCTCTTCGAAAGAAAATTTTAATCATTTAAATATAATTACAATACTTAACACAATTGCCAAAATATGTTATAATTGTTTATATATATTTTTAAAGTAATGCAACCTTGAGCACATTATATAAATCCTTTTAATTCCATATATATCTCTTCTTTAAATCATGCCATTTTGGAAAAAACAAAGCTCTATATTATTGAGTGGTTTTTCACTTAAATATGGCGTTATATTTAGGCTTAAAGTCGTTAATTCATTTAAACACTCCAACATTTAAACCAAATGAGATGTAAATATACATATATATGGAACTGCTGACGGAAAGCACGTTGCACGAACATCTTGTCGTTAACCTGGATTGCTTTAAAGAATGGAGAACATGGTGATATTTTGTGATACATTTTAGAGTATGCTGCGGCTCAAGAGAGCTCAATTGTCAAGGAAAGGCACGTGCTTAAGAGGTTTATAAGATGTGCTAGTTAGCAGGATCCGTTGCTTGTCAGGTCGGCCTAGTAGTCGCGAGTATGCATGATATAGACTCTCTTCCAAAGTTCCACATGGTCAGAATTGGTTATCCAATGCATAGAGGGCTACGGGTGCAGTTTTAATGCAACATTGATTATTCACGTGCCAAATTTATTTCATTATATTTTACCATTTTATTGCCTACATTACCTTAACTGGCTACTTTGCACTCACGCGTGTAATAAGGTTGTGAAGGAATTTATGTTTACATGTCTCACATTTGGCACTAGGTTAGGCAATAGTCCCGTTCAATGCTAACCTTCCTTAGTGCAGGGTCCGGCAAAATCCATTACACGATTTTTGTTACATAATAGTGTAAAATTGCAGACGTCAACGGGTATAGAAAATAGTATTTGGAAGCACGTTGAGCACTAGTCACATGACCAACATTCCGTGCATGTCACAAACTGCAGTTAAAGATATAAAATATACCATAATACACCACTTTTTTCTGTTTAACGACTTGGTTAAGAAAATATTACGGATTGAAATATGACACAGTAATGACTACGATTAATTGACGTCTTAATATTAAAGCGGGAAGTATTAGGGGTTAAATCCCTATGAAAAGAATTTCAAGAGAAAAAGGTGCCAGCAATTTGTAAAAATGCTTCTGTGAGAAAAATAAAAAATTACTTGGAAAATCTTCTGAAACTATGGCAGAAAGAAGATACGTTCAAAATAAGAAATTAAGTACGAGATACACTTGTATAAGCCAGGTTAGTTAGGCCTCAGAGCAACGTGTGCGCTAAATGGATATAAATGGATGGAAAATAATACTTAGTTTTATAATGGATGGATAGATGGTTTGGGGCTGAGGTGGATACTTTCGGTACTTGAGTCTTACTTATACCTGGCTCTTTGTGCATACGTCCCCAATGGGGGCACAACAGATGGAATAAAGAAGACACTGAACAGCCAGGATCTAGGAGCAGTGGCTGGAAGGACGCAGAAAGGGTCCCAAAAACGTTTCCAGATAAAACACTCCGATGCCGGTGAGCCCCTTCCCCTGAGTTATTCGAGCCACTCAGAAGGACCGTTTCCATTCCAGTCGTCCTGCCAGAAACCTTTTCAAGGCTCAAGCCAGCATCACACCGCGCTAGCGTATCTCGTCCTGGCATGTTTTACCCTGTAACAGAACCTACGGAATGAATATACATTAAAATGTGAGAGCGGACAAGATTTGTGGAATATAAATATCCGTCCCAGGCACTAGACTAAGAGACCAGGGGAACCGGGAGGGAAAGGGGGGGGGGGGGGGAAAGTGAGGATGGCGTATCCAAGGGAAATTGAGCCCTGGACTTCCCGAATGCGAATCTCAAGCATAACCGCCTAAGCCACCTTTTTGGTTGTAAGGTACTGATGAATTCTTCACAAGTTATATTAACAGTGTCTGGCCAATTATTATGTTTTGCAGCTTAAGGAGCCATGTACATCCATTAGTCAATCATAAGATAACTTATGATGCATATTATGTTATTTTTATTGAATTAATATATACAGTCAGTAGTACACCTGACACCTGATATGTGTAACATATAAGGTTGCATGATGAGAAACTTAAAGAATCTCTTAAAAATTAAGATCTGGAGGTGAAGAACTACATCAGGAGAAGGACCAACTTTTTCAACATATTTCAGATATAAGAGAATTAAAAATTAAACATTAAAGTAAAAGACTGAAATATATGATTCATATAAAAGAGGAATAAAATTTAGAAATGAGGCCTTTACCATATTAAATTCATCAAAACAGAAAGTAGTGCAGTTAATTCAAATTCATCCTCTTTGGAGTCTATTAGTATTTATGCTAATGAATAAAAAGCAGGAACCACTGACCATTTTAGCCAAAATTATTCCACCTTAGAGACTTCAGATTCATGCCCCTAACTAATGAAGATGGTTCAGTTCTATCAAAGAAGAGAAGAACTAAGGAACTGTATCTGAAAAATGCCAGCCTAAAATTTCTTTATTAAATCATGAAGCCAATAGATCAGTCAGAATGAAATGATTTGAGCTGGAAGAAAAATTGTAGATCAAACATAAGAAACTATAGCTGGAAGAGTTGAAAAAAAAATTGGAGCTAACTAGATTTAAAGTAGAGGAATCTAAATGGGAGAAGCAAAACTTAAGAGTATGAACAGAGTTTTGCATTAGAAATAGAAGAAAAATGTCAAAAAATGATACAATCAGAACAGCAGCATACAACAGCTACAATTGTTGAATGAAAAGCATAATTAGAATATATAACTTCAAGAGTGTGAACAGAGTTTGGCATTAGAAATGGAAGAAAAATTCAAAGAATGATACAATCAGAACAGCATCAGAACTGCTACAATTGTTGAGTGGAAAGCAAAAATAGGATATAAAACCACATTTACATAATTTCACTTCAATTTTATGGATATTTATGTGTTGCACGCATAAGAGGGCTTCACACTTATAGTGGCTATTAAAGAGGTTTGTTATAGCTTGTAGCTAAAGAAAAAAGCCAAAGCGATATTTTATTATGCAATACACTGGATATGTGTGTAAAGATACAAACAGATCTTTGGTTTTTGTTACTGGAAATCAAAGATTTTTAATCAGGTTAGATTGTTGATTTTGATGCTGCAAACCAAAGTATTATAATCAGGTTTGTTACAGATAACAAATAGAATCAAAGTGATATTTTGTTTAATTTAATGTATAGGTCTGAAAATGCATGACAGGTCTGTGCTTTTGCTACTAAAAATCAAAGATTTTCAGTTAGGTATGTTAGATCTGTGATTTTTGTTGCTGGAATCCAAAGTTTTTTATTAGGTTTGATATAAGTTATAACTAAGAAATAGAACTAAAGTGATGTTTTATTGTGCAATATAGTATACAATTGTAAATATGGATAACAAGCCTGTAATTTGCTGCTGTAAACCAAAGCTTTTTAATCGCATTTGTCTAACAAGCGAAAGTAAAGTGGTAGTTTAATGTATAGTACAATGCATACATGTGAAATTGTATGACAGGTCAGTGATTTTTGCTCCTTCAAAACAAAGCTTTTTTTCATAGCTAACAAACACAACCAGAGTAATATTTAATTACTTAATAAAGCATATATGTAAGATATGTGATTTTGCTAGTGCAACTCAAAACTTAAGAGCTAACAAGTAGAAATAAATTGATATTTTATTAGATAATGCAATGTATATGTGTGAAAATTTATGATGCGTTTAGATTTTTTCTACTTCAGACCAATGACTCCTTTCATGGTTATGGAGTAGCTAATTAATATAAACTTAGCACATATTTATTATGCAGTATATTTTTATGTTAAAAGTAGTGCATCCTGCTATTTAGAAGTAATGTACATTACCATGTTTCGTTCTGACAAATAATTTGGCTCAGCAGGATTTTGTTATGCTTTTACTACTATTCTATGAGCAGATACATGGGACAGTTGTGTTTCAATTGAAGTCTCAGGCTAGTAGAAAGTTTATTTAACTGTGAATAAGAATATCTTCCTTACTGTACTTTTATATGTGATTGTTGTTGAACATTGTTTGAAAAAAAACCTTCTAGATAGGAATATGCAAAAACAGTTTTACAGTTTAATGACATTTTGGTTTTAAAAACTAAATGATCTATCATGCACATCTGTTTTTGCAAATCTTATATATTTTAGTACCTTTCTTATAATAATTAGGTACATATTTAATTTTCCTAGCTGCACTATACGATAAAGATTTACAGGTACTGCAACATAATATATTGATCAAAATGACATACAAATTGATGGAAGTAATAAAAAAATGTAACTGCATACAAATTACAATCAGGATTCTGTTTACATCAGAATTTGTGGCTTGTTTTTCAATATAATCTGTCATAGAACTTTAAGAAAACATAATAAAACTAATCATTTGGTTCAATCAACTTGCAATCATTCCTCTATGATAGTAGGTTCACTGTTGAAATACTGAACTGCTGGATTACCATATAGATAAGAATGGCTATCGGTTAGTCAGGCTGCAAATTGTACATCTTGGAGTTATTTATTTTTTTAATCTATAAATCCAAATTATGGTATTTATTTAAAAAACCTACCCAAAAGCTTGCTTTATTATAGACATAAATACATTGAACATCTTGTGCCATGGACTTAAGTGCCTGCTTAAGTAGGGACACAATAGCAATTCACTGATAAGATATGCTCTATTCCTAAAAACTGTCACTACTTGCAAAAAAAAATGGTGCAGTATTCCAACTGGCTATATAAATTGAACTCCCTGAAATTTCTGCAGAGTACAGAAATATAATGAACTAGTATGCCTGAATTTGAGTAGTAAAAAATTAAAAGAAAAGTTTAGTTCTCCTAGCACATCTGGTTGTTTAAAGCTCTATTACAAGTTACCATTCTGCAACCTTCATTCTGTTAATCATGTCTTTGACCTGTCTAAGCACCATGAGGACTTACAAATATGCCATCTGGGCATAAAACTGACTGATAATTAACACAGTGCTTATGATCATGCTCAAAATAATATTCTTGTTAATTTATAGATAGTATACGTATTGTTTCAATAGTTCCATATGTAAATCCCCAGCACTTGTTGTTATAGCTTGAAAAAAAAATCTTTATTAGAGACTTTAATATGAACTAACATCATAGAGCCTGGAACTGTAAAAATTACCTCAACTTTGTTTTAACTGTGCATAATATTGCAATCTGGCTGTATTTAACTCTTTTAAGTTAGAGAGATTTCTTAGTAAATTTCCTTTATTATTTTCCATTATATTTATTATTTTGTTGGCAGTCACAGATATATATGGTGCTGACAAACCAAAAATTGGTTCTAGTCAGCCAGACAATTTGGACATGCCAAATGCTGGAGGACAATGCATAATGCTTCCACACCATAAAATGGTAATGTATGGTTGTATTTAGTAGAACTACATCAACATGTTGCATAATATGAAGCACCAGTAATTTAAAAAAATAATACCTCTAATAAAATAGAGTAACTTCTGTTTTAACGCCTTCAGGTATTCCAAAATAGTCTGCTAGCGATTTGAGATGTGATTTACTGAAACGAAAATTTGTCTTACTTCTTCTTCATTGAGTTAAGGAAGCTCAGACTATTATATTTCTGGAAATTTGTGCACAAATTCTTGCACAATACTAAATCTTATATAAATTGTCCTCAATATATCCAAACTCCACGATATGCAATGTGTCATCTATATTCATTGATTATGTTTAAAATACATGAGGCATGTACACAAAACAAGTTTTTCTGTAGCCGTTTAAAAAAAGAAAACACAATTTCATAGAAGAATTTATTGGAACAGATACATAAATTATTGAACTATTTTTCAACATATTTTCACTGGAAATGAGACATTTATCATACCATGGAGTTAATTTTTAAATCCCTGTTGTGGTTGTCCGCCATCCGGGATTACAATCGCTGTTTGACAGCCATCAACAGCTCTCCATTACTGTCATAAATGGCTAACTGGTCAGGAATTTCTTGAGGTGTAAGAAAAGATGGTAACGAGATCTGGGCTTCAGGGTGGATGTGAAAATAACTCCTAGCGGAACTGCTGCAGAAAAGTTGTTGTGTACCGAGCTGTATGTGGCCGAGTGATTGATTGTAGCAAGAAAACACTGACACCTAGCGCCCCTACTCGCTTGTGTTGAACGGCCTACAACAAATTTCTACAGCGTTTCGCGGTAACGCTGAACATTCACAGCATCACCTCTGGTCAAAAACTTAATGAACAGAATGCCCTATCTGCCCCAGAAGCCGTGCACACCACCTTTTCCGCTGACACACTCTGCTTGAATTTCGCCGTGCAGGGAGATTCAGTGTGGCGCCAATGCATTGACGGCTGCTTTGTTTCTGGGCTAAAACGTGCAACCCACGTTAGCAGTATGAGTTTCGCGGCGGCCGAATGATTGACGTCACACTACCAAAGTCGTCCACCAGGGGTAAAATTGGCGCTAGAGTTTTTACTGACAGTTTTTTTGCGTCAATCGAGCCGTCCGGCGCGGAACTCGTTTATACATGTATGTAGTGGAAGTACGTACATGTGGTGATAATATTAAAATGTTATATAAATATATTGTATATAAAGGCTCAACACGGATGATGTAATGATGTCAAAAGTATAGTGAAATTAGATTTAGTGGTGTAAAATCGAACCAAATTAGGAATCACCGGGAGGTTCGATTGTTGGTAATAAGTACAAGCAAGGATATATAATGTTTAAATATTTTTATTAATAAATTAATTGAATACATAAAGTGAAAGAAAGGCAAGCTCAAATAATTAATTGTGATGCTACAGAAATGTCATAGGTGTATATATAACAAAAGGTATCCAGTTTATTCCACACTAGGTCTATGTCAATAGGCACTGTAACAAAAAGATCGACAGTAGGAAAAGAAGCTATTATGGTGCTTTCGCTGTGGTCGAGGGTTTGTAGTCTGCGTACATTTTGAGCGTATGGTTGATACCATAATGTTCGGTAAACAAATAATTAGAACATCAGATTGGAAAAAAGGCAAGTTTAAGAAAAGATGCCTACTGGAATAGGAAAGTTATTTAGTGAGCAAGGATGGAAAGAGATAAGAGTATTGTGGTAAAAAAGATAAAAATTACAAATCATTGCTTATCAGATGTATACAGGTCGGGGATCGGCGATCTACTGAGCTAGCGGAAGTAATATAAGCAGCAAAATGTAGGGAAGGAAATGTTTAAGCATAAAAAGTACAAAACGTTGCTTACCAGACGTGTGTAGAACGGGAGTTGGCGCGCTACGTAATGCATGGAGTAAAAAGTAGTTGACGTTACACGCAGAGCTGAAAGCACTGAACTACTGCTACTGCTGCTGGTACTAAGTGCCATGGAGCTGCTAAATGCCCGAGCGGATAGATAGAAGCGAGTGACAGCGGAGAGAGCGAACTGTTCCAAACGCACTTTACTTTGTAAATATAAATGGATAGGGAAGGGTAAATCACTTTAATTAGGGCTTTATTAGTGGGCGAAATATGTAACGGGTGGGAACTGTGCTCTTATTACAATTCGCCACTAATTCATATGCACACTAACCTAACATGTCGGCTAACCTCGGGCTAATCCTAGAAACCGCTGGACCCAGTGGTTTAATGAGTAAATGATTGTAATTGTGGCAAACTGCTCTTATTCCAATTCGAAAATAATTCAACGAGTACATCATTGTAATTTTGGCAAATCTCCTTTAACTCCGGTAGAAAAAAGCATGGGAGAATAGGATTCCAACCCACTATCCTGTATTTACACATATAGCATGTAGTTCTAACCGCTTGCGCTATTGCACCATTAATACTTAAGAGTTATGAACTATCTAATAGCTTTGCCAGTCACTGCCTTCGGCTCTCTCTCCTTTCACTCGCTTCTGGCTAGCCCCTCGGGCATTTAGCAACACAAGGGCACTTAGCACTACCACCAGCAGCAGCAATTAAATGCTTTCAGCCCTGTGGGTAACGTAAAGTGTAAAAAGTACAGAAAGAAGTGACGTGTAATGATGTGATTGATCGGAACAATGAGGATGACGATTGGTACAAAAGATGAGAAGGGATGAGATTGTTTAGAATAAAAGCTATCGTGATTGGACGAGTCGGATTTCGGAGGTAGGGGAGGGACTGTTATTTGCAAAGATGAATTTGTTGGTGTTGCTAGTAATTGTAAATTTGGTAAAAATGGAGGATAATTGCGTAAGTTTTTGTAAATGTGGATTTAAGGTTAATGATGTGACGGGTATGATAAATAATGCGACGATATGAAATGAAAAGAATGAATTGTTGTCCAATTGTTCGTATAAGAAGGGATGATGATAATGATTATTGTTTAAAGGGGTGCAAAACAGCTAAGGTCATTAGCACCCAAAGACACTAAAAACTGCGCCAAGGGTAAATAAATAAACAGATAAATAAGTACCTTACACAAAGTCAGCGTATGAAATAAATAACAGCACTTAGGGCAAAAAAAAAAAAAAACAAATAACAAGGGTGATATGGTCAACAACAAACAAGACTGGTACTAAAACACAGATGCAAGAGCTGAAAACACAAGTCTTATAATGGTCTAAAATTGTAACAATAAAAACCCCAAAACAAATAACAAGGGGAAAATGTCAACAACAATCAAAAGACTGGTACTAAAACGCATAAGCAACAGCTGAAAACGCAGCAGTCTTACAATGGTCTACAAGTGTAACAATAAAAATCCCCAAAACAAATAACAAGTGTAATATGGAAAACAACAGACTGGTTCTAAAACACAGCCGCAAGAGCTAAAAACAGAGCAGTCTTGAAATGCTATAAAATTATAACAATAAAACGTGAAAACAAATAACAAGGGTAAAATGGTCAACAATAAACATAAGTCTGGTACTAAAACACATCGGCAAGAGCTGAAAACACAACATTCTTAAAATGGTCTAAAAATGCCGTTATGAATAAAATAATATAACCTTACCCCTTGCTCCAAAAACCACAAACACGGATAAAACGGAGCACTCGCTCAACAGTAACCACATTATCAGCAAGTAAATCCTCAATAGAGGAGAGAAACCTAGGGAAAGTCTAAAGGCGGCTAGGTGATGGCATTCAAGTAAAATGTAATGCACTGTAAAGGGGTGGTCACAGTGAGGGCAAGTTGGAGTAGGTTGACCATTAAAAAGGTGCCGGTGACTAAAACGGCAATGCCCAATTCTGAAACGTGCTAAAATTACTTCTTTACGACGAATTGCGCGAGAAGAAGTGGACCAGTTAAATGGGATGGATTTTCATTCTGGAAGCTTATTCGTAGGGATTAAATTCCACTTCTCGCGACAGCGCGAGAGAACGCTTGGACATAAAGAATGTTTAAAATCCCCCGAGTAAAAACGTTGCTCGTATTCAGTAGGGTCTAAAAGGGTGGATTTAGCTGCGACTTCTGCGGACTCGTTGCCTGGTAGTCCCCCTTGTCCAGGCACCCACAGGAGTGTTACCCTGAAGGCAGCGTGTAGAAGCGTAAACACTGCATCCTGGATGTTCGATACAAGAGGGTGGTAGTTGTACAGCTTTTTCAAAAATAAAAGGGCACTCAAATAATTGGAACAAATAACACTCGTATAAGGAGGGAATGGAATGTAGGTTTAATACCAGTATGATGAATGTTTTGGGTGGGGAATGTGTATTATTGTTTGAGACTAGTAATGAGATGTGGTAGGAAAGGCCAGTGTGAGTATATATTATGATAATTTGGAATTCGGCCAGAATGTCCAGAAGGGTATGTGTTAAGCGAGCTGTGCGAATGTGTAAAGGTTAGGAAGAAGGATAAGGAGATGAGTATTATGGTAATTCTATAGTGTTCTATACAGATGGTAATGTGAATATGAGGGTGGAGAGGTTGGATTATGGTATGATAATAAAAGCGATGGAATTATTGGAGGGGTTGGAATTTAAATTGGAAGTTGACGGAAGAGGAGAGTGAATTGATAGTTGCGTATGGCGTAATGAATGAAAAGATATTTTTCGGATAATTATGTCTACTTATTTGATGAATGAAATTTGGAGATGGGGGTAGGAATTTGAAGGAAAGAGTGAAGCTGTTAATTTGAGAATAAGTTCACAATGTAATGGTGACTCGGGGAGGGTATTGGTGAATAGTATAAGAAGATTGCTAGCGAGAGGTGTAAGAAAAGTGTTAATTCAGTGGAATAAGATGAGAAACGAGTATGAGGGGAAGGTGTATCAAGCTGAGTAGAGAGTTGAACATGACTGTAAAGAATAAGGAAGCGTTGGAAATTAAAATGAGAAAAATGGAGGAGCTGATAGACAGGGTGAAAACAGAGTTGGAAGAAAAGAAAGAGACCGTAAGTAGGCAGCATGAGTTGATAGGGCGTATAAAGATAAACGTGGAGAAGGTGTTGAGGAATTTCAGGGGTTGAAGGGGTTAATAGGTAAATTGGGTAAGGCATGCATAGGTAATATAAATGAAAAAGAGGATATTAAAAACTATGCAAATTCCTACTATGATGTCGTATGAAGTAGTGGAAGGAGGGCGAGGAGGAGGAAACAGTTGAATACGAAGTATAAAATAATGTAATTTACACATTTTTAAAATAAAGGAATACATTAAAAATAAAAAGTAATAAAATATAAAACCCAAATACTTGCTGCGTTAAAATGTGTACAAACAATGTAAAATAAACATTATGTAGGAATACAATAAAGAATTTAAAAGGTTAATCTAGTGTTAAACACAATGACTTATATATGTACATAGTATTTGCATATGTGACATAAATAAGTAAATATTATAGTACTTAAAGAAGACAAGTTATGATGTATATATAACAAAATTGTTCTCTACAATGTCCGGATTTAGAAACACCGGTCTCCCAGGCTCAAGTGGTATACATTGAGGTACCTGGGGACACTTGCAGGGTAAAATGTTGCTAATTTTTGGTAGTTGTGCAATTAGTGAGAGAATATGTACTATATCGTTGGGACCTATATACAATTATATTGGAAAACATATAGTTTATGTTGTAATTCATAATTTTGCCCTTGTAGGATAACAACTCTATTCTTAAGTTTCAGCACGTAATTGTAAAGTTTGCTGTCGCTCATACTCCTGCAAGTCGCGTTGTATCATATCAGTAAGACCATCCATATGTGGCTCATTATGGTGCAGTATGTCATCCTGATTCTGATGCTGCTGTTATATTTGTTCATTGTACTGCTATTCCCATGGCTCTCGTATTTGGGTCTCCGTTCCGTTGTTGGAAAAGGTGGACGAAAACGAAGGAAGACACATCTAAAGAAAGGATAGTGTAATTTAGGATAAGTGCATGGAAAGCAAAAGATTTTAAAGAAGGAGCGGGAGGGCGAAGATCAAGCACTTGCACTTATAAAAGAAATAGTTCGTGTACCATTTCTTCAATCATGCCAATTTGTCCTCGGTAGGTATTGTAAAATATTTGCATTGGATATAGAACGCTGGTCTCTAACAAATTTAAGTCGGAATTTATTATGTGGATTAACTAATCCTGTTATAGCGAAGTTAAGTAGTAGTGGTTGATTAGAAAAAACGAATTGCATAACATCATAGCAGCATCTATATGTTGAACCGGAGTGATTAATTGAAGGCATACCATTCATCGGTGAGAAATGCGTCACGATAATAAGAACGAGTTTGTGTAAATAAAATGTTACTAAAGGGGAAAGTACGATTAAGATATATGTAAAAACTGTCACCCTTCCAAAAAAGAAATTTAGACAAAAAACGGTTTGATATGCCAATAGTCATGATTTGAAAACGCGATGGAAAAGGTTGGAAAGATGTGTAAAACTCATATCCAAATATGAGGTGACAGCAACAACTACCAATAATGGCATAGTAAGTAGACTCGGAAACAAACAACTGAACCAAAGTGCGAAAGAAACTGAAAGGAAAAAGGAAAGTGGTCAGGTCGAAATGGGTGTGGGAAAGTGTAAGTGGATAAAAGGAGTTAATAAATGTGTATTTAGAAGTAAGAGGAACAGAGGCGGGTTTTATGTTAAAGTTTAAGCGAGCTCTATAATCTGCAAAAAGCATACAAAAGCATGTTACTCTTATGGAGATGACTATTTTTAAGATGAGACTACCAACGAAGTACAACCCAATAACAGGTGGTATGATTGTCCTCAAAGGTGAATTATGTAATTATTCATGAGCATTATACCATCATAGTGAGGAATTGATAGTAAATTTTTAATATTTAAAACAATCTACGAACAGATAACGATCTTTAATAACCCCATATGAACAAATGTGACTGCAGTTAACGAACGTGCAACCACTGGCAAAATGAAAATGTCTACAACATTTTACTTTGCGTCTTCATATGGGTAAAATAAGGTCTACGCGTGTAGAATGTACATCGTTATAATTGAATGAATGCAAATGGGCAGTTACAGCATGAGCAGACAATCGTAAACGATGGGTAAGAACATTCTAGGCTCCCTGTAGTTATAACGGTGATTGATAATGTAAGGCACTGACAGCGTTTTCTGACAACCGTGCGGATTTTTTAGCTTAAAATAATTAAGGCTTAAAGATATGGTTAGGGAAACGAATAGAGTGGTTTTACGAGGTTCCGCTTAAGCACCCTCTTAATATTGTTAGATTGGCTGCCATTGATAACTGGGAACAGTGAGATGGAGTGTAGGGAGTCAAGTACGACCAAGGCCCTGCTTGGTCCCCTCAAAAATATAAGGAAATTGTGAAGGAATGGTTAAAGAATTAATTTTAATCATTAATTAAGAGGCGTGATTTTAGAAAAAAAAAAAAAAAAAAAAAACCTAAATCGAACAATAAATTTTTTTCATATTGGCGTAAATGGCGCATTTTCAGGCACTCCTGGAAGGCCTGGAGTCTTGCTCGTTGTTCTGGGGTGTCCAAGATAAATGGAGTAGAAGGGAGTGTGATGGTGTGTTTTGCAGCTGGTGTATGTCAGTTGTGATCTACTGTGGTGTAGTGTTATCAGGATGTGATGTTTATGTAAGTGCTTCGAGTATTTTGACTGTATCGCCTATTTGAGATAAGCTTTCTAAGTGTCGCTTAGTTTGTTCTGTTGCTTCCCTGAATTGACTTGTGGTTGCCTTGTGGTGATTTTGCAGTATCTTTCGTAATTGGCCTTGGCTGTTTGTGGAGTAGGTGTGGTGCTCAATAAATGCATCCTCGCAAGGCAGTGAGGCACTCAGACGGTTTCCTGCAGAATCTGTAGTTCTCAGCTAAATACAGCATTGTATCCAAAAGCGGTATGAACTGCGAGGTTAGCTGATTAAGCTGCTCCGTGAAGGCGAGAGCAAAGGCTGGTACTACTTGAAATAATGCGCTGAGGTCAGTTAAAGTTGGTATGATGCAGTTTCTGAGGTTCACTTGTGGTATAGTTTGTGGTGAATGTTAGCTGCGAGTGAGCAGATTGCCTGGCCCGTGAAGTGGCCTCTTGTCCCGCACGAGGCGTAGCGAGGATGTTCGGTGTAGTTTTCAGCGATGTGGCTGGAAGCGCAACATCTGCGAAATGGCATGGTGCAGTGCGTGCGGCTAGACTCGATCTGATGGTACTGGCCTGCGATTCGTAAGCCAGTGTGTGTTGCGTAGCTGCAGTCTAGCTCCGCTCAAAAGATTAGGCGTACAAGTGCAGAGGGACCAAACGTAGATGTTGTGAAATCTGCTCTGACGGCGGAGGACCAGCGGGTCTATGCTTTGTGGAGTAGGTAGCTTTCAGTCATGCGTCTATGCACGCTGGTGAGGGCTGCAGAGTATGTGTTGATAGTCGGCGCTGGATGGTCTTCATTGCTGTTGGTCTGCGTAGGTGATGTGGATCGGCTGAGTGTGTATGCTGGTCTGAAGGAGGGGAGGGGTGTACGGGCAGGGCAGATGAGCTGGCAATGGGAGAGTTGTTACTTCTGCCAATTGAATTTCCTGCCGGAGTATCCTGCTGCACATTTTCCCCCTTATGAATTGTGCTAGGCGCAGCAGGACCCCAGAGCGGAACAATTACCAGTGTGGCGCGAGGAGGTAATGTGGCGGGAGCTGACTGAAGAGTGGCAGCGGAGGCGGTGTGTTGGCTGAAGAGTGGCTGCGGTGGCTGGCGCTTGTAGTGGAGCGGCGGAGCGGGCAAGCGAATGCCGAGTGCTGGTTGGCTGGTGCTGGTCCTATTCTCTCAGCGTCCCATCTTACCGTCGGAGTCACTGCTGATATACATAATGATGATATAGGCAGGCTCCCTCTTCTAAGAAGAACCACAGATCAGACTCCAATATAAAGGGCAGGTAACAGTATAACAAAGTAAGCATTCATCAGCAAGTTGGACATGGCGATCTGAGTAAAAAATAAATAAAAAGCATAGGTAGGGCAATGCATAAAATAGTACATAAAATTAATTTGAACATATTGTGTATCACCAGTGATAAATGGTGCAAACTACAGATTGATTTACTTTGGATAAACGAAAAATGTTGTTAGTAAGAAATAAACTATGAGTAAAATACAACTGATATTAAAAAGGTATATGGTAAATATTAACAGCACTTACATTTTTGAACCTTAGGTCGGAGTAAAAGAGCAGCAGTGGGTATCAGCATGTGGCTCAGCAAAGGTCTGAAAATATTAACATATAAAAGATAATAATTATATGTAATATATGTATAAATATAAAGCATTTGGATGTAACTGGGCAAATATAAAACAGCAATTCCAAGTGCTAAGTTTGTAGAGCATCCGTATTGGAGAATAGAATATGCACCTGCTATTAGTGAACCTTTAAATGAAATTAGTACAATCCGCCGGTTTGTTAGAATGTATATGATAGGGGTAATGCGGATTTTGTGAGTGATTACACTTTAGAATATAGAAAAAAAAAACGTATTACTGAATGTAATTGCAGTAAAAATACTGGTACCTTAGCTATAAGTGAAATTAAAATGTCATTACAGCATGACGATGAAGAAAAGCTACTGGACAGAAAAACAAAGAAACGCAGAAGCAAGCGAAAAGGAATTAAATTTATTTTTTAAAAATGCATAATTGCGAGTGAAATGAAACACAACCTTAACACAAATTTGGCAATAATTGTGAATAAAATTATCCGTTATGGATTATTTACAGCAGGCAGTTACAGAAAACGTAATGCTAAATCGTCTGGTTATAAACATTTATATTTGTACCGAAC
The DNA here is from genome assembly GCA_030762175.1 of Metallyticus violacea. NCBI lineage: Eukaryota > Metazoa > Arthropoda > Insecta > Mantodea > Metallyticidae > Metallyticus > Metallyticus violacea. The sequence goes on from CM060846.1 coordinate 226,670,814, forward strand.
AAAATTGAAGAAGAATTAAACAAATTGTTTAAGAGAATTAATAGGGTAGTCATTAATGCAAATAACTAGTATAAACTTGCAACATATTTTATGTCATTTTCTTTACAACATTCATTTGAAATGGAAGCGGGCGCACTACACCACTTTATCATTATTTTTATACCAATATACTTTATTACAACTGGCATTATTGACTATAAGTATTAGGGTATATTTGAAGTGTTTAAATGAAGCGCACATAAGTGAAACTCATGACCTTCTGCAATTACTAATTATTGAGAGCATACACTGTGATTTGTATGATTGCATTGAAGCTTTGTGTATTACTATATGCAACTACGCAATTGTATGAAAAAATTAATTAGCATTACATAAATAATAGGAAAATAAATACTGAATAAACTAAATGTATAAACAATTACAAAGATGTATGCAGCAACACGCGTAGCGAAATGCACCTGAGAAGCAAAACAGTCACTGACAGGGGGCGAAACAGCAACTGAAAATAATACAAAATAATAAAACATTAGTACAATACTAAAGCATGCAAGATTAAATGAATACTATTATAATCACGAAAATGAATAAATGAATAATACAAAAATGCCAAATACATAAATAATGAATTTAAAAAAACACTTACAAAGATGTACGCAACAACATGCGTAGCGAAATGCACCTGAGACGAGAGACAGCCACTGATAGGAGCGCGAAACAGCAACTGAAAGTAATAGTATAAATGTGTATGAAGTGAATACAATACAAAAATAGTTGTAATATTTCATAATTACGTTAAGAATGAGAATAAAATTGTTAAAAGTGTAATGTAAGTAAATAATAAAAAGTTAAGCAATAATAGTTTACAAAACTAATAATAGTAAAATAACTTTAAATCACTTACAAATGAGTATGTTGAAAGGCACGGCAGAAGCACAGATGTACAATGAGCAGCACACACACACACAGGGACGTAATGTATATAGCAGTTGACCAACCGTCATCTTTTATACAAATCGCATGACGTAAATGGTAAAATCCGTGAAGTAAGAGGTAAATTCCTTAGCAACCCCAACGCGCATTGTGGCTACTAAAGAAAGCCCCCGGAAAAAATAATGCGCTATCGAAAACAGACTTCGTGGATAGTTGTGAAAAATGCTGGAGGGAAAAAAAAAAAAAAAAAAAAAAAAAAAACTCGGCGAAATCTTGCTAACAGGATGTAGTGATTAACTAGTTGACTTCGGAAAAACAGTGTGCTATGGAAATCGGACCCAACCGGATGTTGTGGTGAGACAGGCAGTCGAAGGCTTGTTTGAAAACGAATGCTTCAGTGAGACGGTGTATTTCCCCAAGGGACTGGGGGGCCTCCCCACCAAAATTGGGTAATTCTGCATATCATTACGTCCGGTCAGGGTATCCAGATCCTCTCTTTTTTAATTGTGTTTAACGCCCGTTTTTACTACTGACGCACCACAGACGGTGACACCGATGATACAAGAGATGATGTGATAAATTGGAAAATATTTTTTTTTAAGGAAGGAAATGTTCCAGGCTTAAGTTTAGTATACATCCTAGTATTTGCCATTTATGAGGACTGAGAAAAAGCCAGTAAAACCCTCAGTCAGGGAGGATGGTCCTAGTGGCATTCGAATTCCAGACCTCCCACTCACGGGTCCGCGCCATAACGACATCGGCCACCCTTGGCGGTTCGAGATCCCTTGTAGCAACATTACAACGCAGTGAGAGACATGAAAGGACTATAGTAGACAGCATAAAACGAGCACGGAAGTAAGGGGAAAGGCAGTTAGCTTGTTACAAGATGGAAGCTATGTTTGAATGTGATATATACCTAATTATAATCCTAATAGGGCTTGTAGTTTCATGCTTTGCATTTACAATAAACCTGCCTGTACACATTACTGTACATGTTACTGTTACACACATCAGTACTACCGTGATTGTGTGAGGTTAAGGCTTTGTACATAAATATAAAGCAATTTATTTATTTACTTACATATATGTAGCTACATATATTTAGCGTGCGCTTAGTTTATTACTTTAGCGTGTTGTATACTTCACTCGCGTAAATATATAAAATATGACGAAATGAATATATATTCTTTATTTCTAGGTTTGAAGTGCAACGTGCGTAATGGAGAACGAGGATCTATCACCTTATTTTACACAGGAATTTCCCTTGCCTTCTAATGACGATGAACACAAAAATAATGTAGTGATTTCGAGCAGATGTCGGTAAGTTCATAACCTTTATTTGACATTACCCAGCATAGAAAATGAACGGTGAATATATTTTACTTCGGTTTTTCAGAGATTTATATAACTTTTCATCCCACATCTGAAATTGCAAATCCAGAAGTGTGTTTTTCAAACGACTTCTGGTGTTTTAGAATTTTAAAATCGAAATCTATCGAACAACAAACCTGAATACTTGGGTTTATCTACTAGGGATTGCAAAAAACCCCTCTAGAACTTTCAATATGAGCTTTCGCAGGTTTGATGAAGTTAACCCAGAGGCTTTATTGAAACCAATTTAAAAAGTAATGCAGAATAATAAGGATTGTTAAATTGGAGAATCTATAAATTAATTACGTGTGGGCTAAACAGGTTCAGGGTTCGTGATTCAAGTACTGTGATGCATATAGCAAAAATAAAGGAATAATTATAACCAAAAATAAGAATAATTTGTGTCTGCCAAGAGCCATCATCGCGTGTAAAGCAAAAGATAATGACGATAATACTTATAAGGCAATTAATTATTTTGAATTTATTCAAAAGGAAACACATTAGAATTGTGCGGACTTGTATGAAAACGCGATGGAATGTTTAGTTTGCAAGATGTACAAATGTATGACCAGTCACTACAGAAGTATTATATCACAATTTTTTCTAATCATTAAGGGAAAAATGTGTTATACAAGTCAAAAAAGAATTCCGAATACCACATTGACTTCTTATTAAGCGACGGTCATTTTAACGCCATGGCTGACTTGCACAGGGCTTTCAAATGCAAGTGATATTGTCGGCAGTGTAATTATCCTTCATGGCGTAAAAAAAAAAAATAAATAAAATAATACATTGCTGTGACTTCAACAGCACAAAGTGTCACTAGCAGTACAATTCGAGCAATACCACATTTATAAATTGTGTAGCGTGTCATAGAGACATTAACGGTGAAGAATACATAAACAACCATTTATCGAAGAGAGTGTATTACCCTCAAAAGATGTCGGTCTGCGACGTTAAAAGTTTATTTAACGTTCAACAAGCTGGTTAATGATAGAAGAAAGATGCCTCACAAGTGTAATCAAAAATGTTGAAACATATGCAAAAGTTGACGCGGATGAAAATCATCTTCGCTACATTCAGCCGTACAAATCAGAAAAAAAAAAATAAATAAAAAAGATTTTTATTTTTATGTTTATAGATTTCGAGTGCAAACAAAACATCCCACATCTTGAAAATGTTGACATTTTGAGAAAGTGACTAATTTATGGGTGCTATACCAGGTATGTATGGTCTGTATGGTAACCAAAGGATGAACTATTACTGGCCTTATGGTTTTAAAGAATGACTTTTTAAAAATTATCCTGTTAATGAGGTTTTTAACCACATTACTCAGTTTAAGTTCGAACCTTGGGATATAATTGTCACCGCCGTAATCTTAAATTGTATTATGCCCAGTTTCTTTTTAAATACACGGTGGGCAATCTTAAGTGGGCACTCGAATTAATAATTAACGGGACTCGGATATACAGAATTAAGTATGAAAAAAAATAGTTTTTGACTCGTTAGGCTTTATGCCTATGGTTCTGTCCAGGTTTCCAAAAACATTAAATCTTACGGAATGTAATGAGTATTTTCCTTACTTATTTAACACTAAGGAAAATGTACACTATGTGAATCCCATTCTGGAACGAAAATATTACTGTCCAAATGGTATGTCTATGGATGAACGCAAGACCTTTGAAGAATGGCACGCTGAAAAGCTGCTCGCAGGTTACGTACTTAACATGAAAGAGGAAATGGTGTCATGCTGTAAAATAGAAGTACTCTTGTTATACAAGGGGTTTGAAATTTTGAAAAAGATTCATGGACGAAAATCAAATAGATCCATTTAGAGAATGAGTTACAATTGCTAATGTATGCATGAATGTCTACAAGAAGAGATTTAAGCACCAAAATTGGTCCTGATAACATCTGTAGGTGGGTACCGTTTGGCGGATAAGCAATCGCGAATGGCTTTATATGGCTGTCGTGGTTGAAACGGAGGAACACATCATAATTCAGCACGAATTTAGGTACAAGGAAGTGAAAATAATGGGGCACAAAGGAAACGAGTACTGAGAGGAAGCAAATGGAAAATGTGTATATTTTTTCCACGGATGCTTTAATCACGGCTGTACGCTATGCTTTCCGAATCGTCATTCTACGTATACAATTTTGATAACGAGACCATGACCTCTAGATACTAGGACATAGAACGAATTTCAAAGTTGATACAAGATGGTGGCAACACAACATGATAAAGTCGAACACTTTGCTAACACAACTTGTTAAGTAGTTTTCCAATTCGCATCTGGAACCCCTGAACCCTAGGGATGCCTTTTTTATGGTTGAACCAATTTTACCAAGGTGTATAAGGAAACTTCTGTGATCGAAAAAATGCTTTATTCTGGCGAAAGCAATCTGTACCCGTTTGTAAACAAATCTAAGCCATACCCAGTTGGACATTCCAAGATATATTTAGATACCTTTCCAAAGTTAAATGATAAAGACCGTGATTTAATTTAGTGTAAAATATTACCCCGTCAAATAATTATTACTCTTGATTACTTGAGCGAATCAATGAAAAATTGCTGTTTCCGCTATGTATGGTTTCCACAGAAATCAGGTACCAACAGGAATGCAATCACAGTGTCGAAGAAAGATCTTTAATCGGCACGTGGCTGGTAGACGAAGCTAAGACTGTTCTGTAGGGAGGTTAAAACAATCTGCAAACATAAAAATATGGGAGTACGAACTGGTGAAAAGTAGGGCAAAGGGGACTTTTCCGGGTTACGTAAATCCATTCCTGAAAATTAAGACGGAGGCTTCTAGCGACTTGTCTATCCAATTGCGACACGCCAGCAAAATATTTTTTTTCAAAATGTTTTTTGAAAAAGAAAACGTGTCGTTGGACCCAAACACCATCTGTTATAATCCGGGGAAGAGAGAGGTGGCAAAGGTAAATAGGTCAGCACTACTGTCTTCTCATCTGCTAGCTCGTGAACAAACACGGGCGTCTGATGCAACTTCTTAATGATGCATGTGTAAAGGTACAGACATACCTCCCTGCCACGGACGATATTATGTACGCTTTGGAAGTACCATGAGTGAGGCGCTAAATAAAATTTTACAACAAATGTAGTCATAGCACCACCCACGCTCGTTTTGATCTGTACTCCAACCTGAAACAATTAAGGAAACGCGTGTGCTACTACGATACCGACTCCATTATAGCCAACTATAAATCTAATGAATGATTGCCTAAAACAAGATTATTTTTGGGAGACATGACATGAATAGTTAAAGACGGCAAGGGTGTCTACATTTGGCGATTTCCATTCACGGGGCTAAAAGTTACGCGTTCAATATAAAATGCAGTAATAAGGTTTATTCTAGATGCAAAATCAAGGGAATAACGCTAAATTCCGGTAACGTACGTGAAATCAAGGGCAATGCAATAAGGGAGTTAGCTTTAAAGGATAATAACAAAATTGTAATTATCACCAACAGTCAGATAACAAGAACGCGTCTTTGGACGTTAGTGAGTGAATATTCAACCAAATTGTTTCGAATAGTAATGGATGAACGTGTACAGGACTCCGAAAGCAGGGAAACGTATCCTTCCGTATATAAAAGAAGCAGAATTAATGACGAGTAACGTCGTAGTTGCAAATAACATGCCAAAGAAAAAAAAAAAAAATGTAAGAAGAGGAAGACAATGAGAGTGAAATGAAGTCTAAAATAAGTAAGGATGAAGAGGAAATGTTTTTTACGATTCTCGTTTACTCAAAAGCAGTCTTCGACAAGATGCATACATAGCAAACAAAAAGTTTAAATAATACCGCAAGCTAAAGCATACATCACCGCTCGAATCGTGGAGAAGACGAAACATTACGAACCCGTCCCTTAGCACACTTTAATTCCTAATGAAAATATGACACTTGTAAATTTATAGGACTTTTTCTGCGTAGGCGTAAGGTTAATAAATTAAAGCTTGAGCAACGCTTAAAGCGTCGTTTATTAGAATATACAGGGTGCTTTACATGTAACCTCAAACCAAGGGGAGGCTTTACATTTAACCTAGATTTACCTAGTGCTAACAAAGAGAATATTTGAACGAGCATAAACGGGGGAAAAACATCTCTATAGGAAAAGTGGTTCCAAACAAAGCCAAGTTTAAGCGAGCAAACCTTGAAAAAAAAAAAAAATGAATATGTAGCAGATTTTTCTTTGGAAGAAGGGATTCGTGACAGAGGAAGGTTCAGGAAAATATATGCCGGTTGAAATGTGGAAATGACGGATGTTCAAAAATTTACATTTGCTAGTATCATACAGGCGGCGGGGCCGTCCCGTTGTGAAAAGTCCACCTTTGTTAAACAAATAATAGCCAACGCCAACCGAAAATATGTAATAAGTCCCTAAATAGGGTTACATGGTGTCACTTTTCTGAATATCCACCTTAGTTCGGTTATGAGTTCAATCATTGTACGTTTAACGTGAACACACACGGGCATTCCTCCTCTACGTATCATTTAGGAGGGAGGTTGGTCATTGACGACATGATGTACGAAAGTGATAGCACCTATGTGTCCAATTTTTTCATCAAAGATTCGCCCACAGAAATTTTGGCGTCATATACATATTACACAATACCTTCCCTCAGGGGAAAATATATTGCACAATTTCCCTAAATGTCGATTACATCGTATTATTCCCAAATAGCAGGGGCAATTTGCAGATAAGACTGTTTCAGGAAATGGAACTCCAAACTGTACATTTTTATAAAGACATTTCAAAAGATAACCAAAAAACCGCATCGTTATTTGGTTTTAGACTGCACGCAGCACACTCCCAACAGATACAGATATAGAACCAGACTCGTGCAAGGGAAGGAGCCATCTTGCTTTGTTTCGCAGTAAATATCACCTTACTTACCCCCAAAAGGTTTACTAAGTTTCGACAATGAAGGCAAATATACGAAAATTAATCTCTCTTCTTTTGCAAAACAATGCGATAATTTAGCGTCTTCAGCAAAGCTAAACCGGCCGTCCTCAAAAAAAAAATATTCTAAAATAAGCCTGTTTTGAATTAATCAAAGCAATCTCGGAATGCGTGTACAACGTTAGCAAAGTGAATGCTTACATTTCTTTAGCGTGTAAGAAAAGTTTAAAATGCATAAAGGTGGGTGAAAGAAACTAGATAACTAGAAGGTATCGTTGAAGAACAAGAAAATCCTGAAGCAAAAAGTGCATTTTCACTTCCTTTTCTTCTTACGGTACTGGGTTCTATAGCTAATGCAATATTATCGTCATGAAGAACGCAAAGAAAACAATTCTCCTACAATCTTAACCGGAGGGCGCAGAAGTTGCACGTTATAGATAATAACATATCAAAAGATATTGCTCAGTAGCAGTGTTCTAAATTACTCCAGAACAGAAGTGGAGCTTCATGAAATATAAGTTGGCCATCTATTAGGATTTGGTGTAAAAACTCAGAGCTCAGGAAGTAGAAGAGGAAGAGTTTAGCGAAAAAAAAAAATGTAAAAAAATCCCCAAAAGAGTGACGCAGGTTCAAGAGAGTGCGGTAAAAAAAAAGGATTTAAAAGTCTCACAATATTTTTAATCTCACCAATAGGTACGGTCTTAGGTCTCGATCTGGCCAAACCACTAAATAAAAGGAAGATCTAAAATGTAAAACGTTGTACTAATAATGAATCTCGATGACGTTACAATCAAATCGATTATTACGCGGGATTAGACACCACCGAAAATTTTGCAAATCAACAGACATTTCCAAACATAGAATAGAGTCTATTCTCAGGGAAAAGGGGAGCTACACTCTTCATAAGCAGGGTAGAAAGAGATTTTCCCCCAGAAATTATCACGTCACAACCATCAACGGTCTTTTGGAGGCAAACCTAAACATCATTAATAGCATTAAGTAACACAACGAACGCTTAATTCTAACAGTGATAGACTTCTCTAAATTTGCGTGGACAATACCTCTTGAGGTCAAATTTGGGAAAAACAATGGCGCGGCCTTCAACGCCATTTTTAAAAAACAAGACAATCCCCAATGTCACACAAACCGGCAAGAGCACCAAATCTACGAACAAAGCTTTTCAAGATTTAAAAAAAAAAAAGCAAGGCGTTACGCCCTACACAGTTCATAATAACTTGAAAGCCAGCGTGTAGGAGCGCATTCACCACACCTTGAAAAGCAAAATGTGGCATACCTTACGCATTAAAATACCTACATGTACGTTGACATGTTGCCCGATTTATTAAAAGTGTACAATAGGTCGCATCAGAGATCCATAAAAATAGCTCCAATGGATGTCAACAAAACTAACATTTTCCAAGTATAAAAAAAGTTGTACGTTAATAAATGTATTCTCAAACGCTTGCCAGAACAAAAATTTTGCATTGTTGACCATGTTCACATATCTAGGGCAAAAATGAAATTCGACAAGGGCTATGAACATAACTGCATGGACAAAATATTCGAAAATTTCGACATGGTACGAAGCACTCCAGTGGTCTATAAAATAAAATATTTGGCTGGCGACCGCATAGAGGAAATACTTTGTACTCATGAGTCCAAAGGGTTAACCTTATCCTGACCTACAAGGTGGATAAAATACTTGCCACCAGGAGCAGAGATGTCATAAACAAGTGATCGTCCAGTGGAAAGGGTATCCCGACAAATTTAATTCCAGGGTAAAACATTCTCACATTGCCTCAGTTCGATTAAGCAAAAGCAACTTTCCATTACGTTCAAGAGCAACATGTCCATGTAGTACTTTGCCGATAAACTACTTTTCGCTTTTCCAAAGTATTGCCGGAAAGGATAGTCTTACGTGGCGAGTGGGAGTACACTTTCACCAAGATCCGATATCCCATCAGGACTTACAACCTCAATGCTTCTGCACTACAGCAGCAGGATGCACACCACATACCTGGAAGATGTGTCCGGTTTAATTGATTTTCAATTCTGTTTTCATTTAAAAAACGAAATAGAAACGGACTCAAACCAAGTCGAAGATAGCATCAACAAGCCTTTAAACAGCTGAGCTTAAGCAAAGTGTTCACCTTTAAGGACGACCATGCCTCATTGACTGCAAGCTATAGAACAGTCGAAAGCGGAACCGGTTAACGCGCTACCCGACACGTTATGCCGTTGAGACATATAGAGGTAAACGAAGAATAATTGTCCAACGCACGAATATCCAATGCACAAAAAGACCAAAACCTAATCCGCCCTCGACATCTAAGCCAACCGTCAAACCAATTCCCAAATCGAAATTGGGTAAGCCTTCCGCAGCATTCGCCGTCACTTCGAACGTGAGGCCACACTGCCAAAGATTGCCAAACATAGGCGCGTGTTGAAGAAGTTCATTCCTTGTCCGTGCTTGTGTAAAATGCTCGGTTTTCTACCCTATGTAGTGCGACATCCATCGCCAACATATCTCGTGGATCTATCACAGGGATTTCCTTACGAAGTTTTTGTGTACTGCAATCTAGTCGTTCCAAAAATTGTTGGCGATACTTTGGTCCTGGTGGTGGACAGTACGATCTTGGAATTGGAAAACGAATCGACGAAGATAATCATGGTTAAAAAAATCCTTCTTTCCTCTGAACTAGATTTCCTTAGTTCAGCGAGATTTCAAAACTATCAGCACAAATTTAACGGATGGTTTTGGCGATCTCCTGCCATTTGCAGACGGCGTTTCTTTTAGTTTAGTACTCTCCTTTAGACCATAAAGAATTTTGTGATATTAGATGAACAGATTTTCATTTAGGGGAAACTCCTAAGAAAGGGTGTAATCCAAAACAACAATATGAACCACAACAATATCATCTATTTCTATCATTTAAACCAGGCCGGCAACGGTTTAGACGATCGTGACTTTGTTCTTTACAGGGATAGCCGATACCAAAAGAACGGGGGCCTGTTTAGAGCCCTCGTCGGACACTTTCGATCCTGCTATAGGCAAGGAATCCCTAATATTGAGCTCAAATGTCATCTGAGACGTTGCCACAATTTGTGCCACACCTAAAGATGCTGGTCGAAAACAACGATAGGAGGCTGAAGGAAATCGCAAGCGAAAAGCGAACGTTAAAATAGATTCCATACTGAGTTCGGGCTAAAAGGGCACCGGAATAAAACAGCTCGCAGAAAGAATAGAACACAGTCTAAAACCAAACGCGTGAAACGCAAGGCCAAACGAAAGCATAAAGCAAAGCGCAAAACAAAGAGGAAGGTTTTCGATATATTTTCATGATGTCTACCATATACGCGAACTCCGATTTGGACATATTTCGACATTTGCCAATTGAAACATACATCGAGGAATAGATTATTATCACTCTTAATTCTTAAAATTCTCTAAACTCAAACTCGCCCATAACATTTCATTATTCTGGAAATGACCCCTGATTACCTGGATCTGTTTTACGTGACTCTCGAGGCATTGGTTAAAATCGCCAAGTAGGATGGTACCGATCTCGCAGATGCGGACATAGTCTTCATCCACAATAATTCTCTAATCAGGCTGGTAAGTCTGAATAGAGAATTCAGGCACGAGTTACCCATTCAAAACATACCTCCAAACGTTACTAAACTATTCCATTGACGTCATGAACAATGCTATGGTACACCAGGGGGATTTGACCACCTTGGTTCCAATGGTGGCATGAAGTGCCAAAATACCTATACCAAAAATTGTACATTGGTGCAGCTCATGGTTTGTCTATGAAGCGGACTTTTCGATAAAAAAAACTGCTCCTGGTTAATAATGTTAATCTCACCGTCAAATAACTCCTTTCACCCCTTTTAATTTCCTATATTGTCTAAAAATCCTGTATTCAAGGAGTACACCTACATTGCTTCCGCTAAACTTAATCTCAAACAGGTAAGATCCGGTCCTACCATACGGCTGTCGCAAAGAACACTAAATATCGCTTCAAAGTCTTTAAAACCTTAAAGATACCCAAGAGAAACATGACAGCTCAATTTTACGACGTTCTCTTTGGCAAAATCCACCAAGTATCATCGTCACTATGATGTCCCGTAAAGCATACTTGGGCGACATCTCTAAAAATCCATAATATCATTTCCAACACTGCAATCTTGCAGCGCAATAATTATTCGTCAATAATCTACCATTCCCCTTCCAGCCGCTACAACTCATTTCAACTAATGTCATTTCCTAGATTTCTTTCAAACTCTCCAGGACGACTTGGGCATAATAAAATCAGAATCTCCAATTACGACCCAAATGAAATCTCATTCTATCATACAAAACACATGCGCGGTGCATCTCTTCTTATCAATCCTGCCAACCTCTGCGACAAATACATATACTGTGTAAATTTCCGTCGACTTGTCTTCACTTTACCGAGAAACGACCAGAATATAAGCACCATTCTAAACGTTCTCCATATTTCAATCACATCTGTCCACAGTTAACATGACTACATGTACTTTTTAGGTGATCGGGCCATATATACTTCATAAATGAGACTCTCTCAAAGTTCCTCTCCATCGTCGGATTGCCAGGTGCCCACACAATCACCATCTGTAAGTGCGGATGTCAAAACTATGCCACCCTCGACAGTATCGACGAATGGACCAAACTCGTTAAAGAAGCGGGTCCGCACAACAAAAAACATCTCGAACCTACCTCCAAGAAGGACATTTATCAAGAATCTCCTATCAACGACAATACACGCTACGTCATCAAAAGCGGGGGGAGGGGGCAATGGACCTGGAATCACATATATCGTCAAGATTGAACTTATATGTGTTTTTAAGTTATCAAAAATCTCCTGTTCCCCAACAAGAACGGAAGTACTGCAATAATTTATAGGAACCTTTCCCATAATAGTCCTAGTTTTTTTTAATTTCTTTCATGAAGACGACAATTATCCGTCCTATTGCATCTTTTAAAGATATAATATTTAATAATTCTCTATTACCCTGAAGCCGTCCATTCCTCTAATATATAAGTGTAGTAATGGGTTCTCTTCTAATGAGATGAATTGGTAGTCAGGGAACATTTAAAATAAACTAATTCCTTAAATTTAATTTATTAAAATAGAAAACACGATTAAAATAATAAAGAATAACAAAGCTTTACCCTACATCTAGCTATCTTTATAACAAATTAGTACTAAAATGAACTGGCGAATTTCTCTGAAACCCCTGGAATTATTGCCCTGGCAGTATCTGGTGTTAAGCCTTACATGTGAAGGTAAGGATGGTGTGACTGGCCACAGAGTGATGAAGTAGCAATTGATGACAACTGTATCGTGTCTTCTGGGAGAAGATTGTTTATACAAATTTCTAGAGAGGTGACTGTGCACTAGCCAGGAAAAGGATCTGACGTCCCAGTGATGAGTTATCTTACACTCTCCTAGGGATGTGGTGCTTCCTAATGGTGATTGTGCATCGCACTTTGCAATTTTTGTAACTTTCTTGACTAGGAATTTATGAATATTGGATGCATTTCAACGTGTACCGTTTTCTAAGGCTCTTGGCATTCTTACCTACAACCCTAATAGCTTCAACATGTATAGAAATTGAAGTTAATGGAAACTTTCTAATTTTATCTTTGTTCTTGTACTTTTATTTACGTAATGGTAAGAATTTCATTATGTTTATCTAAGAGCAATTTTATTTTCCAACGAATCTTAAGGAACCAACATTCCTTCTGTTTGGTAGCCTACTTCCAGGGCACTATACAACATTAACTCAGATGCATAATTTGCGTTGAATGTTCGTCAAATGTTTAGGAGATATACTGAAGAGTTACATGATTTCAAAAGTTGACATTCTATAACTGATGATGTATGCTTTACCATGGTGTTACAAACTTAAACTTTTCCTTCCGACACAATTCTTTGTTGGTATTGTTACATATTGTCTAACAAATTCACCATGTCTTAAAAGATCGACAACATATTACAACTAACTGACACAACTTGAAACAAGATATAACAACTGCGTGAATTAACATGTTATTTGCTTTCACCAACATCATTATTCACTTTCATGCTTTCTACCAGCTCAACACGTTCCTCCCTTAATATATCACTCTAATAATTTTTACATTTTCTCTCACAATGATGCTTCAAATTAAGAATGTTATTGAGAAGAAATGTCTACAAACTAAAAATGGTACATAATTGTTTTCACATTTGTGTCAATCTCGCACATGTATTCGTTGTACCTAATATTTTCCCAACTCCCTCCCGTCAGAATGATTCATTTTATTTATTTATTTATGGACGCTCTTTAACATTTCAGGTCATCAGCGTCCCATTCAACTCAGGGCGTGAAACGGCCGACAAATTTTGCTCAGAGGCCTCTCTTTCAGGCTTGAGGTTCTTTTTCGTGCCGTAAATGTACGACACGGAACCCACGGCTTTACTTCCCTTCCGAAGGAAGCCATACTTAGGATTTTTACGCCCGAAAAAACTCATCGGTCCTGGCCGGGTTCGAACCCGCGATCTTGGGTATAGGAGGCAAGTATGGTAACCACTACACCACCAGGACCGACACAGAATGATTCGTTCACTCGTTTTTGGCCCTCATCGGTTTACGACAAGTAAGGAAATTTCTGGAAGAGTGTGAGGAAATCTTTCTGACTTTTTCGTTCATCTCTCCTAACAGGTAGATCGCTTCGAGAAAGCAGAATGAATAGATGTGTCTTGGCCATTATTAAATAAAACGGTAGGTAAGATGCCTTCTTTATCAGTCCAATCCAGAGGTAAAAAATTTCATAGTTTTTAATGTAATATTCTATAATGGTGCTTTCAATGTTTCTTTCACATTGTCCTTAAGATCATTGTAAATTAGTTAATTTTTCAAACTTGTAACGTAATGCCATGTTTTCCAAGATATTATAATTTTATTGTAGAATTTAAGTCTAAAGTTTTTTATTTTGCTAAATATAAGATTTTTAAGTAATTTAAATATTTTAATCATTTAAAAAGACAAAGAAAATTATTGTATACATATATTGATTCCAATACCAACACATTATCTGGTATATTTGTGGAAATTCCCCTTGTCATAGCGGTATTGTAGGGACTTAGGACGGGAAGCCTACAGGACGCCGCTATGTTGCCCCAGTGGAGATGATGGAGGTAATATACCCATTTATGGTGCACGAAGGGAGTACATGATCCTATGTATGAATGAAGGAATTAATAATAGCGCAAATGAGCTTGGATTCCTTGGTGTCTTAAAGCTTTCTGACATTCACCTTCTCAAGGTAAGGAAAAATTCCAAATAACCTTACCCAGACACCTTGAATTAACCAGTTATCAAAAACCAGAACCCGCGGATTCGTACATGCAAACACTACCACTATACCTCGGAAACGATTTAAATTATATATTACATATAGCATTTTTTTCAAAAGGTATATGCATGTAAAAGTTATAATGCTGTCTTCATTACTACACAAGCGCCATTTTTCCAAAGTTAATATTAATTTTGCATTAGAGTATATCTTTTTTCTTTTTAAGTAAATTATAATTTATTTTAATTTAATCTTATTTCTTTGCTGGAAAAAGGTTATATTGTGTGGTGTACATTGAAAGGCTTTTATATTTATAAGGTACTGATGCAATTTTTTTCTGTCACAATTTAAGCGTTCTTTAATTTTTTTCATTATTTGGTTATTAATACATTGGAAATCAATATAGACTTTAAAAAATCGGGTCACGGACGAGGTTCAAACCACAGATCTTCGGCCTTCCGTACTGTCGCTATAACCAACAGAGCTATCGTGTCCTGCTTAAAGAATGAAACCAACAACTCCTCCATTTTATTATATGTACCGCGGAAACAGTCTGAAGATTTCTTTATGATGATATATTTTTACATTAAGAGGTGACTTGTAGTGCAATGAGTACTTAAGACCCTGGTTTCTAGTTTAACTACCGACTACAGAGGGGTTAATTTATCCATGGAAAATGCCCTTTCACATAAGTGGTGTGCAGCACCTAAGTTGGAAATTAAGTATCAGACTTGAACCATTCCGTGTCACTGCCGGGATTCTAACACGTATCATGAGCTTTCCGTGCTAACGCTCTAGAATCAGAATTGAACTAGGGGGGTCACAGTGGTATACTGAATCAAATAGATACGTTCTTGATTGCATTCTTGGAGCAGGATACGGTTGTTGAGTTGGTTAGAGCGTCAGAACAGAAGAATGAAGATCCATGGTTCAATAACAGTGATCTGAATATTTCAAATCTGACTCTTCATTTCCAAGTAATATCCTACATACGACTAATATGAAAGAACAATTTTCATACACATACAACGCACATATATATCTTATATATTATATAAACGGTGTTAATCAGCTTAAAGAAACAGGCTGCAGCGGTTATTTTGGGTATGGTGTATCCTTGGGTCCAAACACCAGTAGTTCAGACAATCTTAGAAGCGAATAAATAAGAAAATTTATTTGGACCGTTGTCAGGAGAACATTTTGAATAAATATTTTCCGCCTTTGATGGCTGACTTGCTTGCAAAAATTTTCAAGCATAACTCGCGGATGAACCTTTTTTTAATTTTGCCAAAATATTCGGGATATCAGAGAAGTTTTGCGTGTATCTTACTCCCGTGCTGAAATGGGAAAATATTGGCCTAATCGGCAAACTCTCTAAAATTCGAGGTTTATATTTGGGATTATCTCCGCCTTTAACTTTTGATGAAACGGAAGCGGTTTCCATTCAAGTAAGGCCATTAAAATTAAATGCCAATTAGGCATCTGTGAATGATACTGCGGTCTCTCTCTATGTGATAAGCAGAAAGCTTTTCCTTTGTAATGATTTGTGAAACAACAAGGCATGTGCAGTCTCAACATATTAAGCAGTTAGCATTTTTCAGAGCTAAAATTGACATGAGTGCCAGCAAAGTTTCCCTCCTTTTTTTCCTTCTTCTTCCGGAATAGATTTGCGAGATATTCGCGGCATTTTGGGGTAGCATACAAGCGTAAAGTTAGCATTAACTTATCCTTGTAGTAAAATTGCTTTATTGCATGCTCGTTTGCATCACATTTAAGACCACAGTTGAATATAATTGGCTTGTACTAGAGTTAATTATCAGCTAGTTCCGTTGTGTTATCAGTTAATGTGGCATTCCATACTTCGAAATGTAGATTGAAAATTTCGGGATTTACGTTACAAAAGGATGTTTGATTTTGATTTCGTAAATTATACCCATATGATCATAGATATATAAGGAAATATTTTCTTTACGTTTTTTGCTCAACATGTTATTTGTTCGTAAACACAATATCACACTCTTCTAGTTTATGGCGGTTGGGACAAATTATTATTTGCAGGTTATTAGGAGTGCAAAGTCAATTTTCTTCTAAATTTTCGTATTTATCAAAGGAGAAAGTTATTTCTATTTTACAACTTTGTTGGTAATTTTCAGACGTTTTTAATTCTAGACTTAGGGATACTAATTATATAATAAAATGTTTTGCATGATTCTGAAACTATAAGCTTGCCACCTCATCCTTTACCTCATCTAGAGAGAGCCAAATTAAGTAAAAGCATTAATAAATTGCAGGTAAAAGAGATAATTGAGTTGTAACTTCCAATTATTCAAGCCAATATTTTAGTTCTTAAAGTAAACGGTGATATGCGACGCATAGTGGGTTATCGAGTATTAAATACCAAGGTATCTATGTATTATGTTCCATTGCCTAATATTCAATGTTTTAATCGGTTTGTGCGAGTCAAATATTTTACGACTTTGGCTTTGAATAGTTCTTATTATTATATTTCTTTGCATGAGAACTCGAAAAGGTACATAGTTTTTGCAGCTGATTAGAGTTTGTATGAGTTCAACTGTTTACTGTTTGTCTTGACTACGGATGCACAAATCCTAACGCGTCTAATGGATGAAATTTTCAGCGATTCATATTCTTGTCATCATCACCTGGATGATTTATGAATTAATTCAGAAACACTTGAATAGCAAGGAACTATTTGTGAGATTGAGAATGGCGATTAACCATGATAAAGTTACATAGTGACTCTTCAATTAAAATTCTGGTACATATTGTCCTACTGGCATAGCTATTGACCCAGAACGTATTCATAACGTTAGTGATTTTCTGCGTCACAAGACACCCAAATTGATGTTTTAATTTACTTGAATTATTAACTATTTTGACAAATTTATTCCTTCTTGCGCTTTTTAAGCTGCATAATTGAATACATTGAGTTGGAAGAAGGTTAAATTTTATTGGGGTTTAGAGCTCTAAGAAGTACTGGATTGTGTGAAACACGCTTTGATTTTGCCTGTTATATAGCCAGTTCCATTTTTCATTTTATTTCATATTACAAACTAAAGCTTGTGGCACTGCCGTTTCTACGACTTTGTTACAAGAGCATCCTGAGAGTAAAAATGCTGTCGTGTAAGTCTTGCGTACATTGACGAATTCAGAGGAGAAATGCCCTAAATATGAGTTGAGCTAACGGCTTGGTAAAGTTTCGTCATTATTAAAACTTTTTACTTGACATAGATAATCAAACTCTTTCGTGGGTCCTGGCCAATTCCCATAAGACAGGGCAGTTGGTCCGCTAAACTGTGCGTATACCCACATTTTCAAGTTGTCCTTATTAAAGTAACAAATTATTGCTTGGGCATGCTTTTACACGAGTGTTTACTAAAAACGACTGCCATTCATTTCACTCAGTCCCTAACCCGGCCAGGACCGATGGATTTTTTCGGGCGTAAAATCCTAAGTATGGCGTCCTTCGGAAGGGAAGTAAAGCCGTGGGTCCCGTGTCGTACATTTACGGCATGAAATAGAACGTCAAGCCTGAAAGAGAGGTCTCTGAGAAAAATTAGTCGGCCGTTTCACGCCCTGAGTTGAATGGGACGCTGATAACCTGCGATGTTAAAGAGCGTCCATAAATAAATCAATAAAAAAAAAAAAAAACTTAGGTCCCTACCAGCCTATAGTAGCTGTTTTATTCAATTTTTCCGTAGTGTTTCTAGGTTTTCCTCAATAGAAGCACACAGTTTCAAAATTAACTTCGGTTATTGAAGAACTTCGAAATGGCACGTTAGTGCAACTATATTGTCTAAATGAGATTTATATACTCTCCCAAGCCTAATCAACTCAGAACTTTGCTTTGTATCCATATAGCGTCAATTAAAGCATTAAAAGTTGCTATGAGTGTTATGTATCCCGCGGGGAACTGTTAAATGACATTACACCGCCGGGAGAAATTAGTGTTAGTATAGTTTTTGTAGCAGTGGCATTTTTTGCAATTACACTCAAATGTCCGCGCGAACTTTTCTTATATTTTCTTTACTGTCCAGTAGATATATTTAAAATATAATACACGCAAAAATATTACTTTTGTCATTTCTGTTACAGTAAGCAGATTTATTTTTTCAATAATTTGTCAAGTTAATAAATGCCAGTTTTTGCCGCATTTTTTACTGTCTGCCGTTGTTTTTTATTTAAATTTTATATTTTACACAAATACATTATTTTATATATATGTGGTAATTGCATACAATGTTATATGTATTTTATGCATAATAAATAACAAATTAAAACTATTGGCGCTAGTGCCTTTTACGTGGCCGATTTTTGCATCATGGATAGTGGCTATTCGATAATTGTTATTGTAATTATGGTGATGGATTTTGGTGACGTATACTTGAATAATGCTTGGATGATTGATAGGTGGATATTTAATTGTTATTATGGTGATTAAATTAAGTAGTGGTGGTGCGGGAAGCATTTGGTGGCAAAATAGTGAAACTAATTGTGCAAGTACATGCATTTGGTGATGAGATATTTACGAAGTTGCCGCAGTGTAATCGACGAGGAGTTGGCGGCAACAAATACTTTAGACGATACTTACAAAGATGATAGGGGGTGTAATTGATGAAGATGGCGTCGGCAGGAGATATAGATGTGGACACGACGACATCCAAGGAGAGGTTGCGGGAAGAGGAAGACAAGCTTGTACATGTCGCTACGTTTAGCCTTGTCAGTTTTGAACAATGTAACCGGGCCAGCTCCGGGTTTGTGCACTCTCAAAAACATGTGGCTTCACCAAAAAGATAGCCTGAGTTTGCACAATTAACGTCAACAAACAAGTTCAAACCTATATGGCGCCACGGTGTCGGGTTGTTGTAAGTTTGTTTGGACATGCACACTAAGTTCATATCGTAACCAGACAAGTCGAAACCCGCAAGGAATGTCCGGCGAAGACAAGATTCAAAATGTTAACCGGTTATGCATCAAGTAAGATACGTATCTGGGAAGTAGTCACGGGTCACGTTATCGGATCTCCGTAAACCTGTTCGGACCTGCATGCCAAGTTCGTGATTCACCAGAATCTAGTTACACTAATTAACTTTGCAAAAAATGGTTATGTTGTACAAAACGACATTACATTGTGCAATAAAAAGCATATTAGATACAAAATATTAACTATGAAAAGGAAAAATATTTTATATACGAAAGTATATTTTTAAAATCAATATATTAACTTTGAAAACAAAAAACTTGTAAATAAAATGGTAATGTTCGGCAAAATCGAACCCCATACTTTCCGCTCACGAGACAGTGCTTTAACGATCTCGGCCACCCATTGCGGTAGCATAATTACTGATCGAACACTCTAATGTCGCTAAATTGGCAGAAAGTTATAGTTTTTAGTAAAAATTAGACTAAGTTAGGGAGAATTAAATTGGAAAAATTTGGAAATATTTTGAAATTATCACAAGTGTATTGATGTTTTTCGCAAATTGTAAGAAAAAGTCCAACTTTCTTTAGAAAAATAAGCTAAAAGACCAATTAACTTTACAAAAATAAGCTATGTTTAGCTAAAACACTATTTCATTGTTCACTACGGGATACAAAATTTTATGTTGGTATCGCTCATTATAAGTAACATTAATGAAGTTAATGAAGGCGGAAGTTAGGAAATATATCCGCCGGACGTAATGAACTTTGTACCGTGAAAGTCGAGAAACCCACCTGCATCGTTTTGCATTATAATCTCCCGTTTCCCAAAGTTTCTTCTTCACGGAATTGCGTTAGCGTTCGACCACTTGGTCCTTAACAATGTTAGCATCCGGTAGCACTTTTTTTTTTTTTTTTTTAAGATTGACTCTGCAAGTCGTGGTGTTAGCATCAGGCCACTTGCGCCGTTTCGTATTACAATATTCTCTTTCCCACGCCCTCCTATGGACTTGATCATTGTACGAGATGTTTACAATTCACTTTTAGCCACATTCCCATGGCTTACGCTCCAATCTATTGAGTCAGCATCCAGCCACCTGCATCGCTTTGCATTACAACATTTACTACCGCACTGTTGTTGCATAGTATCGAATATTTTACCGTTATATATGGTCGATCTGCCAACTTGTTTCCTCGACGAATTAAGCAAAACAAATATAATTAATAAGGAAAGAGATCGAAATGCTAAAATAGGCAAAAATAAAAAATAAAATAAAATAATTTGGTTTTAAGTAAATTACAAGAAACGCGCTGAAATAGATGTTTTTAAATAGTTTTCAACGCCCGATTTTACTACTGAGGCATCACAGATGGTCCGCTCGCCCTGGAATAGACTAAAATAACCGAAAAGATTTAGCAAACACGTGAGAAAGCACAAAATGCTCAAATAACTGTAATAAATGACGTGGGGGAAATGTTTGAAACATATTTAGAACGTATTAGTAAATCATTTAAAAAGATTGAAATAACCAAATATAGGAAACATTTCTTAAGATACGACGAAAAAAATACCGTTGGAACGTGCAAAAATAGGCACAATTAATAATGAATCAGGATAAAATTACTAAAATGGGCAATTATAAGCAGAAATTCATTAAAATCCACAAAAATAAGCATCAATAGCCAAAGACAGGGAGTCTTTCTTGGAGAACAACGTGAAGTCTCTTAATATAAATATCATTACTAAAGAAACACTCTAAAAACGTAAAATAGGAAGATTTTCATAGCTTAAATAAACTGAAAAACAAAAATGGCTACGTTAGCCCGAATTTCATTGGAAACAGCGGGGAATATTCTGAAGTATCACAGGTAGGCTGATATTTTACGTAAACTATAATAAAATTGTCAATATGTGCAAATATATGCAGAATTTACTAGCAAACATTTGAACAAAGCTAGAATATGCAAGTATGGCAAAATATCTTTAGAAATATGTGAATAACTTTATAATTAAAAATTGGGAGAATTATTGAAGGAACAAAGAAATCAGGAAAAATAGGCGAAAGTGAGATGAATTTTTTCAAACGGAAAACAAAATAGGCAACGTTAGAAAGAATATCTTACGGAAAAAGACTTAAATACGCAAATATGAGCAACATTTCTTAAGAAACGTGTAAAAACGCCGTAAAGTAGAGAGAATTACTTAGGAATCAAGGTAAACTCAATTTATTAGGAGCTATAAAGTGGAGATTGTTTAAAAACCGAAAATAATAGACACAGGAAGAATTTTTACGGAAGAGCGTGAAAAAGGCCTAATTAAAAGTGGTTATAACAACTAATGAAACTGACAGAAAAGCATGATATATACAAGGAAATGTATAGTTTTGAAATGCATAGCAAGAAATGGCCAAGATAGGCAAAATGATTTTGCAAACACGCGAACAGTTTAAAGGTATAAAAAACAGAAAAATTGAGGAAACGGGGAGAGGGGCACCATTTCTTTAAACATTGTCAAAATAAATAATAGTAATAGACAGCCATCATTTCTTATTGTTCCACATGAAATCTGTTAAATTAAGCTAAACAATCATGTTTACTGAGAAAAAAATTCGAAACATGCTAAAAAAAAAAAAAAAAATAAAAGGTAAACATAGTCATCATTTAAGTAAACTCCAAACAATGTTGGTTAAAATATGCTGTTAGGTAGAATTTCATTTAAAGTTGTATGAAATATTCTGAAATAATTGTAGGTACATGAAATTTCTTGGCAAATAGCAAGACATAGGCTGAAATAGGTAAATATATGTCAATTTTTTTAAGAAATGTATGAAAAATGCTTTAGTAGGTAAACTAATGCGTTAATTCTTAGGAATCAGAGTAAAATCACTTAAATAGACAAATAGTAAAATATATATAAAGCAGAAAATAACAGGCTAAGATAGGAATAATCTTTACGTAAGAGCGTGAAACAGGTTCAAATAAACAAAAATGAGTATATTAACTGAAAAAACAGGATGAAAATCCTAATATTAGCAAAGAAAAGCATAGTTCTTTTTAAATAAATTGCAAAAAATGACTAAGATCGGGAAAATGATTTTTCAAATACATCACTAAGTTTCAAAGACTCAAATAAGCGGAAAAACGGAGGAAATGGCGGAAAATGGGTAAAATGATGAAATATGGGCACAATTTCTTCAAACACTTGGAAAAATAATAGTAGGCAAACTGCATCGAAATTCTTAGGGAATATCATAAAATCTGCTAAATTAAGAAAATAGGCATAATTACTAATGATACAGTATGAATGTGCTTAAAAGCCAAAGACAGTCATCGTTTTAACTAAATTAAACTACAGAAAATATTGACTATAGGTATGCTGTTAGGCAGAATTTAATTGCGAACAACAGGATATATTCTGGAATAGGTACGGTTAGACCAAAGTTTTTCGCTAATAGTACAAAAAGGCAGACATACCCAATTACATAAGCATAATATATTAAGAAACGTGTGAAAGAAGCTGTAAAAGGTAAAGTAGGAAATTGCTACCTAGAAATCAAGATAAAACCTCTATATTAGGCCAATATAAGGAAAATTGATTTAAAAAAGAAAATACATGGCATAGATAATAAGCATTTTTTCGGAAGAGCGTGAAATAACTTAATTAATAAAAATCAGCACAATAACTTAAGAAATAGGTCGAAAATGCTAAAATAAACTAAAAGAGTCATATCTTTTAAATACTTTACAACATGCATCTAAAATAGGCGAAATGATTTTGCATTACATGTAATTAACTCTAAAAGGCTTAAATAAGCACAAAAACTGTGGAAATGAAGGAAGGGGGGGCATAATAGGCAAATATAGGATCCATTTCTTTAAACACTGGAAAAATGAATAATCGGCAAATATCTACTGAATTTCTTACAGAACTTCATTACATATTTTAATCAAATTAATTATAATTACTGAGCAAACAGTGTAAATGTTCATAAATAATAAAAAAGAAAAAAGTTATCGATTTATCTTAATTGCAAAAAAAAAAAAAAAAAATGGCTAAAATAAGCAGTTAGGTGGAATTTCATTGGAAACAGTAGGAAATATTCTAAAACAGTCACCGATAGACAAAACCTCTTGGCAAAGAGCACGAAAAAGACTGAAATAAGCCAATATCAACTGAATTTCTAGGGATGCGTGTGGAAAATATTGTAATAGGTAAAACAGGTTGAATTACTTAGGAATAAATGTAAAATTCCTTTAATAGGAAAATATAGTGGGAGATTGTTTAAAAACAGAATAAAACAGGCATAGATAAGAATTTTTACGGTAGAGCGTTTAATAGGCTTAATTAAGCAAAAAAAGCGTAATAAACAAAGAAATAAGTCAAAATTTCTAACATAAAGAAACATGTAGTTTTTAATAAATTGTAAGAAATTGGTGAGATAGGAAAAATCATTTTGCAAGCATGTGACAAAGTCTAAAAGCTGAAATAACCCCCCCCCCCAAATAAAGATAAAACGTGGTAAAAGGACTAAAATAGGGGAAAATAGGCATCAATTCTTCAAGCATTCTAAAAATTAACAATAAGAAAAGGCACACTTAGTTTCTTAGGGTAGAGCACGGTATTTGTTAAATTAAACAAAACAATTACTCAGGAAATAGTCTAAAAATACTAGAAAATTTTTGAAATTTTTATGGAAAACAATAGTTTTTGGTACCTCAACAGGACGAAAGAGGCTGAAATATGGCAAAATATGCGGAATTGTTAACCAAAACGTATGATAAATAATAGATTAGATAAAAAAATAGGCAGAATTACTTATGAATGAAGTTAAAATCATTAAATAGGCAAATATAGGTAGAATTTGTTGTAAAAAAAAGAAATAAGCAGAAACAGATAGAAAGAGTTTTTAGAAAAGAGTGAAATAGTTTTAACTAAACAAAAATTAGAATATTAACTGAATAAACAGGCCAAAGGTGTATAATATGTAAAGAAATAAATAGATTTTAAATAAATAGCAAGAAATGGTTGATATAGGCAAAGCAATTTCGCAACCACATGACAATATCTACAAGGTTCAAATAAGCTGAAATACTTACAAAACGGGGTAAAAGAACTAAAATAGGCAGATATAGCGCAATTTATTCAAACATTGGAAATATCCATAATAAAAATTGAAGCAGGAAATATTGTCTCAAAATTTCCTATTTAATTATAATTATTTCTAATGACTACTATAATAATAATTGTATCTTGTTTCAGGTAATCAAGGGTATTAATATTACAATTAAAAGGAGACCCCAATATGTTATGTATTAGTGTAGGCATGTAGATATGTCTTTTCGATTAGTAAACGATATTCAAGTCATCTTTCTATAACAACATGTCTTTGTTTGTAAAGGTAATGGAACCGCTGTTCTTTGTCGGTGACGTTAGCTTTACCCGAGAAAAAGTCTTTTGTTAAACATTACCCTTTTGTCTAACGCTCACGGAGAGTCCAGCCGGCAGCTGTTCCGCGCTACAGGTCATAACACTGTTAATGGCTAGGATTCAATTGAAAACGGTACTTGCTGTCAAAGGGAAATACCGCATACAGAAACGTGCTATATCGCGAGAATCTAGTGAAGGGTAGATGTACCTTTATCCTTAGCGTGGGAATAAGAAATAGTTTTCCTGGTAAAACCCAGAATGTTAAACCAATCAACATGTTTAAAAATCCTAGGTATAGAAGCAAAACATGTCATAAACCATTCCCTAGCGTGATGCAATAATATTCTAGAAGGATCCAAATTCAATTTATTTAAAGGAATTAAATTTTCGCGAGGGAGGAGCGAGTTCGCATAATAGATTTAATATTAACTATGAGAAGTCAAGGTTTTAAGCAGTGGTGACAGGAAGCAGTCCTAACAGTAACAGTAAGAGCAGTAACGGCAAAGCAAGAGTGATAATTAGTCAGTATATGCATTATTCACTGTCACAGTACAATAGTTAAACCGTCGCGAAGAGTTAAAGTAAATCGTTCGTTCAGTGAGAGTCATTCAGGCAGTAAAACATAATAGTAAAAATAGTCACAATTGTGTCAAAGTGAATAAATACGCGAGTTAATACCGCGAATTATAATCCACCGATGCACAGCATGTTCCAGAACCTTCCAAGTTGTCAAATACATTAAATGTCCAACCAGTGCCGAACTTCATTATTACAGTGAACAAACTCCTTCCTCCCTAACGACTTTAAGTCATTATAAACAGTCCAAAATTACCCTGAGATCACTTTCCTCTGCATTGGAACCAGAGTGTTTGGAAGCTTCGAACTCATGGCTCCGATAGCCGAGGCAAGATAAGAAGAGCATCTAATTGTCCAATTAAACTTTAATAATAATAATAATAATAATAATATTAATAATAATAATAATAATAATAATAATAATAATAATAATAATAATAATAATAATAAATCGTCCATTCAACATCCTAAAATAATTCTCGGCATTGGAACCACAATAATCCCCGTTCCAAAATAGAGACAGATTTTCTTAGAAAACATGAGGAAATCTATTACATTAAGCACATTATTCATCATTATCGAGAAATCTGCATAAAAATACTAAAGAAAAAGCAAACATAGTCATCGTTTAAATTAAATTGCAAAAAATAATTGACTAAATATGTTGTTAGGCAATTTTGCATTAGAAACAGTAAAAAATATTCTGAAACAGGTACAAGTAAACAAAAGATCTTGGCAAATATAAAGGGAGATCGTTTAAAAACAGAAAATAACAGGCATTGCCATGAAGAATTTAACTGAAAAACATGAAATAGGCTTAATTAAACCAAAATGATCATAAATCTGATGAACCTAGCAAAAAAATCGTAACATAGGCAAAGAAATGTTTTGAAATAAATTGCAAGAAATGGGTACGATAGGAACAACGATTTTGCTAAACGTGAAAAGCGTAAAAGTTCTAATAAGTAGAGAATATGAGGAAACAGGGAAAATGACTAAAATAGGCAAATATAGACACAATTTCTTCAAACAATGGAAAAACCAATATATTGAAACATAGACAGAATTTCTTAGGGTACTGCTTAATATTTGCTAAACTTAGCAAAAATATTCAAAATTACTCAGGAAACAGTGCAAATACGCTAAAAGGGGGGAAGACACTATTTACTTTAACTAATTAGCAAAAATTATTGGCTAAAATACACTGTTAGACAAAATTTCATTAGCAAACAGCAAGTAATATTCCGAAACAGGGACAGCCAAATAAATGTTCTTGGCAATAAGCACGACAAAGGCTGAAATTAGCAAATATATTCAGTATTTCTTAAAATAAGTGTGAAAACGTTGTAATAGCTAACAATAGGCCCAATTAACTAAAATCAACATAATATGACTAAAATAGTCGAATATAAGGAGAATTTGTTTAAAAGCGGGGGGGGGACAGGCACAGACAGGAAGAACTTTTACGGAAGAGCATGAAATATACTTGATTAAACAAAAATGTTCATAATAACTGAAGAAAAAGGCCAAAAATGCTACAATAGGAAAAACGCATCATAGTTTTAAAATAAATTGCAAGATGCATCTAAGATATGAAAAATGATTTTGCAAATACTGACGAAAACTAAAAGGATAAAATAAGCACAAAAACTGTGGAAACGGAGGAAGAGGGCGAAAACCGGCAAATGTATTATCATTTATTGAAAAACTCGAAAAATCAATAATAGGCAAAAACTTAACGAATTTCTTAATGAACATAATTAAATGCTTTTAAATAAAATAATGATAATTACTGAGGAAACCGCCCAATTTCTAAAGAAAAAAACATCTAGTTAACTTAAGAAAAATCTGTTTTAAAAAAGAAAATAACAGCATAAATAGAAATAATTTTTACTGAATAGCGTAAAATGAGTTTAATTAAACAAAATTGAGTATAACGATTAAAATGAAGCACGCAAAAATAATTAACATGGGGAAAGAAACTCTTAGTTTTTAAAAAAGTTCCAAGAAATTGCTGATTTATGTAAAATGACTTTGCAAACAGGTGTCAAAGCCTAAAAGGCTCAAATAAGCATAAAAGCTGTAGAAACGGAGCAAAAGGGATAAAATAGGCAAATATGGGCACAATTTCTTCAACCACTGGAACAGTCAATAATAGGAAAAGTTAAACAGAACATCTTTGGGGCGGCATGCAATTGGTTACATTAAGCAAAATAATCATAATTACTGAAGAAACAGTTTAAAAGTGTTAATAAAAGAACAAAGATGGTCATTGTTTAACTTCAAAAATTATTGTATATAATTTTCTGTTAGGCACAATTGCATTGGAAACGGTAACATGTAATTACAGGTAAACAATAGTTTTTGGTAAACAACACGAAAAAGGCATAAATATGCAAATATAGACTATTTTTATTGGAACGTGTGAGAAACACTGTAATAGGTAAAAAAAAAAAAATACAGAATGACTAGGAATTTATGTAAAATCATGAAAATAGAAAAATATAAAATAACTTTTTTAAAAACCGAAAAAAAAAATCCACAGTTAGCAGGATTTATCGGGAGAGAGCGAAAAATACCTGATTAAACAAAATTGGGCATAACAGAAGAAGCAAGCCGAAAATTCAAAAATAGGCGAGAAGGGACATAGATTTAAATAATTGCAAGATAGGCAACATGATTTTTCAAATACGTTACGAAGCCTAATAAGCTAAAAGAAGCAGAAAATTTATGAAACGCGGGAATAGGGCTAAAATAGGCAAATATAGGCACAATATCTTTAAACTTTGGAAAAATTAATAATAGGCAAAAACGGGTGGAATTTCTTAGGAAAGATCATTAAATCTTTTAAATTAAGCAAAATATCACAATCACTGAAAAACCAGACGAAAAGGCTAAGAAAAGGCAAGGATAGCTTTTTTTCTCTTTTTTTACTAAACTGCAGAAAGTATTGGCTAAACTATTTTGTTAGGCGGAATTTCATTGGAAACACTATTAAATATTCTGAAAAGGTTACAGGTAGGTGGAAGTCCTTCTCAAATAGCACTAAAAAAAACCGAATAAGGAGTATATAGGCATACTAAATAACGATTATGATTGTGGTTTAAAGGGTGCCAAACTACAAAGGTCATTAGCGCCCAAACACACTAGTACCGCGCCAAGAGTAAAACAAATAATGCATTTGCACTAAAATTCAGTGCACAATGCAAGCAACATATGCACTGTGGGCAATGAAAATAAAAACTCCATAACAAATAACAAAGGTAAAATGCTAAAAATAAACAAAAGACTAGTACTAAAATACATCACCAAGAGCTGGAAACACAACAGTGTAAAAATGATTTAAAAATGCGGTCATAAATTAAATGATATAAAATCACACCTTGCTCCAAAAACCACAAACACGGATAATATGGAATACTCGCTCAACAGCAACCACATCATCTGCAAGTACTTCCTGAATATAAGAGGGCAAATCCAGATACAGTCTAAAAGCCCCTAGATTATGACATTCAAGTAAAATGTGACCCACCGTAAAAGAGTGGTCACACTTAGTACAGTCTGGAGCTAAATCAGCTTTTAAAAGGTAACGGTAACTTGAACAGCAATGCCCAATTCGTAAACGTACTAAAATTGCTTCTTTGCGACGAATTGCGCGAGAAGATGTTGACCGATTAAACGGTTACATTCTAGAAGCTTATTATCTTGGAGTAAACTCCATTCTCCGCGCCAGCGCGAAAGAAGGCTTCGACGTAGAGATTGCTTAAAATCTCCCGGGTAAAAACGTTGCTCAAATTCGGGGTCTAAAAGGTCGGATTTCGCTGTGACATCTGCGGGCTCATTGCCTGGAAATCCAACAAGTCCAAGCATCTATGGCAGTGTCATGATGACACCAGCGTCAACAAACGTAAATACTGCATCATGAATCTTCAGTACAAGAGGATGGAAGCTGTATAGGTTTCTAAATTTAAAAGGGTACCCAAAGAATGTCACCAAGCCCTTCTTCAGAAACAAATAAAACTGCCTGATAATTAGCGTAAAGCTTCGCCATATAAATAAATGTCACAGCGCCAATACGTAACGTAAATCTACCGTCATTAAAAACACATGTGTATGATTTAGAGCCGTCGGTATAGATAAAATTGCATCTAACAAATGAGGAGGCTATCTCACTAAAATAGTGACAAATAATAGCCGCTGCGATCGAGGAATTAGAACAGGACGTAAGCACAAGACGAACGGAGGCTCTGTTAAAAGCCAAGGAGGAGAAGACGTTCCTAAGGCTAGGAAAAAGGTGGTAACTATGTGTCCAAAATTCTTAACAACTTTCGAAAACGAATGAAAGCAAGTCTAGGAGTAAAAGACCGAGAAGCGAAAAAGGAGGGAGCGACTCATTAAAAAGGGTTCATTCGTGGGATGTCGAGGTTGCGCAGCTATTTGACAACAATAAGCACCAAGTAAAATGTTCCTACGATAAGAAAGGAGGGTTCTGCAGACTCCGTACATAGGCTTAACACAGGGCTCGAAGGGAATGCTCCAATAGCGACGCGGATTCCCCAGCGATGAATGGGGTTAAGGCGACGAATAAGTGAAGATCGCGCAGAGCCATAAGCTACAAAGCCATAATCTAGTTTGGACTGGATTAGAGAACGTTAGAAAAGTAAAAGAAAGTCCGATGAGCTCCCCAGGATGAGCCACTTAAAACACGTAAAACACAAAGAGAACGTTCAATTCTGCCTCTGAGTTGCGCTGTATTTGCGATGAAACATAATTTGCTATTGCCAAATTACTGATGAATCAGTGTATAATCACTAAAATAGGTCAATAAAGCAGAATTTGTTTAAAAATAGCAAGGCAAAAGGAAACGACAGAAAGAATTTATTGGAAGAGCTTGAAATAGACATAAATAAAGAAAAATAAGCACAATTACTAAAAATAGACGGAAATTGATTAAGTAAAAGCCAAAGATAATCATAGTTTTTAAGTAAATTGTGCTAAACGGATTATGAGGGGAGCGGCGTTTAGGATTGCGTTGCATAGAGATGGTATATATAAAACCTGGTTTCGCTGTAAACAAAATAATAAATAACAGCCACTGAATTACATTTTTACACAAAGTTCTGTACTACTGGAATCAAGACCCTCATGCAATTAAGTAAAGTTCAATATGTTTCGGGTTCGTGTCCCTCATAGCTTTAAGTTCATGTGTTACTGAGTTCTATTATTTACCATTTTACCTACAGCTAAACCACTATTTTATATAGCATTTCTGTACAAAAAATGTTGGTCCTGGTGGTGTAGTGGTTACCATACTTGCCTCCTAAACCCAAGATCGCGGGTTCGAACCCGGCCAGGACCGATGGATTTTTTCGGGGCGTAAAAATCCTAAGTGTGGCTTCCTTCGGAAGGGAAGTAAAGTCGTGGGTCCCGTGTCGTACATTTACGGCACGATAAAGAACCTCAAGCCTGAAAAAGAGGCCTCTGAGCAAAATTAGTCGGCCGTTTCACACCCTGAGTTGAGTGGGACGCTGATGACCTGAGATGTTAAAGAGCGTCCATAAATAAATCAATCAAAAAAATCTGTACAATTCAAGCCTACCTCCAGCGTACTTCATAACCCCCGAGCACCTAGGTACGCTCGATACGCTGGCCGTAAATTGGTTATTCTGTACTATTTCTTGCAATTTACTATAAAGGTATGCTTTTTTCTTTTACTTTCTTGACATTTTCCACCTGTTTGTTTAGTAATTAAGCTCATTTTTGTTTGTTTAGCATATTTCACGCTCTTCTATAAAAATATTTGCATTTCCTATTTTTTGTTTTTAAAACAAATTATCCTTATATTTGTCTATTTTAGTGATTTTAACCCCATTCCTTAGGTTTCTGCCCTATCGTAATTTTTTTACAAGTTTTTTAAGAAATGAAGAC
This sequence comes from Metallyticus violacea, assembly GCA_030762175.1. Classification (NCBI taxonomy): domain Eukaryota; kingdom Metazoa; phylum Arthropoda; class Insecta; order Mantodea; family Metallyticidae; genus Metallyticus; species Metallyticus violacea. Next base: position 226,702,280 of record CM060846.1, read on the forward strand.
TATTTTTGCCTATTTCAAACTTTTGCTTGCAGTTTGCTAAGAACTTCGGTGTACCTTTACCTATTTTAGAACATTTTGTACTGTTTCCAAAGGAATGTTACCTAACAGGAAATGTTAGCAAATATTATTTCTAGTGTAGTTAAAACGATTATCTTTGCGCACTTTAACATTTACACTGATTCCTCAGTAATTATGATTATTTTAAATTATTTTAACACGTTTCATGCTTTTCTCTAAGAACTTGTGTTTGTCTGGATTATAATATTTATTTTACAGAATTTGAAGAAATTGTGTCTATATTTTACTATTTTATTCCTTTCCCCCCTTTTTTATAATTTCAAATATTTATTTTAACCTTAAAGTTATTTTCACGTGTTTGCAAAATAAATTTGCCTATTCTTGCAATTTACATAGCCTGAAAGACTTCTTAGCTACCTTGCCATTTGGAAATGAAGTTCTTCCTATCTTTGCCTATTTTGTTTTCTTTTTTAAAACAAATTCAGTCTGTATTTGCATATTTCAATAATGTTTCTTTATTTCATGAACAATTCTCCCTATTTTTGACCATTATAACTTTTCATACGTTTTATAAGAAATTTTCCCTTTATTTGGCTTTTTCAACGGATTGCTAATAAATCTGCATATATTTGCACATGTTGGTCTTTTTCTTACCGTTTGCAAAGCTGCCGTGATTACTTTAGAATATTTCCTGCTTTTTCCAATGAAATTCTGTCTGACGTAGCCAATTTATATATATTGCAAAATAATTAAAACTATAACAAAGCTCATTTTAGCCTTTTTGACTGTTTCCAATAATGAGCTTTATTCATTTGACAGGTTTCACGCTTTTCTCTAAAAATTCTGTATGTGTTTGACTATTATTGCTAAATTTTTTCTATTTTTGAAAAATGTCTTCTAATGTTTGCTCATGTTAGTCATTTTACCCTATTTCATCAATTATTCTTCCTATTTTTTACGCATTATAGCGTTATTTCATATTTATTAAGTAATTCGTCATATATTTGCCAATTTTAAATTGTGTTTCTTGCAATTTAAATAAAAACTATGCCATGCTTTGGTTAATTTTACAATTCTCCACAATTTACTTAGTAATTATGCTCATTTTGTCTTAACCCGTCGAGGAAGCAGGTCAGCTGATCGACCAATTTCTAACTGGAAAAATACTAAATGCTATGCTTTAGCCTTAGGGAAGTACGTGTTATAATTTGAAATGGTGCAGGTGGCCAGATGCTCACTCAATGACTTCAAGCGAAAGCCATGGATGTGTGGCTACCAGTGCATTGTAAACATCCAGTTCAAAGGTCATTACGACCCTAATGGAGGCTGTGAGAGAAAGGATGCTAAAGATGCAGGTAGCCGGGCGCAGTGACTTGCAAAAAAAAAAAAAAAAAAAAATGTGCTACCGGATGCTAGCAAAGCAAAGGTACTAGTGGCCAGATGCTGGCTCAATAGCTTGCAGCGAAAACCTGTGAGATATACAAAGTGCTACCGGATGCTGACATTGCTAAGTTGCAGGTGGTCGAATACATATGCAATGCCATAGAAAATGCACTGTGGCAAACTGGATGTTGTAATGCGCAAAGGTTACAGGTAGGTATCACGACGTACACTGTGCCGAGTTCATTATATCCGAATCTACGGTCGTGAAAAAGCTGCTATCTCTCCACATGTGCAGAATGCACCCGGTACAACGTTCATTACCATCTGCGCATGCTATTCTCTTTTTGCATTATTAATATTTCTTATAATGCGCGATAGCCACATAACAGTAGAAGTAGTAGTAGTGTATATCCAGTGGCCGTCAACTGACGTTTACGCGCAACATAAGTCTTTCTTGTAAAGTTAAATATTATTGTTAGCTGTTTTGTTTCTAATATTTTTTTGTTTCTCAACGTGTATTTTATTTACCGCCACGGGTGGCCGAGGTCGTTAAGTCTCGGACTCGTGAGCGGGAGGTCTGGGTTCGAATACCACCAGGACCGTCCTTCCTGACTGAGTTTTTTTTCCAGGTTTTCCTCAGTCCTCACAAATGGCAAATGCCGGGGAGGTACCCTAAACTTAGGCCTGGAACGATTCCTTCCATAAAAATAAATCCTTTCCCAATATATCATTTCATTTCATATATCATCAGTATCCATCGCCTGTGGTGCCTCTAGCAAAAACGGGCGTTAAACACTATTCATTCATTCAACGTGTATTTTTGGGTAATTTAAGTATTCAAAATGTGGAAATATTTTTATTGCGACGTAACATCTTTGGCACAACATAACCACTTTTTACCATGTTAATAATGTAACGAGTTTGTTTTTTTGTTTTCAAAGTTATTTTTTTATTCTCATAATGTGCTTACGTTTAGTTCAAGTTCCTTTTTGCTTTAATAGTCAATATTTTGTTTCTAATATCAATATTTTTATTAAAGCTTTTTTTTTTGCATAACATAACCATTTTTGCACATTAGAGTGTATGTATTTTCCGGTGACGTCACGAACTTGGAATGCAGGTCCAAACAGGTTTACAGCGATCCAACAATATGGCCCCTGACTACTTCCCAGAGACGTATCTTACGTCTCATGACCAGTTAACATGTTGAATCCTGTCTTTGCCGGACATTCTCTCCCGGTCTCGGTCTGGTTACATCTCGACCTTGATGTGCATGTCGAAACAGGTTTACAACATACCGACATCGTAGCGCCAGACAGGTCTTAACTTGTTTGATGACGTTTTATGGGTATGCCCAACCATCTAGTTTGGTGATATGTATCTTTGAGAGTGCACAAGCGCGGAGTGGTCACTTTTAACTTGTTCAAATCTGACAAGGTTAACCGCCCGCCTGTGGTGCCTCAGTAGTAAAAATGGTCGTTAAACGATGTTTAAAAAAAGGTTAACTGTGACGTCGCATGTCAGCTTCTCAATCTCTCCTTGGACGTCGCCGTGTCAGCATCTACATTTCCTGCTGCGTGACCTACATCGATTACACCGCTCATATCATCTTTTTAAGCGGCATCTACCTTAATTATTGCCGCTAGCTGCTCGCCGATTACAGTCCGGCATTTTAGTTGATATCAAATCGGCAAGTAGATGTACTTGCACAATTAGTTTATAATTTGCCACCATGTGTTTTTCCCACCACCCCATCAAATTCTATAATAATAATTAGATTTTCCCCATTCATCACCCAACTATTAGTTCAAGTTTACGCTACCAAAATCAGTGACCGTAATAACCACATTTACCTCATAACCACTACCCACGATGCCAAAATCTGCCACCAAAAGATGCACTAGCGCCAGTTTTTGTTTGCTATTTAATATGTATAAACTTTATGAAATTAAAAACTAAATAAAAAAACCGACGGCGGACCTTAAAGTTATGCTAAACATAAATAAAAATAAATAATATTGCATGTACTTGCGCTATATTTGTAAATATATAGGCACCTGACAATAAAGGAAATATAAAAATGGAGACGTTTGAATGATGCATCAAACCTACCCCCGCCATAAAAAGCCACACTAACGTAATATTCCCTGGCGGGCGATCTTGACAGTGTGACGTCATTTAACAATTCCCCGCCGGATACATGCTACTCCTGTGAATATATATATCTGTCCAAGGCAGCAATGTATATCGTATAGTTATAGTTTGCCTTTTCTTAATACTTCTCGTTCCCAGTCCGTGAGACTAGTACAAAAGTAACGATAAAATATATAACAATGTTTGGTATTTTCAGGGTACCTGGATATATTGCTCCGGACAATGCGACTTATCTTATATCTTAGAGTACAAGCAAATTTATTTGTAATCCATGTGTACAAACATGTTATGACCTTTCCATAATGTCCAAAACCTTCTTTGAGTAAGCATGCTAATAGCAATTTAAAAATCGCCTTAATGGCATGTAATCATAAATATCGTACTTGCTGGAATGAATTTGGCATTTTTGTAGTTAGCATTATATGCTACCAAGCATTAACATCATAAAATATATTCTTTTGAATTGATAATGTCTTTCCAACTTAACTGTCCATTGTCTAACTTGTGAACCATGCAACAAATATTGCTAGATCGTCCTAATTGATAGCAACTCCTGCGGTATTTGGGAGACTTAATCTTTTCAAAGTGCATAATCTCAGTGCCATTAACTAAAACTTGGTCGCACGCCAGTTAAATGTATGAAAAGAAGGGAGATATGCTATATTTGAAAAATATCCTTCAATTAACGGCGGCTAAAACTTGCAGCTAAGTGACACGTAGACCAGAAAATCATCTTTCCTATAATTATTTTCATCTATCCAGTTTTTGTACAGTTCAATGTCAGAGTCAATATACATCAAAGTTCATGTATCCTGAATTAAAGCTGGCACAAATGTTGTAAAGGTTTGATTTGTAGGTAATTTATTCAATGTCTATTTTTTATTATGTGTATTTTATTCGAAAGCTATGAACAAGTTGGTATTTTATGTGTGTAAACCCGGGTTATCTTCACATATTGAATTATATACTTTTAATAATCCTGTCTCTCTTTCCTTGTATGTTCTTAGGGGCAGTCCGAGCCGCTCCTTTCTCCATCAACTTTCGAGACGTCAATTCTTGCATGATACCTTGCCAGTGCGCTCTATGTAATGCTGTAGTTTCGGATTTGTAAGGCCTTCTCGCCTCTCCAGGGTTGGATTTATCACAGATCCCATTCGTCATTGTCAAGAACATTTTACCTGGATGGAAGCCTGTAACGGTTGAAAACAAATATTTTGACGTAAGACCGAAGATCAGCAGTGTATTAACATGAAGTGCACCAGTTTGCTAGTAAATTCAATCCTTAAAGTTAAAAGTGACACATTAAGAACAAACTTGACTATGTTTTATAGCCTGCTATAAGAACAAGTAATTAAGAAGAAGAGCTAGTCAGAATTACTTTTACCTATCCCACTCAAAAAAGAACGAAATACCAATGAAAGAAATTTTCCGATGTGGACAAGGGCGGAAAGGATGGGATGTGGTTGGTAAGGCTTTAAGCACAGCGTTCAAGAAGGGCATACACTTCCCTGCTTAATGTCTTCATACAGCAAACTCTGATGTGGTCAAGTTTTCCTTAATGCGCTATTTTTAATTTTGACTCCCGATTGGAGCATTTAATTGAGCATACTGATAAGAGGTCAGGTACAACGGATTCACGTGCAAAAAAGGCATACGTTTCTTTACAAGCACGTCCTCCCAGTTTGGGTAAAAAGGAACCACTAGAACTAGAGCTCGATTCTTCTAAGGTAGCTACTTTGGACATAGCCATCCTTACTACTGAAGGTAGTGAGCGCACTTTGTTAATTACGTCGATTTTCTTAACTCTAACTCCGTCCCGCTTAGTACCTATTTGATGTGGTTAGTCTAAATGCTTATCGCCAAATCTGAATGTGAACAAAACATGGAAACAAAACATCTTGAGCAACATTTATATACTGCTTTACTTAAAAAAAAAACCAATAAAAATATGAATTTAAAATTGGGTGAACATCAATATGTACGCTTTTATCTGTGTATAATTAAAAGCGAAATTTTGTTTCCATTTAAATGGAAAACAAAGTATATAACACTAGCGCAATAGATAGTTCAAGAAATATATTTCATTAAAACCAATTGTCAATAACTCTGCCGGTTTTGTATTTTAATGCAAAATCTGATGTTTCTGTTTATTTTTGTTTAACCGATACGCCATCTGCGCTAGCCAATGCTTTTAACATCTTCAGTTTTGAATATTTAAACTATTATTGCATGGAATGTATGAAACACCATTGTGTTTACATTAACGTTAGTAGTTAACGGAACATTTTATTTCATCCAGAAGTGTTTTTATAAAATGACGTATAGTTAATTGGTGTGAGACAAAGAATTCAGAGATGTGAAGAGGAATAAAATGAAAATCAAATCAAATCTAAGTTGCAATACTCCGTCCCGGCACCTTGTTACCTATACCAGGACATATATTTCCAAATTTTATCATTTATTAATCAATTAATTAACACTGAGCATAATAATTTTACAGATCAAATCTATAATTATACTTATATAAACAAAGTAAAACAACTTAAAATAAAACACCAAATCCAATAAACAATTCACTACACCAAATAAAAGTACAATCTACTGGGAGTCAGAGAAATAACCAATAGCTGGTACCCACCTAACTTCCTAAACTAAAATTAACCGTCGGGAGCCGAGCGGTCAAGGTTCTGGTAACCAGCACCTTCCTCACCCTAACTATTTGGGAAAAGTGTAATTCCTATTTATTATTTTTTTAATTTCATCTTCTAAATTTACTATTTTTTTTTTTGCTTTATTTTAAACATTACTTCTCTATATTTTATTTTAAACGTGTTTCTCTTAAAGTTTTAATTATTCATATATTCTTATTCTTGTAATGTGGATACATAAATTAATCTTTACACTACTCTCGTTCGTTCTCTTAGAACATTAAAACTTTCGCTTTAAGTATATTTCTATTCTTTTTAATCACCCATTCAACACACTACACTTCATTTCACTATAGCATTCATCCACTAATTGAGTATTTATTTGTACATATGGCTCTTGTTTGCCAAATCATTTATTCACTACTCTTCACCCACTAACTTTCTACTGCTTTCGTGTTTTATGTACCTTATCTAATATTTCAATTAAAATTTATCACTCATATTTACTCATACACTAAAAACTTAAACACTTTTCTCCATCACCATTTATTATCCATCATTTTCTTTTCATCGAACCACTTTGTCCCTGGCTCCTTCTTATCTCGTGGTTCTCATCTCCCCTCAGGTCTTCATTCTTTCTCCGTCTTCTGCACTACGTTGTTTGTTATAGTGACTGTCACATCTTTTTTCCATATTCTTCCTTCTTCTTCTTCATCATTATTTGGCATGGTTTGAGTTGGTTTGGATAGTTAGTGTTATGTGTTAATGATGTATTTATGATCGTTTATCACTTTCCTATTCCTCTCGGACTTCCTTCTCCTTCCCCTTACCTCACTCCCCTTTCTTCGTATCTAGTCGTTGTCAAGTTGTAGTCAATGTTTAAATCTTCCAGTTCTCTTAACCTACTATTATAACCTCCCTTCTTCCATCTTCTTCCCGGTCCATAATTTTTCACTTCCACCTCTTATAGGTAAAAATCTTTTTCTTCCTCCCCATTCTCTACTTCAGGTTGTTGTATCAAAATTATTGCCATTTATTATAAGTGTAGGTATCTTCCTCTCCTTCATCACTCCCTTCTTCCTTGCCTTCATCTTTTCCTCTAACATTCTCTTCCTGTTGATTTAATTAAGTTGTCTTGTATATTTTCTATTCTTAATTAGTTGTGTTTTGGGATTGCCTTTGTATACGTGTGATTTCTGATTTTCTTACTTCTTCCTCTGCTTCCTCGTTAATTCTTATTGTCTGTACTTATTGTATCCCCTCCTCTCGTACTAGATTACTTATTTTGAATGTAGGCTAATCAAGGTATTTATATAAGCCCTTATTTCTAAGTATATATGCCACCTGATGGCCATATAAAATGTCTCTTTCTTCGCTCACCTGTTCTAAATAGCGAGTACATTCAAATAATACGTGCTCTGGGTTATCTTGTGTTTTACAAAATCTATTAATATCGGCATGTGCTTTGTTAAGTTTTTTTCTAATAAACTTTGTAAGGCCCATGGCTTATAAGGTAATGTACCATTCCTTTGGTAGGTCGTATAAATTTGAGCTTTAATCTCTCAAAGATGTTAAATATGTTGAAAGTTTTCCTACCTGCCTCGATATTTTCCCATTCGTGCTGCTATTGTACTTTTAGTTTATGTTTTATTTATTGACTGCGAGTTATTAAATTTGCTTTCTCTAAGTTATCTTTCTTCAACCAATAAACAGGCTTAATTTAAACAATAAGTTAATTGGCCATATTCCTGTAACTACTAAGGTTCATATTGTATGAGATGTTCAATGACCCTATAAATCCTAACAACGGATTGTGTGTGTGTGTGTGTGTGTGTGTGAGATTGTAGTGTACTTGCAATTAATTTCTAATACAACGGTGTCATGGGAACGAATTTTATAGATATTAGAGCACCGGAGCCACACTAACGGGTTTATTATACCTCTGGGAGGAAGGAATGAGATAAAGGCTTCACCGGACGATCCGATCTGGGGGTGGTGATACAGATGTAGGGGGAGTCTGTAATGTCTCTCAGATGATAATTCGCAGAATGAGATCTGCGTAGGTACTTTAAGAAGATATGCCTTTGGCGACTCGAAGACGCCCTAGAAGGATCGCTAGATGCAGGGACAAGAACTCCAAAGTGCAAATCCATCGCCACGCCGCACACTAGCGTACCTAGCATGGCATTTTCTACCCTGCAACCATAACTATGGAATGAAATGATATGAGGTGGGAGAGGGGAAAATTCGTGAAATAGAAATATCCATCTGAGAAACTAGGTAAAACCCCAAGATTAGGGATAACCGGCCCAAAGAGTTTTGAACCCAGTACCACCCGAATGCAATTATCAAGTGTTAAGTGTGAGCCATTCCACTCCATTTCAAGAGATAAAAGTCTCTTCCTACAAGAAATGCGCACCTGGCATAGTCAAGGCTGGAAATTTGATTGATGGATTGCAGGGACATACATTCCGATTTGTCGAAAAAAATCTTAATTCTGGACTTTTCATCTAGCTGTTCTATTGAAGTTTCTTATGAAAGTGACAACAGGTAACAAGTATTTCAACTATTTGAATGTTTTTTTTTTTTTTTTTGTTACTTTTGTTCAGTATTCAGAACTGCATTCCCTTTCTCGTTATATGTATCCAAGAGAGAGACACGCACACACACAGCATTGGACAAAATATTTTAGTTGTTTTATTATGTCTATTAAAATACTACTTCATTAAAATATTTTTACTTGAAATCTAAACCCCTCTATAACAGCATAGCGGTACATAGTATCTCAAAACCGAATATAATAGGAATTCTCCAACTCGTTTATATTATATGCCTCTTGTCAGCACTATACGTGAAATAAAGTGCTTTCCCAGTTGTATCTTAATGAAGACACGTATATAGCCGTTTCTTCTCCTGAAAGCTCAAACTGATTAAACATAAGGCCTTTCTGCAATAAGCTGTTTATTTTTACTATTACATTAAGATTAGAGCATTTATTTGAAACACAGGTAGAGCAGGATATATATATATATATATATATATATTACATAATTCTTTTTATTTCATACTGGCATATATGGTGACATCTATTTTGACTTGCAGAATCAGAATTTTTATTTCATCTTCGTGAATCTATTTTGTCTTTTCATTGACATGTACAGAGGGCTTTGGCAGTTTCTTTTTGCGATTATCAAAACTTGCTTTTCGCCAATTACTTTGCTTTGGAATTTTTCCAAATATTGAATGTTCATTCAATTATTATCTCTTTATATTGTACAGTTTATTTATATTTCATAGGTCCAATTTACTTCAAGGTATTGCATGAATAAAGACCATAATGCAATAAATTGGATTTTATTTCTTAACATTTCGGTTTCATTTTCACGTCTATTGCTTTATGACAATTTTTTCTTAAGATCACGTTATAGTACTTCGCATCTATTAATATTCATCTTGTGCGCTTGTATTATAAAGATATGCTCCTACTATTACTCTGCTGGAATATAATCTTGCGTAACAACATAAAAGCTAATGTTAAAATACTATTCTGTAAGTCTAGATATGTTTTCATTTAAAACTATCTATGGAAATTCACACAAATGTTCAATGAAATGTAAGTTATGAACTGTAATTAAAACACTGGTAATAGGTTAAACATTCTAAGTATTGTTTAGCATTTCAATACTGTAATAGTACAGACTTTAAAACCTTTGCAACTTTTCATTACGAAGCTGTATACAAATAACATGTATAAATTGTGATTTGATTAGAAATGTTATATAAAATGGAAGTTTTGCTTCTTAAATAATGATTAAAGATATTAATTAAATAAAAAGAAAGTTATTTACTCACATATATCTGTAAGTCTACTATGTTCCAAATACATATAAAATTTAATTGAACTAAATAAGTAAATAATAGAATTGAAGATTCTTGCTAATCGGATACACGAACACTTCAGGTCTAACAGAATTTCAATGGCTTATTGATTAGATATTATTCTTCACACGCAATAATCGCTTGAAGTGATTTTTTCTCTTTTTAATGCAATATACTCAATGTGAAAAAACCCCCATATTTAAAAACCCTCATTCTTATATGGGCCCCTCTGTATTCTTTAGCAATCATTTAAAAATACAGCGTAAAAAAGCAACTTACGTAACATTGGCCCACCTACCCATCTTCTGCCTATCTGTCTGTCTTATGATATTTTATCACGACGAAAATACATTTAATAAAAAATAAATTGTCATTTTCATTCAGCCTGTTTGGACGGTTGCAGGCAGGGGGCTACATTTATACCTGGAATGGCAACAGCATTACCAACTCATACTTAAATGCATTGTGGAAGAGTTAAATTAACGCTTCTTTGTTTTCACTTAGAAAGCATAAAACTGAACCACATTCGATTAGAAGCATACGAACTTACTTCACTGCCTAAGAAAGTTATAATTACTTTCAGTTCTGTAGCCAAACTAAGCCCTTTATTCATTTGAAAACACACATTTGTAATGCTTCTATTTAAGCCAAAACCCAACGGAAACACAGAAATGTAATTACTCTTATTATTATGTACTATAAATAAACGCAAATACAAAGTGCTCATATTTGGCCAAAGAAGGTTATAAGCTTAACATAAAGAGCTGCACTAGTCGTATGAGAAAACTGATACCTTGTACTACTGTAGAACACCATGTGTTATAAGAGCATGCAAAGCTATTTGTCATTCAGACCGAGTTCCTGACTGTGAAAGGTTGTTTCAAACGTTCCAAACTATCATATCATGTAGATTTTGGAAACATAAGAAGATCGCCAGGGAAATTCTGTTAGTATATAAAGCACACAAACTTTTCAAGAGCAACAACATATAGCATGAATTACCAGAAGTTTGAAGGCGTAAGTTACTGAATATACCAATTACAGAAACGTGCAGGATTAGCCAGTGATGTATTAAACAGACACCTTGTTTTGAGTAATAATAAAACGCGTTGGATACGTATATTGTCAAATTGTTCAGTTCTATTTACATTCACTTCTATAACGTCTCACCTAAAAGGCACATTCACATTCACATTCATGCAAATTCAACACTGAGATATTCTTTTCCCACTTAGCTACAGATGAGAAAAGCAATACTATCAGTCAATATATAGCTCTCTACGCCAAAGATGTACCATGAGTGCATGTGGGTAAGCGGATTAATAGAAAAGGAACTGGGCAAGGAAACTAATACTTGGGATGTGGATAGATCTTGTAGGGTTAATTTGAAATAAAAAGTATGGCATAGAAATTCAAGTACTAAATATAAGTAATATGTTAACAGAATTGGGAATCTATATATGCATAGGGTGCCAAAAATGCATACACGCTTCAAGCAAAGAAAAAACTGTGTTAGCATAACAAAATTGAATTCACACAAACAGAAAATGATAAGAACTAATAATCTTAGGCTTTTACAGTTACAACAGTTGCATAAAATGCCCACTATCGGCGTCGATACACTTCTGAGTACGCTAAATTGTTGATTGAGCAACGTTTGCGAAAGTGAACTCAGCGATTGCAGCACATGCCGTTTCAATTTCTTCCCGAAGTGCTGCCAGTGTAGCCGTTTTCTACGCATACGGTACCACGAGTCTCAGATTTGTCTCGAACGTGTTCAGTTGTTACTCGCGTTGGCGGTTCTGTTCTGTACACACGTCTCCATTGCCTTTGAACTTCAACAACATTCTCGATTTCCCAATACCCATTAAAATTGCTTTTCGCTGTTCAAACAATACTCTTGTCTCCATTTTGTTGTTGCAACGCTAGATTAACGTAATATGAGTCACATATGTTTACAGAACATCATAAGATAATCTTGGCTTCATTTGTTCATTGTTGATTTACCTGTCACGCAGCAACGCCATCATAATGTATGTGAGCCACATCTGTTTACAGAACATCACACGATACATTACTGTTGCTTTTCGTTCCAACTTTGAAATATATTAAATAGATGTATACTGTGAAAGTGTGTGTACATTTTTGGTAGCCCCGGTATACATAATACTTTAATCTGTTTGTGAGAGCCAAATATTTTACGACTTTGGCTTTGAATAGTTCTTATTATTACATTCCTTTGCATGAGGATTCGAAAAGGTACACAGTTTTTGCGGCTGATTAGAGTTTGTATGAGTTCAACTGTTTACCGTTTATCTTGATTACAGGTGCACAAATCCTAACGCGTCTAATAGATGAAATTTTCAGCGATACTACTTTCTAATTCTTGCCATTATCACCTGGATAATTTATACCAATTTCAGAATTTCAACATTAACATTGTCTTAAAAATGCGTTTTTAACATATAACATTCTCTTAAAAACCTTCCTTATAATTAAAACCATGGTGGAAGCGTTCGTTAAGAGATTAACTTTAATAGGGAGCATAAAGGATAAAACAGGTCAAATAGTTCTACACACAATTAAATGAACTTTATGCAATACAGTGAAAAGTGCAAAATAATATGCACATAATAAATAAGTCATAGGTTACCAAGATTACTACTTTCATCAGCGAAAATGAGGCAGTATCCCCATTTATTACAATTTCAAAGAAAAATTTTGTAGGTAATCCTTGCTGGAAGATACCGTCGCAGAACGATGAACATGACTGCCCATCCAGCGAGAAGACAGTCTCGAGTGAAGACAGTGCTAAGTCCAAAGTAGTTACTTATACCGAAGACGAGAGCCTACAAGCAACTTACCGTTACAATCAGACGGCTCTTGTGCAATAGTCACGCCTCCTTTCACGAACGGCAGCGGGGAAAACCGAATGGTAGTTACCAACAAATGCAGGTGGATGAAATAGTCCTAACGCACGGAAACAAACAATCGCACGCATAATTAACTTTTTAGGATGCATGTTAAAAGATAATCGCATTCAATATAAAGCGAAATGAAATAAGAAACTGTAAAGTAGCAATGCAACATGTAAAGTAAATAACCTTACTGGGGAACAGGCACAAACTTTCAACTAAATTTTGGATTTTTTTTAAACTTAACCTAGCGTAACATAGCCTAACCTAACCTAACCTAACCTAAATTGGCAATCTATGCGTTATTTTAACACTGTAAGTTTTAACATAAAAATGCAACATTAATTGTATTGGAACAGTATAAATTATGAAGTTTGAAAATAGATGACCCATAAGGTATATAATAATCAAAGGGGAGAAGGCATACAATTTTTACATTAAAGGTTTTAAATGCATTATTATTTTTTAAACTTAAGCTAAGCTAAGCTCAGCTAACCTAAATTTGCTATCTATGCGGTTTTAATACTATAAATTTTAATATAAAAAGTAAAATTTATTACACTGGAACATCTATATAAAATTGGAAATTAAAAAAAATTAGCCGCGGAGGAACGAACCCAGTACCTTCCCATTAGTAACACAACGCTCTAAGCAACTGAGTTATCAGTTCGACATGGTCAATAAGATATTTATTAGCCTATGTGTGTTGAAGTCACCTACCAGTTTTCTCCTGTTTTCTCCGCTGCCGCTCGTGAAAGGAGTCGTGACTACTGTACAAAAGCCGTCTGTTACTAAAAAAAAGTAACAGGTAGAGCGTTCAAGAAAGGAACAGAAAAGATATGGCGCACCTAGCGGTAGGAAAAGGAATAAAGGCAACGTTCTCAGAAAGCACACACTTTAACCTAGCAGTAAATACTACATAGCGGTATAGATCTCTATCCTTTGATATTATTTGTGGCGAAAAATTTAAGGGGCTTGGACAGGGACCCATTAATAATTCTGAGTGATATGTAAAAAAATCAAGAAAACGATACGGTAATTACTGTTTATGTACAACATAGCCTAATACACATAACATAACCGTCTACTTTACAAAATGATTACGGATAACTAAAAGAACCCACACCCACGTCGAGTAAAGTTCTTTTGCCCATTATTAGTAAACTAGTTTTACCAAAGTTACGATCATTAGAACACCTTGTTGCTGGATTTCACAATATTTGTTTTGCAAGTGCTGCTAGAAAGAGTATACTTTAGTCATTCTCTTTCAACCAATTAGGAAGTCGTCATTTTCAGAATTCAAGATCTACCCGATCAGGCATATATGAGTTTGCACAGTATTAATCTTGTTTGAATTTGTTCCATTTTTTTTTTTTTTTTTTTTTTTTTTGGTGGTGACTTAAGACTTGCTATAAGTTGCGTTCGGGGAGAGAACATATTTGTCTTACATCTTCGTAGACTCTGTCCCCGTCATTTTCTGCCACATTGTCAAATGTTGCAAAAAGAACCAGAGAATTGTCCCATTCTTGTGAATATAGCTTATTTACATCTTTTCTTCTAGCAATCTCGTTTTATTATAATAATAATAATAATAATAATAATAATAATAATAATAATAATAATAATAATTTCTTCAGAATCGTCTTCGGTAAATGGGAACTGAATACAAGTCATTCTAGTTTTTAGAACCAATATTGAATAAGTTAGATTGTCGGTGCTTTCTCAGACTTTTTCTATAAATTTATTTAAAACTGCAGCAATTTTCTGCAACTTCATTTTCCAACCTGTTCTAACGTTCTGCTAAACTCTAACCACTTTGTCATATTGATTTTCAGACAGATACAATCATTGCGTAGCAACTATTCCATCATGTACTCACTTCCTGTTTAAGTCTAGTTTCAGATTTTTCGCCATTTACATTTTTATTACCTTTACAGCGATTCATGATACCTTCAAATGTAGAAAGGAACGGATTTCTTGTTGGATATATAAATCGTAACTTTATTAGAACAATGACCAGTGCAGGAAAGCGGATTTGAACTTATAAATTTGCTCCTTTATTGCTAATACAATATGGTTTGCAGTGTCGTGGGATAATTTCAGTTCACCCATTTCTTTAGGAATTTCTTGGAAGACATTTATGAATACCAGAACACTTCATGGTCAAAATCATATTATTCTGTACTTCACAATCTTCAATTACGTGATGCGATCTCACATGTCACATACAGCACCAAGTTGTAAGACTCGGTGCACAAAATGATGGTTGCTGCTCAAGCCATTTTCCAGTCAAACTCTGGGAGAATTCCATTATTATTTCATTACTCTTATCTGATATATGACAGGAAAGTGTATTGAGATAGGATGGAATATTTCTTTGTTAAGTTGTTGTCCAACTCCTCAGATCTTTGGCAGAAATAATATTAAAGAGACATAGATATTTGGCATAAAGAACTACATATGACAAGATAATATTACTTTTCTCTTCCATAGCTAAATATAAAAAGGATATCTCAATATTATATTGACTCTAAGGTGCATTTAGGTGAGATGTTGTAGAAGTTTTTTTTTGATTGATTTATTTATGGACGCTCTTTAACATCTCAGGTCACCAGCGTCCCATTCAACTCAGGGCGTGAAACGGCCGACAAATTTTGCTCAGAGGCCTCTCTTTCAGGCTTGAGGTTCTTTTTCGTGCCGCAAATGTACAACACGGGACCCACGGCTTTACTTCCCTTCCGAAGGAAGCCATACTTAGGATTTTTACGCCCGAAAAAATCCATCGGTCCTGGCCGGGTTCGAACCCGCGTTTTTTGGGTTTAGGAAGCAAGTATGGTAACCACTACACCACCAGGACCGACGTTCCTGAAGTGAATGGTAGAGCTGAACAAATTGCAAAACATACGTACCCAACAATTTGTATAATCGTTAAAAACAACAAGATATGTATTTCATACGTGACTCACTAATACTTTCAGCTTTGTAATTGAAATATTCGGTTCTGCAACTTAATATGCTTTCTAGCATTTAGCGGTTCACTCTGCATCATGCCGTTCTAGAAGAGCTTAATTGTAATGACTAAAGGTTGAATGTCCTCTGTTTTTACATCATCGAAACCTCCTCCTCTTTCTCTCGTCATATTACCACGGGTGGCCGAGGTCGTTAAGGCGCGGACTCGTAAGCGGGAGCCTGGGATTCCATTCCCACCAGGACCGTACCCTTGACTGACATTTTTTCCAGGTTTTCTTCAGTCATAAATGGCATATGCCGGGGAGGTACACTAAACTTAGGCCTGGAACGCCTCCTTCCTTAAAAATCCTTTCCCAATTTCATAACATGTATAAAATTGCTCACCGCCTGTAATGCCTCAGTAGCTAAAACGAGCGTTAAACACTATTTAAAAATTCTCCCTCTCATACGAGTATGTTGCAGAATCTACGTGATATAGTTTTTGAACCATCTGGAATAATCTTTCATCCAGCAAGAATGCAATATGCCTAAAATAAATGTTTTGCATGCTGCCTTTAGGCCATGGCGTTCAATGATCGTACAAGATTTTTCAGTTTTTTCAATAGGTTGGCATAGGACTCCATTCTAAAAGCATTTTTGAAGTCACCGGGGACTGACAGTGAAGTTTTTATTCCTATTTTGTTTCTATTATTTTTGTATTAAAATATAATACTGCAGATTTATAGATATCTCTACTTTACCAAATTAGAACCGCAGGCCATAATTAACTGATGCATTACGATGGAATTCACAGTATATACGAAATCCCGAATTCTTCCATTAGAGTAACGACGGAATTTCGTTGGCATGTAATTGCTCCAAATGCTATCAAAACAATGACAGACCTTTGATTATGCCTCAGTTCAACGGGGAGTCAAAAAGCATAGTGCAGTTACAGTGAGGGCAAGCTGGAGCGGGTTGACCATTAAAAAGGTGACAGTGACTAGAACGGCAGTGCCCAATTCTCAGACGAGCTAAAATTACTTCTTCGCGACGAACTGCGCGAGAAGAAGTCGACCAGTTAAAAGGGGCCGAAGCTTATTAGTGGACATTAAATTCCACTCATCGCGCAAGCGCGACACGCTGATGACCTGAGATGTTAAAGAGCGTCCATAAATAAAAAAAAGCGCAAGCGCGAGAGAATGCCTCGCCGTAAGGAATGTTTCAAATCCCTGAAATAAAAACGGTGTTCGTGTTCAGCAGGGTCTAAAAGGGCAGATTTAGCTGCGACATCTGCGGCCTCATTACCCGGAAGTCCCACATGCCCAGGAACCCATAGCAGTCACACCCTGACGCCATAGTCAAGAAGCGTAAACACCGCATCCTGGATCTGCTGCAAAGAGGGTGGTAACTGTACAGCTGTTTAAAAGATAAAAGTGCACTCAAAGAAACGGTATATATAAAATTTCATCCAGTAAAAGAATATTGGGACTCGCTAAAACAACAACGAATAAAATGTGCTGCGGTCGAAGACTTAGGACAGTAAATGAGCCCAAGATGAACGCGGGCCTCTGCTAAGAACCAAGGGGGAGAAGTAGTTTCCCCGGTCAAGAAAAAAGCAGGCAACTAAACGTCCAGCGTCCGTAAGAGCTCCTGAAAACGAAAACCAGGAGGTCTAGGATTAAAAGACCGAGCACAACTAAACGCAGCCAGAGACATTAAAAAACGGCCCATACGTGGGATGACGCGGTTGCACAGCTAATCGACAATCATAAGCAGAGAGTAAAATATCCCTACGGTAAAACAACAGCGGTTCTCCAGATTTCGCACATAAACACGACACAGGACTGGTGGGGAATGCTCCAATAGCGACACGGATACCCCGGTGATGAATCGGGTTAAGGCGACGAAGAGCAGAAGGTCGCGCCGAGCCATAAACAACACAGCCATAATCCAGTTTGGATCGGATGAGAGAGCGGTAAAAACGTAAAAGAATGGTCCGGTCAGCTCTCCAGGATGTGCCACTTAAAACATGTAAAATACAAATAGAACGTTCACACTTGCCTCTGAGTTGCGCTATTTGCGATGACCAGCATAATTTTCTATCAAACACCAAGCCAAGAAATCGAACTTCGTCTGCGAAAGTAAGAGCGTCTGGGCCAAGGTTGAGAGATGGTGGAGTATACTCCGTACATCGCCAGAAGTTCATGCAGACGGTCTTCTCTGCGGAGAAACGGAACCCGTGATTTACGATTTACACTCCAAGCTTAAAGGCGGTCGAGACAGCCTTGGAGGCAGCGTCCCAAGAGACAAGTTCTCCGAGAGGAAAGAAAGATGGCAAAATGTCCAAAAACAATGAGGATTGTATTCCTGGCAGTAAAAACTCAGTGATAGAATTAATAGCGATGGCAAACAGCGTGCAACTAAGTACCGAGCCCTAGCGTCCCAAGAGACAAGTTCTCCGAGAGGAAAGAAAGATGGCAAAATGTCCAAAAACAATGAGGATTGTATTCCTGGCAGTAAAAACTCAGTGATAGAATTAATAGCGATGGCAAACAGCGTGCAACTAAGTACCGAGCCCTAGCGTCCCAAGAGACAAGTTCTCCGAGAGGAAAGAAAGATGGCAAAATGTCCAAAAACAATGAGGATTGTATTCCTGGCAGTAAAAACTCAGTGATAGAATTAATAGCGATGGCAACAGCGTGCAACTAAGTACCGAGCCCTGAGGTACACCGTTCTCTTGAGTAAAAACAGATGATAAAACTGATCTCACGCGAACATTAAAAACCCGGTCTTTCATAAAATCCCGAATAAAAACAGACATACGACCACATATGCCATTCATGAAGCTTGCGAAGGATACTGCCTCTGCAACAGGTACCGTAAGCCTTTTCCAAATAAAAGACAAAAAACAAAACAAAAAAAAAAACAAAAACAAAAAAAGCAACATTTTGGCACTTTCGCGCAAACCGTCCATAATATGGGTGGTTAGAGACACAAGATGGTCGACTAAGGAACGATAGCGCCGAAATCGCACTGAGCGTTCGTTAGTAAATGCCTCGACTCTAACTACCACATAAGCCGTCCGTTAATCATGAGTTCTATCACCTTGCAGGCGCAGCTGGTGAGGGAAATCGGATGGTAACTGGAAGGAAGGTGTGGGTCCTTACCAGGTTTAGGTATTGGTGTCACGGTCGCCCTTCGCCAAGTGCTCGGAAATGTTCCGTTGCACCAAACAGAATTAAAAATATGGAGTAAAAAAGTTTTGCCTTTCGCTGATAAATGCTGCAACATGAATGCCATCCGGCCCTGGTGCGCAGTGTCTAGAGTTCTGAAGGGCGTGCTCCAATTCCCTGCAGGAAAATGGGACATTATAGCACTCCTGCTGGTCGGAAGCAAAACAGAACCCTTCGACTCGACCTGCTCTTTTAACGCTCGAAATGAAGCAGGATAATTGGCGGAGCTCGAAATATCAGCGAAGATGGGTCCTTAAATATTGGCAACTTCAATCGGAGTAGTAAACACTCGATTGGATAACATTAAGACCGGGTATAGGCGTAAACCTAGGTTTGCCCGCAAAGCAGCGTAGCTGTTCCCAAACTACAGATGAAGAAGTTGTGCGGTTAAAATAAGAGGTAAAAGCAATCCAAGAAGCCCTTTTGCTATCCTTAATCACTCGACGGCATTTGGCGCGCAATTGTTTGTAGCGAATCATATTTTCGGAAGTAGGGTGGCGACGAAAAACTCGTAGAGCACCTCGACGTGCACGCAACGCGTCCCGGCATTCATCGTTCCACCAGGGAACTGGTAAGCGTCTGGAGTGGCAAGACGACCTGGGAATAGCCTGATCTGCGGTATGAAGTATGATAGTTTCGAGGTGCTCAATCACGGCGTCAATAAAAGGAAAATGTAACCCTGAAAATTCGGCCCAAGATCTAAAGAGAGGCCTATTCGCCTTTTCAATGAGCCATCTCGCACGCGCTAAGAATGTGCGTTTGAAGAGAGCACATGAATCTGACACGGAAAGTAGTCACTAGAGTAGGAATCAGAGAGGACATTCCGAGTAAAATGTACAGAGAGTGAGACTGAACAAAAGGATAAGTCCAAGTGTGAAAGACTCTGAGTACTGTCTGAAATATATGTAGGTTGACCAGTATTGAGCAGTAAAATATTGTGACCATCCAGAAAGTTGGCTAAAGGCTACCCCTTGCTCACTCCGATGTGGAACCCCATAGGGGATGCTGCGCATTAAAATCCCCCAAAAGTAGGACAAGGGGTGGTAGCTGACAAAATAGATCATCAAGATCAGCCGACGTGACTCTACCAGACGGAGGCAAGTAAATACTGCAGATGGAAAAACTAAGGCCAGAGAAGGAACGGTAGCTGCAGCAGCTTGTAAAGGAGTTTGGAGCTGTAACGAAGTACTGTACACGTCATTTCTAATTAAAATTAAAACTCCGCCGTAAGCGGGAGTGCCATCCTAGGGAGGAAGGTCATACCGTACCGAAGAGTAACCGCGTAAATTAAAAGAATCCTGCGGGCGAAGTTTGGTCTCTTGGAGACACACAAGCGGAGTGTCAGTCGAGCGTAAAAGTAACTCCATATCAGATCGTCGACTGCGGAGTCCGCGCACATTCCAAGAAAGGATAGCCATTGTTAAATTGAGTTAAAACAAATAAAAATACCACCTTACTTTTTACTAGGCCCAGGACGAATCAACCGCCCTTTTTTCAGTCGCGTGGGGCTGGGTGGTTAATTCGGAGCAGGCACATCCTGCTCCATGGCCCCCTCAGAGGGAGGGCTCTCCCGCTGAAAAGCATCCACCGATTCCAACACCTGGAATCGGTTGGATACAGAAATAGGCAGTGACGGCGACCGCCTAGCGGGTTTGCTCCCATCGTGGGAGCGGGACCTCCGAGGAGGAGAAGGGCTCTTTTTCTGTTGAACAGAAGTTGACGTTTTCATAAAGTCAGTTCTCGTGTAGCTGGTCTTAAACCTAACTTCAGGGGCATTAAAAACAATCGCTCTCGGCTTTTTGGTAGAGCGCTTCGGAGAACTGGGCTGAGTAGGGACCAGTGTAAAAACAAGGTCGCAATTCTGCGTACTGCAATCGCACAGCTTGACCGGAAAAGAAGCTGCTGCGCTGTATGTGCCGGTCTTAGGCACAAGGGGTTGGTGAGATTGAAATCGCTTCCGGGCCTAAGTAAAGGAGAGTTTTTCCTTTACCCGGATCTCCTGAATACAGCGCTCCTCTCTAAAACGAGGGCAGACGCTGGACGAGGCTGGATGATCACAACGGCAGTTAACGCAGACAGAAGCGGATGGACATGATCCCTCATGACTCGCTTGACCGCAGGTTGCACAGATGGAAACGGCACTCTTGCAGGATATGCGAGTGTGTCCAAAACGTTGACACTGAAAACATCGCAACGGGCTCGGGATATATGGGCACACTTCTATCAACTCGTGGCCCGCCTTTATCCTCTGCGGCAGTTCGACCCTGTCAAATGTGAGGAAAAGAGTCCGGGTCGTCTGTAATTCCCCCTCTTTCCTTGCCTGTACACGATAAACAGAGGTGACCCCTTGGTCTTCCAGACAACTCTGGATTTCCGGGTCGGACATTCCGTCTAGTACATGGGTGGTATCAACTCCTCTCGACGAATTCAATGTCTTATGTTGCTCAACACGGATGGGATAACCGTGGAGTTGCGTCGCCTTGAGCAATGAGTTGGTTTGAGACAGCTCAAGTGTCTCCACCAAGTGATCCGTTACGTAGAGGGTACAGGTCTTAATGGGTCCGGGTATGGCAACTTTGCCCTTCTGAATAACAAATGGATTAACATTAGTAAACGACCGACCATCTTCAGTACGACTAAGCACTAAGTATCGAGGAAAAGACTTCTCGTATACTTCCTTTACGTCAACTTTTTTCTTTTAGATTGTGTATGATTATTATCATGTGCCATAGCGATTTTATCCTTCACCATTGCAACTATCTCCGATTGCACGCTGCTTCCTGGGCGCCACCCCGGCTTAGGTGACCTGTCCTGGCCTAGACAAAAAATCACCTCAGGGTCACACCTTCCTGTGGGTTGACAAAGGGACCCAATCGCCTGCAGGAAGTGAACAGCTCATGCAATGGCCCTTCCCCGGGCCCAGTCTTTACCAGGGGATACGCTCCCGTCCTACATGATAACCCTGTGCTGGGAGTTACGCCATTACCCAGACATTTTTTACCGTGTCAAACACGGGGGCACCCATCAGACGAAGAACAGGGAAGTAGGACAATTAAAAATAAAAATGTAGGCTAAATAAAAAGGAGTCCTGCACGCTTAGCGTGGACGTGCGGAGCAGCTCGGGTGCCTCGGGGTCGCTACGCCCCGTACCCAAAATTGGGCCCCTGAGGGAGAGAGGTATGGTCCCATTATTTATCATGATTTCATTATGTCCATATTTCTAAAGAAGAAGCTTTTTTTTTTTTTTTTTTTTTTTTTTTTTTTTTTTTTTTTTTTTTTTTTTTTTTAGTCCAAGAACAGCTTGGGAACAATTTCCTTCCTCTGAATCTATCAAACCTAGCCGCATTATGTCAGCAATAGAGCCTTTTCTTTTCAAAGCAATGTGTAGAAACTGGTAGATAAAGCGATGGGCTGTCCTTTGTCACCTTTTCTTGTTGATATTTTATGATAGCTTTTGAACAAGACGTCCTAACACCCATTGACGTAAAACCTAGATGGTGCTACTCTATGTTGATGATATATATATATATATATATATATATATTGTAATTACAATGTAGTGTGGATAAATTACATGAATTTCTTGTGCATGTCAATACTCATCACAAAAACATGCAGGCTACGATTGAAATTATTAGTATTATTTTTTGTTATTCCTGGATGTTCTAGTATAACGCCGGGAGGAAGGGTCACTTGATCATACAATATTCAGAAAAGCAATCCATACTGGCAGTTACTTCAGTGCTAATTCCCATCAAACTCCTATACATAAGTTCGGTAATTTCTGCACTTATTAATCAGGTATATACATCATATGCCAAGAACATACGAAAATCAATCAATCTTCAATGAACACAGAGAATGCGAATCATCCTTGGAAGGCATTTCCTTACAACGCTGCAGGTCTTCCTTACATACATAATACGATCAAAAGAGGTGTCCATATTCTGAAAAACGGCATATCTACTTATTTCCCGACAATTCATCGCAATAATAACATGCTTCCAAAAGTGAAAGGTCCACCACCACCATCATCACCACGATTAGCTTCTCCAGAAGTGTACAGCATCTTCTACTTCTGTGATAAAGTCTAAATCGACAAAACAAATCGTAGTATTAACTGGTATATATGGGCAGAAAAAGAACACAATTTTCAATCTGCTATTACGAAACATTCTACTACAACCAAACATGCTATATGTTATAACCAGATTAATAAAATTAATTCAGTATCTAAATACAGACCGAGATTAATTACAGAAGCGATATAAAGTTTCAAACATGCGTACAACTTTAATAGGTGGCAACGTAAAAATCATTGAAGTTGGTCGTCGTTCTTAAGACCATCTCAAGAACAAGTTTCCATCAACCCATCTCGTAACGTGACAAGGCCTATTGACCTTTGATCATAATAGTCCCGTTCCCTCCCCTACTTCCACTTTTTAACACATTTCAATTTTCAATTCATAACCTCCTGGGGAGGGGAGGACTCCAAGGGTCTCGAAAAGTTGGGTGGTATATTATGATGATTATTGTTTAACGGTACAAAACTGCTAAGGTCATTAGCGCCCAAACACACTAAAACTGATCCAAGAATAAAATATCTCCACCCAAGACCAATGTAGAAAAAAAAAAGGAATTAAGCACATTGGGCAAAAACAATATAAAACCCAAAACAAAAACAAGGGTAAAATAGTCAACAAACAAAAGACTGGTATTAAACAAGGGCAATATGCAGCACAACTAATAAAGACTGGTACTAAAACGCTTCAGCAAGCAATGAAAACAAAAGTCTTAATATAGACTAAAATGCCGCCATGAGTAAAATGATAAAACCTCACATCTTGCTCCAAAAACCACAAACATGGACGGAAGTAACGAGGGAAAGGCTTCTCGGTTACTTCTTTTACGTCCACTCTTTTTCTTTTAATGTGTCTGAAATTATTTTCATTCACCATAGCGATATTATCCTCCACCATTGTAACAGTCTCCGATGGCAGGCTGCTTTGTGGGCGCCACCCCGGCTTAGGTTACTGCTCTGGCCTGAACAAAGTAACCCCAGGGTCACACCTTCCTGTGTGTTGACAAAGGGACCCAATCGCCTGCAGGAAGAGAACAGCTCATGCAATGGTGCTTCCCCGGGCCTGGCCTTTACCAGGAGATACGCTCCTGTCCTACATGAGAACCCAGTGCTGGGAGTTACCCCATTATCCAGTCACCTTTTACCGTGTCAAACAAGGGGGCTTCCTTCAGACAAAGAACACGGAAGTAAAAGGAATAAAAAAAAATGGAGGTAAAATTATAAGGAATCAAACACGCTATGCGTGGACCTGCGGGAGCAGCTAGGGTGCCTCGGGGTCGCTACGCCCCCTACCCAAAAAATTGGGCCCCTGAGGGGGTGGTATATTATAATGAAGTTTTACCGGCATAAGCCGAAAAACTTTTACCTTTACAATCTTCAGCCGCGAAAGCTTACGTTATAAATTGGTATAAATATTTCAGCTTTCACATGGTACGCCCATACTGAACCTATCGTCTTACACTTAAATCCTATCCCTGAAAAGCCTTAGCTGATTGATGAATATCGCTACATGATGTAGATGTCACTGTACCTCTAGAAGGCAGCTTAGCTTTTATCGTTGTCTCTTGTTTGCTGGTGTTTACATTAAAGTGTAAATAAGTGTATATCTAACGTGTTTCCTAGGGGTGGATCACTAATGCTGGAGAATTCATTTATCTTTCATTACAATATTTATGTAAATATTTCATTTCTATGGTGCCTCCGTATGTCTTGTGCTCTTATATAATATTAATTTATTTTTGTAACCTGTGTTTAATACCCGTTTTTACCACTGATACATCATAGACGGTGTACACTGGTTGTATACGAGATGAAATTATATATTGCGAAAAGATTTATTTAAAGAAGGAAACGTTTCAGACCTAAGTTTAGGATACCTCCCCAGCATTTGCCATTTATGAGGACTGAGGAAAACCTGAAAAAATCCTCATTCAGGGAGGACGGTCCTGGCAGAATTGGAACCCCAGACCTCCCGCTCACGAGTACGCGCCTTAACGACCTCGGCCACTCGTGAAGGTTGTATTTCTGTAGTTACTATTTCAGATGTTATGTCAATAGCTGGAATTTGTGCCAGGTTGACTTTAGTCGCAAATTATTTAGCCGCAAAACTACGATCCCTGACAACTATAGACCGTAAATGGAAAAATAGTATTATGACAAAAAGTAGGATGTACAATGAAACCTCAATTGGAACAGCACACTTTATACAAAATGTTCCTCATAACAAAACTAATTAATTGCGTTCAGTTAGACATCAGGCGTTGATGACGCAACTGCATAAAAATTTCGCACTAAGTGAGTTTGGAAAACACTTGAGAAATCACGATTACAATAAACATTCGTAAGGGGTAAATTTTGTGCTATGGACAAGTTGTGAAGCCCATTAGAATACAGATTTGTTCGTCCTAAATCTGGATTGTTGTGCATGAACCCACTAAAATTTTGGATATATATTGGAAATGGTCATGAGAAGATTTAAGTTCGATTAGTGCATCGAAACAGACGTCATTGTCAGCAGAGTTCTAGAACGCTCAGATCATGCAGCAATTGCCCGAATCGATAATGCTGTGGCCTGTAAGTTAAAAAAAATACAGTTCTTGTAATGTGCACTGATGGAGTAGCCAAAATATTGAACGGTCTGCTTGTTTTATCTACTGTTAGGCAGATTCTTAGCGGAGATATGAGAGACCCACCAGAGGACATCGCCACGACTCACATTCAGCTGTATAAGTATGCAGCAATAACATCATGTAATGTCAAGAAATCGTTTTTATTGCATAAGAGCATACTTTTCGATCGCCGATGGAACTTAACACATGAAAATATGGAGATATATCTTGTGACATTCTGTTTTTTCATGCCTTAATTATCTTTAAGATTGCATAAAAAGCTAATGTGGGCTATTTAAATGTGTAACTTGTACCAAATAAATCTTTTTATATTTACCTCAAATAAAACCAATTTTGTAAAACATTTCCCTGTGTAATTCTGATAATACATATTTTGAACTTTTCCTTATATATTTATGTGCACATTTTTACAATAATAATGCATAACATTCCGTATTCTACTTACAAGTGCAAGGACAGTAGACGTTAAATACAATATAAATCTTCATTGAATATAAAAGGATAATGCACAGATTTACAGGATTTTCTAACAGTTTGTATGCCTTTCCAGAATACTCTGACACCCAAAAGCATATATAATCATTGCAGTCGTCGCACGGGCGCTCGTATGATGCTTGACCCATTCACAATCTCGCAGAGATATAGATTGTTTCAATAGACCTATTGTTTCTATCCGGTTATCGAGTTTTACCATTATTTATGTGAGATCACCTTAGGAATGGGATCAATGAAATTAACTGTTTCGCCCCCAATATGATTTAAAGAAATACCTCTCCATTTGCGTGTGCGGACTCAAGGATGTCTCTTCTAGCAGCAGCGAAACAGCAAATGATAATAAAGGGAAGTATTTCCTTCGATATTTAATTTACTATTGAGGTTAATATTTATTATTGGTTACGGCAGCATTTTTATGTGTTATATCTAAATAGAGCGTATTTTCAGATCTAAGCTATGTTTAAAGATATCTTGTGCTTACTTCCTTTTCAAAGTACCATCAACAAAAGGATAACTGATTTATATTATACCATATTTTTTGTCACGAAACAATATTATGGGAAGGTACCGTTAAAGAAGAAATTAATAAAACAATATAGTACTAAAGATCTGCATAAACCATGGACGAGATTAGACGCAAAAAAAACCCTAAATGTAACATTACTTTGAAACCTAAATACAATAACATTTATTGCAAAACAAATTGGTTTGCGCAGTAAAACCTTAGCAGCAGCAAACAATGATTAAGCTCACCAGAGCCTAGCACTGCAATATGAGTACACTTAAACATGCATTAAAAATGGTTACATAAACTTGTATTTCTTGAAAATTTAAGGCATAAACAATAAATAAAAAACAATATTTTAATTATAATTCTCACATTTCCCTAGTATGTTTGCACATAAACGTTCTTTCCCCTTCATATTTCTTGCTAAAAGTATATTATACCTTTTTTTTACAATCCACTGATCCGTTTGCCATTTAGCATTAATCGGATATCACTTGCCAGTACAAAATCTTTAAATGTATATTTTTATTACCTTATGCTCTCTGATTTATATGTATGATATATTTTAAATTAGAATTGGTAACTGCTTCAAAATATATTTAAAATTACTAACACACTAGGAAGTGTGAATTTACATGAAATTGAAAAATATTTTAAATATTAAGTTAGCAATAATTCTATTATAAATAGGGACTTAGTGTGTAAATTATTAAACCAAAAATACAGTGCAAACTAAAATAAATTTCAAAGATGCTATAGAAAATCAGACTGTACTCCAGGTCTGCATATATAAACTGTTATTCTTAATATGAAATTATATTTAAACTACAAAAAATTAAAATTAATATAACTAGTGATAATAAAATGATGAACAATAAGTTAATATTAATGCAAAACCTGTAACTTAAAACCGAGATTCTAGCTAAAACTATTAAAATAAAAATGAAAGTTAAACCCTATGAATTAAGTGGAAATCGTGTTGCTTGCCATAGGAAGGGTATTGTGGACGGCGTTAGCGGTTTCACTGGTTGTGGGATAATTCTGTTAGTTTGGGATTGAAAATTTGGTAATGCACCCGATCAATCATCAAGTTAACGTCGTTTTTATTCCTATATAACGCGCCCCTGCAGATAATATTGAGAATTTTACAACAAAACCTGAATTGTTCGTTAACTTTTACACATTTTCTTTAGAAACATGACTACTTAAATATACGTATTTTGCATTCATTTAACCAACAGAGGATTTATCACACTGTTCAAAGTATTCTGTTTTCTGTAAAATTTTTAAATTGCCAATTTTGCAACTTGAGTGGTTTACAGTTCTAGTACATGGATAAATAGGCTTAATTATTCGCTGGTGTACCTAAACAGCAATATAATATCTGATGATGATGCCTAAGTATAAATTAGATTAATTTAATACAAGGAAAAATTGCAAAAAGTTCAGAATTATGAATGCACAATACTTCAAGTTAACTCCTTATCTGAAACCAGAAATATGCTGCTTAGTAGATTCGTTTAATTATATAAATAGTACGTTACATCACGTCTTTCTAACATTTGAAACATATTTTGAATTATGTTTCCCAACTAAAGTACAATTCAAAACCTTCGATACAGCAAATAAATGGACTGCATATTTAATAAAATTGTTCTGTAAATACAAGGCAGCTTTATTTAAATATGAAGTATAGCAATTACTTAAATATCAAAAGAAATTCCTAAACATTCTGAATAACTTATAATTTAAAAAAAAAAGTTGGAAAAATAAAACGCTATAAAAGTAGACCAGAGCTTTCAAAAATGAATTAATCAATACCTGAATTATAATAAAAATACTTTTTTCAATATTACGAAAACGATTATACAATATAAACATTTGAGAACTATTGTTTTCAAGCACTATAAAAGGTATATTTATTTATAATACAAGTTCCCTTTATAATTTTTGGACGAGTATGAAGTTTTAAGAAACCCAGTTTCTTCATTTCCGTCAAATATCCAAGCTAATGAGGTAAGTATGAATGCACCAATGCTCAACTTCACTAAAGATTAACGGAGTTTTGTAGTTCTTCTAAAGGTACTTAATTTATTTTAAAATTGTTACAACGTATTGGTAAAAATGCATTTTTAGCATGTTTATCCACTTTCATTTATAATGAGCATATAAAAGATAGGATGATATAACTTACCTTGTGATTCCATGCTGCAACCTTTCCTCACGGTCGATTCGGTTATGAAGATATGATTCATTCACCAAGTTACTGAAAATTAAACCAAAGTAGAACTACATTATCAATCATAATTGAAGTAATACATGTTTCTAATATCCACTGCTTTGTATTTCATTACAAATAAATAGTATTTTGTTTAGTTATACATATCAAATTAAAAAATGATTTCTTATTCTCAAAACACACTAAAGAGAAGCAGTTGTAAACCTATGCCACAAGAAATGATATGGGAAAACCTTGGCCATCGTAATTATTTGCTAACTGTGCTACGGATTTCTCAAAGGAGGCTGATATTGGTGTAGGAAAAATTCAAGAGTGTTAATTTTGTATTGGCACATTTATTAAATAAGTAATTTGATAGTGTAATTTTCCTATTTCGGTGTTGTTTTGTTCGTAGTTTTAGTTTGTTTCTTAAACGGAGGAAGTAACAACTAATCTATAAAGATAAAATTGAATAGATATTGTAGAATTTGCTCTTGATCCCAGATTTTCCTTACATCTACCAAACTAATGCATTGATTTAACGCCATTTTGCACGAATATATCTTGATATATGATAAGTATGGCGATATAATAGTATACTTTTGAAAGTGATATCCATTAGAATTTAGGGATACCAGCACATGCCTTTACATGTTAAGGAACGTGTTCACATCGGGAATAACACCCCTACTTTATACAGAATATTTTCTTGTAAATGCACGAGAGTCCATACCTTGGAGTGATATACATCCCCTTTGAACATAGAAAGAAATCTGTGGGACTGCGTCGGGATACCTTGGAGACAAAAGTAATTTGGAAAGCATACACTTTTCAGTCAGCCATACTAATCCATAGAGTTCTTCCTCTTTCAACTAATTCACAGGCAAATGGTAATGCGCATGTATTCTGCGGTATTCATTGATGTGAACAAGAAGACTGAAGTGTTAATGTGACAACGTGATACAGTTCACCGAACCCCAATTTTTTCATCATGCACGGTATCAAGGGTCACCCTTATACAATATTCTGGAATTGACATATCCACTTACGTAGAACGACGCCTCATCCAGAACCACATATGACAAATTGCTAGGAGAGGAATAAATAGTACTTGAGTCTGTTGTTTTTGTCTAAAGGCCGAAAAACGATATTATGCGTGCTTTATTATTCCTTTGGTTATTTGTTCATTGATACTTCCTTATGAAACCACCATCCTCTGCTGCAGTTTACGCAAGTATTTTTTCGGTGAAGACTGCAGTCTATTTTTCAACAGCTGATACTTTGTTTGTGACTGTTTTGGACTTCCTTTTTCGTTCCAGTGAAGTTCTTTGGTTTTCAGTGTCTTCACTAGATAATGAATGAATGGTTTTGCCAGTGATTTCATAAACCCATCTACCCAATAAAGTGCCTTTAGCACTGTTATTTCAACCCAGTTTTCCAAGGTTGTGCGGACAAATCACGGGCACTCTTCCATTTTGTATCGGTTTATGTTGTGCTGTACGTACTATATTGCTCATTACACAAAAGGAGGATGACTGTTGATGATCCCGAAAAAATAGCACATCAGATACGTCAAAGTGCTGCGAAAGACGCAATCGGGCTTCCCAGTTATGCACGAAAAATGGACCACAGGCTATATATAGCCTGTACAGGTTTATTTCTACATTTAATGCTTCTCATACACGAACATATGACCGTGTCGAGTTTTACTGAATTTTGTCTATCAGTTTGGAAGCTATAATAGAAAGGTTTTATTTGAGAGCGAGTGGAACAACCGCTTTAAATGCGGGTTTTACAATATTGGTTCCACTTGCTTCACAATAAGCTTTAATACAGCATGGCCTGAACCAGAAGAAAGTACTTAGTAAAGTTCCATGAAAGAAAAGCATTGCTTGAAATGCTACAAAATAGATAGGCATAAATAATACATGAAAGTTAGAGTATAAGATATAAAAAGTTATAGTAGTAACGGTAGACATTTTAAGGAATTTAATTCTATCTTGGCAGTTGTACACACCCCTTTAATTCAGAAGTCCTAAACCCCCTTTCATTTCTTTAACATTTCTTTGTTCCAAGACGCTACACATATTACTGTTTTACAATTAAATTAGTTCGTTTGATGCAGTGCGATGTACTGCATAATATATAGGTGAAAAATATAAATCATGAGGTTATTAAAAGCAGTCTTTGAGTAATAGAGAGTAGCTCTTGAGGGATTGGTGAGATAAACAAGCCATAAATTTAAAATATATTATAGTTTGGTCATTATACGTACAAATATATGACAGCAATGCCAGAAATATTTTTTCATACAGTTCTATATATTATCAGCAATTACTACCCCAAAGGAATCAGAATAATGTGTTTTTGATAATGTTGCAGCATTTTTGAACATTATTTTAACTACATTATGCACCGCCACGAGTGGTCGAGGTCATTAAGGCGCGGACTAGTGAGCGGGAGGTCTGCGGTTCGAATCCCACCAGAATCGTCCTCCCTGGCTGAGGATTTTTCCAGGTTTTGCTCAGTCTTCATAATCTGGTAAATGCCGGGGAGATACCCTAAACTTAGGCCTGGAACGTTTCCTTCCTTAAAAAAAACTCCTTTCCCAATATATCATTTCATCTCATGTATCATCAGTGTCCATCGCCTGTGATTCCTCTGTAGTAAAAACGGGCGTTAAAACAGTATTAAAAAATCGTACGGATTGATAAACCTGTAGTTTACAGTCTATGAGAAATACACGTGCTCTTAAGTGATCCACCGCATTTACCAGATCGTCCTATAAGAGAGTTAACCTTTATCTACTATTTATGCATTTCTACAAAATTAATCCTATTTTTGTGTTTATTTCTTATCTAAAAAGCGTAAAATATCATCTAATATCCTATGTTTGTTTTTCATATTAATGTACCGTAATTGTGATTTACTTATGGTGGACAATAAAGCAGATTCATACAGAATTTTTGATTTATTTGAAATATAACTAGGATTTATACGTTAATAAATATCACAGAGTAAGCATTGTTTCTCTATTCAGTGCCAGAAAATAAAACAAAATATTCATAGGGTAGTATTTGAACCCCGGAACTTCCCCGCGAAAGTCCAGGGCGCAACATGAGCAGAACACTTCGATAAGTTTAGGTCTTTAGGAATGAATGAAATGAAACTAATTAATAATGGCGCAAATAGCACGGATTCCTTGGCGCCTTAAAACTCTGTGTTCACCTTCTTAGTGTAAGGAAAAACTCCGTAACAAACCTTACCTATACAACTTGACTTGACCGGGATTCGAGCCAAGTACCTCCGCAATAATACTCTCAAACGTTACCATTAGCCACGGAGGCGGTCAGAGCACGCCGAGAGGCACAAGTAGCCAATTCGGCCAAAATCGATACGACACAGGGATCAATGCTTACGGGATAGTATGTAAAACGCCGTGAATTATTAACTTGCCAATCCTCAGAGTGAAAAGATTTACTCGAAATATGTAATTTTTTTATGAGATAGTAAATTGGGCGCTAATTGCCAGTGTATTTTTTCGCCATAAAATACTAATCGTAATTATAAATAATAAAAATAATATAAATGCGTTAATAAATTAATAATAAAGTCAATAAGTTATAACCTAAGCATTAAACATTTACGGACACTCTTAACAGTAAGCAGAACTTTACATACAGCACACTTGTTATACAGTTATACATACCATAAAATAAATAAAGACTTAAAGAAGTTTAAGGCCCCTGGTTAATCATTTTCATAATGGTGGAGAGCCTTGGCAGTTCTATACCTATAAAAACCTGAGAAAGAAAACAAATTTGTTTTGTATCCACTACTGTGCTTTCAGGCGTACTTCCTGAACTTATTCACTAATATTATATATGCAAATTAAGGAATACATACTCAGGAATTTCGGAATAATATTAACATGCTTTTCTATTACTATTCAAAATAATTCTCAGTTACATATACACAAAAAATATGTTTCCATATATAGGCGTATAAAGATAGCTAATATTGGCCGTTTTAAGGCAAGAATAAGTCTATGTATAGTACACTACATATGTTCATGATATCGAAAAGAATAGACTTTCCAAAATTATACGTAGTACAAGTATTGTTTTGTAGTCATCAAAACTTGTTACATACGAGGGTAGGTTCATAAGTTTCCGGCCTAATCATTTTCTGGGTACAATAAAGACAAAAACTATATTTCACTTTTCAATATAGTTACATTTTATTGCAATACACTTCTCATATCTTTGAATTAACAGTTCAATCCACCCCCCAAAATAGTCAGAAGTCTTCTGCAAAATGGGCATAAACAGCATCCATCACTTCTTCGTCACACTTAAATTTCCTTCCTCTAAAGTCCTTCTTGAGTTTTGAGAAGTGTAAATAGTCACTGGGATCTAGATCTGGGCTGTAGAGTGAATGGTCTATCTCCTTGAAGCCACATTTCCTCACAGCTTCCTTTGCAACAAGAGCTTTGTGCACAGGCACGTTGTGAAGAAGGCGCACAACACCACTCAGCTTTCCTCGCCTTTTTTCTTTGATGTACGCATGTAGTCTGTGCAGTAGGCCAGCATAGTACTATTCATTTACTGTGGTGTTCCTTTCCTTGAAGCCAATGAAGAGTATTCCTTCAGTCCCAAAAATTGTAAAATTAATCTTCTTGGTTGACTAAGTTATCTTGGCCAGGTTTACGCAACTCTATTGATTCTCTTTGGACAAGGTATCATAGTAGAGGACCATAGTTTCGTCTACTGTAAGAATGGTTTGCAGAACTTTTCTCTCGTTGCCACGGCAGAGCTGCAAAAATGCCTGACAACAAATGACTTGTGCTGCTTTTGGACTGAGGGAAGAAGTCCAGGAAACCTTCTTGCACTAATCTTATTCATGTTTAACTATTCATGAATAACTCGAAAGACTGTTGTTTTATAAAGGTTCAACCTTGCTGATATTTCTGTAACTTTGACCCCCCGGTCTTCCTTAATATTTCCTTCCACAAGAGCGATGTTTTCAGGAGTTAGCATCTCCAAGGGCCGACCTGCACGCTCTTGGTCTTCAATGCTTTTCCGACCCATTCGCAAAAGTTTGGCCCATTCTTTTACTGTTGAATATGAGGGGGATACCTGCCCATATACACCGTCCAATCGCTGTTTAATTTCATTTGGAGTTGGTGCTTCTTTTGTGAAGAACTTAATAAAAGCTCTATATTCCATTTTGATAAAGTCACAATTTTCTTCACGTATATATATACAGTTATGCAACTATATCTGCACAACTGAACACAGCTGAGCGGAAGTTACAATTGCAATTATTTACTTAACAAATCAGGAATGAAGGCGATGGTCCTTATCGGCGAGGCCGGAAATGTCTGGACCTACCCTCGTAAGATGCGGTGTTTAAATATTGCTGTACAAAGTATTGCATAGATTTACCGAAATACTGAGTACGGTAGAATACTCTCCAAAAGCATATTTAACAACACAAGACCTCTTCACATATTTATTGCATTCAGTCTAATTGGTGAAAGAGACGTGAGAGAGAGGCTTTGGATTTCTCCTAGTGGCACTCTCTTTTTCACTTGATTGCTAACAAATTAATGCAGAGTTTTTTCAATGACTGAAGTTCCTTTTATGCAGGTAGGACAATGAACTTTAGATGGTTCTTTTTCATGCCGTAAATCTACGACACGGGACCCACATCTTGACTTCTCTTCTGGAGGAAGCCACACTTAAAAGTTTGTAATCACAATGTAGTTTTGCGCCCCCAAAATACACAGATCTAGGCTGGGATCGAACCCTGGGCGTAATTATTTTAAAAGATGAGCAATTCTCCATGGTAGAGACAATAACGTAGCCGCAACTATACACGAGCAAGCCGTTGCGAGATTCGACGTTAGAAGTAGAAGTTACCTTCTCCCGAGCGGCAGCGGAAAAATTGCGAATTCCTGTCCTGAATGGCAACGGCAACCAACGGATGCCTAAGTTTTGTAAGGAAGGGCTGCTATTATACGTAATATTAATTTTTAATTTTATGTACTATTATGTACTTATGTACTTAAACTAAACTGACAGAAAAAATAAATGTTACTCTATTTATTCGATTATGAATAATGCGAAAACTTACGAAGATTAAAATAGTAATGAGTTATTATGGAGTAATATTAATTTTAATATGTTGCATTATTATTTTTTTAAAACTAACACTAACCTAAACTAACCAAACCTAAGAGAGTAAGTAAAGTAACGAGTTAAAAATTGTTATTATCGAGCAATATTACTTTTTTGTTCTATTATTTTTGTTTAACTTCAGCTAACCTAACTGAACCTAATCTAAACTAACTTAAAATATTAAAAAATAACAATTTGTAAATTATTATGAACTAAGGTTTTTTATTTTATTTTATTTGTTTTTTCAACGGTACTAACATTAATTGTGAGAGAAAATAAGATTACAAGTAAGAAAAAGAAAGAAAGATTCACCAATGGGGATTCGAACACAGGAATTTCACATCAGTAGCGAAACGCTCTGACCTACTGAGCCTACCAGGGGATTCATGCTTGGAGTGCAAATTATTTACTTTAGTAATGGCAATGAGGGAAATCGGATTTCTCCCCTGCCGCTTGGGACTGCAGGTAACTTCTACTTGTAGGATTTTTTGTTGCTAGTAATTTTTTTTTCTCCTTCCTCTTGACTGGAGCCGTGAGAGTTTTGCTACATGTCCAACTTATGCTACCGGATATATACATTCATATATTGGAACGTAATTGCCTTTTGTTATGATTTTAATTTATAAGTTACCCTCTACAGCCTTGGTAGATTCAGGCAATGCAATATCTTTGGTTCATGCTCGTTTGGTGCAACATTTTAAGTTCATCTTATAGTGTATGTTTATTACTTGTGTATATGTTATATTACAGTCGGTTAATGTGCACTTAGACGTATGTCTGACTGTTATGGTGGGTGCATTTTCTTGGGACTTTAAATTACATATGGTTGCTGTTCTTGCTTATCTAGTAATATTGGGGATTGATTTTTATAAGTCATAGGGATGATTTTAGATTTAGCGCACAATGTAATTTCTTTCGTTTTCCCCAAATAGTTTTTAATCTGTGCAAATGTATTATAGGGAGGTC
This sequence comes from Metallyticus violacea, assembly GCA_030762175.1. NCBI lineage: Eukaryota > Metazoa > Arthropoda > Insecta > Mantodea > Metallyticidae > Metallyticus > Metallyticus violacea. The sequence goes on from CM060846.1 coordinate 226,738,542, forward strand.
AATTTGCTTCAGATGTACGTAATACATTGTTAGTGCTTTATTAGCTGGTGTTGGAACTTCATTTGCGCCAAAATTCTGGCACTTGTCAAGCAATAAGATTCTCATTGTAGAATTTGTAGTGAATTCTCGAAAATCTTAGCACTACTTACGTCTTTGAGTATATCATTCCTTTACGTGACGAGGTGCATGTAAGATCATTAGTATTATTTTATCATTAACGCCTCAAAGAATGGATTTAATGAAAGAGAAAAATTACGGGATGATAGAAAATGATATTATTAGGTTATCTAATTATTTAAGTCCTATAATTTTGGTACCCAAATGGTGATATTTGGACCGTAGGTGTTAAATTGATCGAGTTTCTCTACCAACAGTTCCACTAATATCCACAATACTTCCACTAATTCGCGCGAGTTAGCATTTTATCACATTGAATTGGAATGGCGAGTATTATTAAATGCCCTTATACGAAAATTCGAAAAAGTACACAGATTTTGCCACTGATTAGAACTTGCATGAGTTCAATTGTTTTCTTTTGACTTTGCCGCAAGCCCATAAGTTCCATAAATGGGATTTTCAATGATATTAAATTGAATACTTGTGTCATTATTTAGATGATTTATACATGTGTTCTGAATATTTTAAGCAGCATCTTCAGCATGTAAGAATAGTTTTAAGAAATTGAGGAGGGGTACTTTGACCATTAATCCTGAAAAGGTTATTTTTGGAACCTTTCAATTGAAAAGTTTGTGCCACATAGTTTCCTCAGTTGACCCGGCCGTTGGTCCAGAGTGCATTCATTACATTCGTGATTTTCCGTGCTCCAAATCGCCTAAGTCACTTTCACAATTTATGGGTATAGTGAATTATCTCATGCCTTCTGTACTGCTAAATTATGTTTATTGCTTAAGAAGAATGTTAGGTTTGAGTAGGGTATAGAACATCAAGAAGCATTGAGTATTAAAAAAAAGTCTTAATTTCACCACTTGTTTTGTCAGTTCCACATTTTGCAGTTTCATTCATTTTGTATATGGATGAGTGTGGTACTGCAGTGTGTGCTGTTGCCCCAAGAGCGACGTGAGGGTGGAAAAGTTATTATATATGCTTCTCGGTCATTGTCAAACTTAGAAAATAAGTACTCATTATTTAAAATGGAGGCCACCACTTTTCTGTATGGTCTCGAAAATGTTCGTGTTTTCCCTGGTATATTAATTGTACACTTGAAAATGATATCAAAGTTCTTGCGCGGGATTTCACTAAACTCCATAAGACAGATCTCCTTGCCGGAATCATTTTCAAGTATTACATGTAAAGTTGTTAATATTTGCATGGCGAATGCTTTGTTAAGCATATCTGCCCTCCCTCAAAATATTTCCAATTTTTCGGCATGACATGTGGGTGAAGAAGTGAAGTCTTATAAACTTAAAGATGAAATTTGCTATCGTTCTTGGAAACCCAATAAACTTAGGAGTGTGGTTCCTAAAAGCCTAGTTTCGCTGTGGTCCCACTTGTATCACTTATTGGTGGTCATTTGGCTATACTCGGCCCTGGTGGACTAGTGGTAACCATACTTGCCTCGTAGACTTAAGCTCATGGTTCGATCCCGGGCTAGGTCGGTGGATTTTTGGGGCGCAAACCTTTTAAGTGTGGTTCCTCCAGAATATAAGTCAAGATGTGGATCCCGTGTCGTAGATTTACGGCATGAAAAAGAACCTCAAGCCTGAAAGAAGAGCTATCTGAGCAAAATCTATTCCCCATTGCACGCCCTGAATTGATTAAGACGCCGATGACCTGAAATGTTAAAGAACGTCTGTAAATAAACCAAATCTGCAAAAATGTGATGTCTGAATATAAAATCCGATTTAAAACAAGACAACATTCTGTTTGGAAGGAAATTGATAAGTAAGCACGTTTGTTAAAGTCTGTAAGTCCTATACTATTAGTAAGCCAGCTTAATGTTTGAAAGTTCATTATTTGTCGGCTAATGTTATGCACCAACCCTATTCAAATTATCTTTATAGATTATATTGGAAAGGTGCCGTTTTCTAAGAGATGAAATTGATTTTTGTTAGTTTGTGCTGACGCTTTTTCTATATGAGCACATTTGATTATGAAAAGAAATTCAGGAAATTAGAGTCTCAGAATAAGTGTTCTTCGGAGAAGCTCATAAGTGGAACAAAGTACGATGTCCAGTTTCCATGACTTTCTCCTTTTCTCAGGTAGCTAAATTACCTACAGTTCACACCATTGACACTTCTTGCCAAACTGACGCCCTCGGCACTGAAATGACGGTGCCCGCCAAACCGAAAGTCGTACATCAGTCTCAAAGTAAACGGTGGCGTACTAGACTACACTGAACGTCCTTCCACCGTCTAAAAACGCGACAAATATCATGTTCTCAAAACCAAAATGATTTCGGCTGCAAAATAATCGTAATCGCAAGCTTTTTCTTCAATAAAATACTTCCTTCAACTTCAGACGACCCAGACTACAGGGATGGGGCCTTTGACATTGAAATTGGAGCTTTCTTTATTGTAAATAAGAATGTTCCACATAAAAATTATAGTTCACCTATGCCAGAGTTCGATTTATATCTCAAGCTCTATATGTATAATAATGAATTTTATTTAGTAGAATATCAATAGAATTCAAACTAAAATGAAAGAACCTGAGTTGTTATAACGTCAATTTGAATCGTGATTTTTTTGCCTCCAATAAACAAATCTACTTCGCGAATGCACATTTACGTGGTTACACTGCCTGCAGATGTGATCGTCTTACCGCATACAGAGTGATAAGTGGCACTGCAACCTACATTTACAGAACTTTTTGCAACACCCACTTCCTTTAAACACTGAACTTCAGACTCCTGCAACTATTGTAGAACTCCATGATCTCTCGTTCAAGTAATGCAATCAGTATCTTCTACTGAAAAATATAGTCTCTCAACAGAACCTATATTATCTGGTTGCACAATTCCTTCAACCCTTTTCTTTTTGGGAGATTTCAGTGCCTATAATTATTCTAATGGTTCTCTTAAGAATCCAATACTCATGGACGCATAATTGCATCAGTTGCAGTCTTACTATCTGATCCTTCTTAATACTGGAAATCCCAGGTATTTTTGTTCTATATCCAGCATTTCTCTTGGGAATGGGAATATTTTATATCTCTAACGTTTTTTGTACATTCCGATTTGGAACATGTGAACAAATGCTTCACCACATTAATGGCAATATTCTCAGTGCCGCTCGACACAGTACATCTCATTCGTCAGACAGACCTCGCCGAGCTCCATTGCCTTGTTGGTCGGACGAATGTCAAATTGCCATTCTACTTTAAAAGTCATCCTGCGCAAGACATTGCAGTGTTTCATTATATTAAATTAGACTAATAATTTAATTTAATTAAATTGGTTATACTCATAACAGAACATTATTCTCCACACTGCCAATATAAATACAGTACATATTACAGAAAATATTACAATAATATTAATTAAAAATTTAATTAAACAGTTTATAAATTAATGCATTAGAGTAATTTTAAGTGCCCTAATCACTGACAAAAGTATTGAGGTTAACATTAACAAAACATATCTGCAAGAATTACCTGTTGCATAAAAGTACAACTATATACTGATACCTAAGCGATGTGAAGTAGCTAACTTAATTCAAAACATAAAAACAAAACAGTTAGTTAAAATGAGCTATACATATGGTTTAACTTATAGAGTATTAACATTATGTTCCTTTAATTTAGCTGTAAATTCAGAAATGGTTCGACAGTCTTTGATATTGCAAGGTAAGTTATTTTAAAGTCTAGGCGTAATCAGGTTTCTACCTTACATATCTCACACCTTTCAGTGTTATCTGAGAACGGCTGGGACAAATTTTTAGCAAACAGAGAACCAGTCAAATATCAGTTTTAAATGTGGGGGATTCATTTATTGCAGAGCCCCAGCAGTAAACTGTAGAACTTGCTTCCAGTTTTGCCATTGTTACCATCTCCGACCATTAATTCGATTTTTTTCCTAATATCAAGTCACTGGTGGAAGCTTAGCCTTTTCATTTTTTTACGTTGGCTATTAAGTATATCCAGCCTTTTTAATGCAAGGACTTACCTCCTCTATTGAACCGTAAAAGACGCACACCCAGGCTCTTATAAAAGCTCATATTTCTATTCTCGCACACCTCGCATTCCGGGATATCTTTCTTATTATGTACTTTATTGCAATTCTGGAAGCAGATAAAGGCCCTTTCAACGAGCTACACACCTACAAGCTACGAACTCGTGTGCAAGGTACCGGTATGCAAGGTGAGCAAAAGGCTAATGTCATCTCTGAAATCCCAGGAACTACTCGCAAAATTCCAATATGAGTTCACAACTAACAGAGGTACTACTGACCACTTAACCAATTTAGGTACTGCTATAAGGAATGCCTTATATTCAACAAACACCTAAAGGCAGTCATTCTTGATTTCCAGAAAATTTATGACACCACGAAAACTGAAGGGGACTGCGAGATTGGTGAAACACGGACAGATTGCCACTTTTTCTTTCCCCAATTTATGCCCAACAGAACAGTGTTGGAATTGGGGAAATACTGTCATCCTTATACGATCAGAAGAACGACGTACCTCTGGGTTTTGTATTAAGTGCTACATTGAATTTTGAATTCACTTTTACTTTCCAGGTATAGCGCAATGGGACTATGTGGTAAGTAGACACTTTCGTTTATTCTTTTTTATAGATTATTTATAGAAAATAATGAGGAATGGAATGAATGAATGGTGTTTAACACCCGTTATTGCTACTGAGGCACCACAGGCAATGGACACTGATGATGCATGAGATGAAATGATATATTGGGAAAGGTTTTATTTTTAAGGAAGGAATAAGTACCTCCCTGGAATTTGCCATTATGAGGACTGAGGATAACCTGAAAAAAAACTCAGTCAGGGAGGACGGTCCTGGCGGTATTCGAACCCCAGACCTTCCATTCACGAGTCCGCGCCTTAACGACCTCGGCCACCCGTGGCGGTGCAAATAATGAGGTAATGTGGGAAAGTTCGGGTGGCAATTTCTCCAGTGGTGGGCAGAAATGTGGGAATATCTATTTTGAGTTTCGAAAGTCGATGTAAACAAATTCGGGGAGGTTTACGAGAAGACTGGCTGGCCTCATAAGAGCATAATATTCGTGGTCGGAGAAGATTTTGATAGGTGGGGTATCCTGAATTTGAGCAAAAACGAGCAGTGTAATTTATCAAGTTTAGTGTGCGATAAACGAAGAGAACGGAGTGCCCTCATTCAGCGTCTAGGTGAGGACCCCTGTGATAAACGGAATCTAAACTTTTCATTGAATTACGAGATACAGAATAAGTTATATTAACAATACACCGGATGAGATAAAATAAGCCACCTGTATAATTGCAATAAAATGCCTCTATCAGGATCCGAAGACACTGTCAATAAAACGGGAAATATAGCGGGACATACATTTTTTTCCCTTCCATTGAGGTTTGGGCGTCCGGTGCGGATTACTATTCACGGACCAGAAGTCTTCCCAAGAACATACCGAGGGCCACTCTTACGAGGACGAGGACGACGACGACGACGATTATTATTATTATTATTATTATTATTATTATTATTATTATTATTATTATTATTATGATTATTATTATTATTACATTAACAATTAATATAATTTTGTATTAATAGTTGCCATAAATATTAAATTAATAATTGTATAATTACTAATATAATGCTGCTGATGATGATAATAATAATAATAATTATAATAATAATAATAATGATAATACAAATTTTTACAAATCTTTTGCTGAAATCGTTCACTAAATTATTATATAATAACATTTTACGGAAGTGTAATCAACCACATCAAAAGGAAAGAAAGAAATACAAGAAAAGAAAAAGGAAACAAACTAACATAAATTTTAACTGGCACTACTGATCTCACTGCACCAATTGAAGAATTGTAAGTTATAGTTTAAAGTTGTAATTTTTAAATCTTATTAAACATATTTCAATTTTCCCGCTGAAAGCGTCACTATGGTTCATGAGTTGAGAGATGTTATGTTTATTCTATTGAAGCTTTAAGTTAAAGGTTGCTTAGATGTTCATTGATGTCTGTTAAATAGTTAAGGAGCAGGTACTCTTTGTTCTTGAGATTTTCGATGCGATTATAACCGTCTTTCCATTATCTTCTAAGAAATGAAAAACCTTCCTTGTAGAGTAAAATGCTCTAAGCGTTTTCTTCCTGCACTTATAAAATGTATTTTAGACTAGAAGCCAATATCGGAAAATTCTGTAGATAACTCCTGAAATTGTTTTATCAGTTTCCTATGGTTTTGAGCGCGGTTGCCACTACTAATCATATTGGTAGTTCTTAAAACATATTTCATCACCTCATTCACTTTAACAAATCTGCTGCAAAGAAAGCCTATGTAAATAATATTGTTTAAGACAGGAGGGTGCACCCGTGTTTTAACCCTTCATATATTGTGCAACATCAGTCACTTTGCAAGAGCATCTGGAAAATCCAATGTACTTATCTAACACCGAAGACAGGACATTACACATTTTAGAACCTTTGGCACCGGTAGGGAGTGGCACTATATCTTCGTAATTCGTGATTAACTGTTGCAATAAAAATTATCAGCTGGCAATGTCAGTAATATATGTACTCTCGTCCAATGCAAAAATAAATATATTTACTTTATAATTTCTTTCCTTAGTTGTGTGTAAAGTTGACTATGAATTTCCTAAAAACTTCTTGCAACAGTTGATGGTTTTGTGACACTGTTTCAAAGATTTTAAGAGCTTTGTAATTGTCAAAATAAGTTGTCATTTTAATTCCACACTTTTTAATTATTTCACGGAATTGAAGTGTATTTCGTGCTCATCTATTGTCATGTACTTCACAAATTATATCTGCAGACTAAGTATGTGCATGTGTTTTGCTTTAAAAGGCATTCTTATGTCTCCGCAATTTAGATTTGAGATTATTTGCTAAATTCAATCGTGCTTCAACACTAACACTTCGGAATTTTACTTCTTGTGCCGTCATAATGACGGTGAATAATTATACTTCTTCATATTTTGCATACAAACATACTGGACACTGTGCTTTCCTTGCAGAATGCATAAACGAAAACGCTACTTTCCATTGTTTATTGTTTTTTTCGAAATCTCCTATTGTTATTTGTTCCAAGTACTCAAATTAAGCATTAATGCAGAGCAACAAAAATGTAACACGTTTATGTTCACCCCCAGTTTGCTGACTCGCAACTGACACATGCTAAAGGACCGACGACACGAGGAGAAAACTTTGGAAATGGCTGTAATTTAAATTCCGTTATGCTTAGTCAAGCTTTCTCCTTCTGCGGACATTTTCCTCGGTACTGCAGCGACCTTGCACTGAGATTGTTTTGTTGTTCATAGAATGCAAAGCTCTTCAGTTTTCTTAAATGAGAAAAAAGCAGCCAGAAGGGACGAAGGAAGACATTTGAGCAGAGTCCAATGTTTCTGTTTCTCACACAATTCTTCAACGCAGTCCATTAGATTTGACTACAACCTTATATTTTAAGCTTTTAATGAACGTAACAAACTACTTCATTCGAGCACTAAAGTAATCAGCTTCAGCGGCCACATTTCCTGGACCACACTGCTCTAGACCAATAAATGATAATATGCTCTGGTAAAAATAAATTATATATAATCTGAAAAATCTATTCATATGTCATGTTGAATCTTTTACGCTTCATTATTACTAAATGTGCTTAAGGAACATAGGTGAAATTACTGATAACTTTTACGTTGTACCAATTATTTTAAAGGCTAGAGTAAACTTGTGAAATAGCATAACTGAGACTCGGTTGGTATTTTTATGACAACACGTTGGAGTATTTGATTATGTTCATCTTAATAAATCACTGCTCGCAAGGGTATGTGACAGATCAAACGCGCAGCTAATAAACGTATAAGGAATAATTAACCGTGACGTGTATGATTCTAATTCGTTTTTTCTTTCGTTGGATATGGGTATTTTTTCTCCTAATCTATTATCTCTAATGCACATGTTCTGAAGCTGGCGCCAAATTAAATCACAGTGGGAAAAATAGAGACGAAATGTGCTCGCCGCCATATTAAATTTATAAAATAATATACTGTAAATGGGCATGAAATGGTTCCAATATTCTTTCTAAAGAATATTAGAAAGATAACCTTCATTTACAGATAGATATACTTCATTTACAGCATACATAAATGCTGAAAATGAAATAATTTCCTACATCAAAACTATTTATTCGTCATATGTCTCCCTTCAAAAGCACTAACAATATCGATCATATAAATCGTACTTTTTATTATTACAGTTTCATTTGGTGAATCAGAGTGCTCACATAGAAACTTCAGATTGCATGCCATTCTTCACGATACTCATGTGATTTGATGTTTTATAAGAATACAAGAAAACAGTGAATTATATGCGTTGACTCAGGCGGTAAGGCTTGAGACTCTTATTCGGGATGACCTGTGTTCAGTTTAATCAAAGCTGTCCATCCTCACGGTTTCTTCTTCTTCTTCTTCTTCTTCTTCCTCCTCCTCCTCCTCCTCCTCCTCCTCCTCCTCCTTGGTCAATTAAATGAATGATGGGATGGATGGTTATATCCCATTTTCTTTTAATTAATTCCGCAGTATTAGTTACAAATTCGGAGCGTCAGCCTGGGTTGACTGGGTGTCTAGTGAAGCAGCAGTTGCTTGCGCTCAGAAAAGTCCCTTTCCTTGGGTCTGGTGGGTTCTGTGGGGCACTCGGGACTTATCATCTCTGGATATGTTAGGGATTCTGCCTGTACCTGTGCATTGCCTCCTTGTATTTCTGAACCGCCCGGTGCATTCCATCTCATCCCTTCTTCACGGGGGTGTCTCTTTTGGAGCATACGCACATTGGAACCATTAGAGACCACTGTGCGAAAATTCTTCTAGGTAGGGAAACGTATCCCTAGCAGGTGAAATCCTGACTATTTGGTATTTTAACATTAAACAAAAATTATAAAATAAGATATTCGTTTAATTTTTATTTCCTAGAAGTATAAAATGATAGGTTCAGCATTATTTTTCTGCTGGTCATCTGACCAGGCAGCACATCTATATTACGAGCTTTAAGATTCCTGGAAAATTGAAACTGTTTTCGTCCACGGGAATTAGGAATTATTTTTTATAAAAATATATGCTTGGTTATAATCAGCGTAGCATCTCGGAAAATAGTATGCTTTGAGCAAAGAATCTCTCTTTGAGTTGTCTTAAAGATCACGGGGACAGCATTTTTGACTAAAGGTAACAAAATGTGTGATTTTTCGATAAACACGTATTTATGAGCCTTAGGGGTCATTGAATAAACAACTTCATTTTCCTCCAGTTTTAATGCATCAACACAGCATTTAAATGCTCGGTGCTCACTTAAATGGCCAGTATGTACTAACACGCTTAATTCTTCGTATAACAGATCCAAGCTCATAATTAATAACGTCCTTTTCAATTACTGTGTTACAAACACGTCTGCTTTGTATTGCGTTGCTATTTAGGTGCAAGTCACACGGTTATATATTGTATTTTTAACGTAGCTTTCCAATTAATTAATATGGTGCAATTTAGTTCTGTGGAAGATTGTACTATATTGGAAAATAAACATAATCAACGGCATAATGACCTAAATGAAAGTACCGAATGGTAGAAAATAAATGGAAAGTTTAATACCAGAAAATGTATTATGGTTGAACTGACAAACCTGAGGTACACTTTCGAAAATTTTAAAAGAAAATTAAAGAACAATTGCCTTAGAAGAAAAATACCAATAAATAAGGATAGGTTAGTATGATATACGTAATTTCAATGTAATTGAATTGTTTTGTGTACAAATGTGTGCCTTGCACTTCCTGCGAGAAATTTCATTGAGACAATATTTGGTATATTCAGAATAATTCACCAACCAAATTCTCCTATAGAAACCAAACTAAAAATGTTAGAATTTGGTACAGTTTTGTGAGATTTTCGCATGATATTATCCTTGCTTGAAAACTTAATTACCCTGCCATATTTTAATACTGAACAAAAACACTATGGTGGTTTAAAGTTGAGAACTAAATTCTGCAAGGTAATCTTAAAAATATTCAGAATTATTATAAAAAGATATATTATAATATTATAATTTTGTTTTCATATACAAACATGATATAGACTATTTCGTGGGTGCAACATTAACTAGTCTTACTGGCAAACCAAACGAATTAGTTCAATAGAATGTCATTTTAATAAATTTAAGATATGGACAAACAGTGTGGTGAAATTTATGTTTGTGCCACCTCTTGCATTAATTTTAAGAGTGAGAATAAACTTTCATGCATGTATGTTTCAGACAAATATAATATAATTGAAGAGAATAATTTGAATTCTCGACAAGAAACCGTTTCTCGTTTCTCATGGATTTTTAATAATTTTCTAACTAAACAAAACTATGTTTTTTTTCCTCTAATATAAACATTAAAATCAATAGTTTTACTTTTTAAGCCGCTGAAATAAAACAACTATTTATTTGCACGATGAATATTATTAAAGATGCTTATTCTTGCTTTTAACATCAATATAGTTTGATGAATTAACGTTTTCCTTTGTCATCTACATTAACAAATATGATTGCCTCATTTTTGATTGTATGTTTATATTTTCTTGTTTGTCTGTTCTAGTAATAATGTAGACATTAATAAATTATACTTTTTTCAGCTTTGAGTTTTATTCTTATGGTTTTCATACATAGTGACCCTGTATGAATCAACTTGCAGTGTTTTGCTTATAGGCGACAGCGACAACCGTTAGCATTTGTTTGTATTGTAGTGTGGAGCTGATATAATCATACAACTGTTTGCTTAACCATTTTGGAAGTTTTTACTTACAAACCATATAAAAGAAGATACTGAAACTGGCAACTTTCGTTGTTCATGCTTTTTGACATCTCTGTACAGAAAACTGCACACCACTCGCTGTAGTTAATGTTGAGTAAAGTCGGCTGTTTCCTGGTGGGTATTTTGAACGAATGAATGTGTTTAACGCCCGTTTTTGCTACAGAGGCACCACAGGCGATTGGTGGATATTTTGCTAAAATTGCTCCAGGTATATGGTTTTGTCAAGCATACAGTATAAATTTACTCCTTTTGATATATTGTCACACCCCAGGATTTTAGGAGGTGACAGGGGATGCAACTCATAGAAACGTTAGTAAAGCTAAAGTCAGTTCCCTTCATTACAATCATGCCTCAATACAAAGTTACGGCCTTGGGTAAAGCCCTCCGCCGTCAACATTACTTTGATACAACAAGAGTATTCAGCTGTTGACATTACTTATATAACAAGAGTATTCAACTGCTGACATTACTTATATAACAAGACAGCGTCCTGTGAAGCATTCCACTGCCTTGAGCCCAAGTCAGGGCTTACCTTGGAAGATGTGTCTTGGCGCGCTCTTAGCAGACTCAAGCTTCTCGGTTCAACTAGTAGGTCCCCATCCTAATCTCTAGGTTCTCTCTTTCTGCCCGCCCTGCAAGAACCTGCAGGTTCTTAAATAGAATCCCGTACCCCAGGGAGGAAGCCAGGGGCATTACCAAATATGGTGTGCTACCGCCCTAGGTTTGAATTAAAACAGCCAATCACAGAGCAACACATGAAAGCTCTTAAACATCCTGATTGACACATGACATCCTGAAGCCTACGTGACTTTTGCAGATTCCTCAAAGGAAATTTATGTCATGGTGAAAACCCTTGGGTTTGTCACAGGAAGTGGTAAACCAATCTTTTCCTGCTGTACAATAAGCTACTAAGTATCTCACGCTAAGACAAAACGGTAAAAATATGGATGAACCAAAAACTATGTCTTATTCTGAGAAATTTCTAATTCATACTAAATGGCTTCAATTTACCAGTATTTACCGTCCGAAAATAGCGTCCGGGACAATATAACTCTAGGGTAAATTAAAAATACTGCATTCAATACAAACCCACATACCCTGGAAGAATTGAAACAACATGTTCTCCAGGAAACAGCCACCATTACTTAACGTGAGCACATCAAGTGGTGGATAGTTGTTAAATAGTCGTCAATAATATATGAACGATAGCAGCCAGATTTGGCACCTCCATTCATAAAGTTCGTAATTAAAAACTTTAAAATAGCTAAAGAAACTGTAGTAGGTTTGCGTCAGCGCCATTCTCCGATAACAGCAGACGGTAACGAGCACCTCTTTCCCCCATAGGCGAAACACAACAAATTGGTGCATAGTTAATTGAGTCACTCTGAGTAGGCTCCAGCAGGTAAAATGTGATATTGCACATGGCACCTAGTTTGACACAGGTTCTAAATGTATCAGGATTGTTGGTCAGGAATACGAAAATACCTGGCATTTCCATGCTTCCTGTGGTAGTTTATCTACATTAGAAACAAGGCCAAGTGGAACCAGAAAATGTGTAAAATCTGCCTTCAGAAATTAGTGATAGATTTTGAAGGCAATAAAAAAGGTAACAACTATTATAACCGTGCTTTCCTTGATATATGTTACTGTGAAAATACGATTTCAATCAATTTTTTATTTTCAATTAATACTTGGGATATGTCAGTGAAATATCACATCAATTGTTTCTAGCAAAATAATCAAAAGTTAATGAAAAATTGGGAAATATTTCAATGTTGCTTTGAGAGTATAGGAGTTACAATTGCAGGTTAGGCTGTAGTTTCTGAAACTCTCAGAAATGTAAAAGTGAAAAGCACCTGCGCTGCAGCAAACTAGCATTATATAGAACGTACAGAACATTTAAAAACATCTAAAATCAAATCAGTAAAATGTTGCACAGTAATGGGCTAAATGTGAATTTACTAATTGTATTAATCTATTTTAACGATCTTTATATCTAGATTAGAAGGTTATGTAATGCAATTAACAGAAAGCTTGCTCATTTCTATGACGAAATATTTTTGTACTTCAAGACTTCATATGGGTAAATGCTATTTTAATGTATTTTCAAATCAATGTCTGTTTATGAATTTTCCAGGTGATGAAGGGAGAGAGAAGGAAATAATTATGATACTATGCTAGTCACTCTCCAAAGATTAGTTAAGGGTTGCCCAATTCCCATTATGATACCAACGAGTTAATGTTAAGTCAGGTAGTTTTGTGATCGCTTTCTCATAATATACACGTAACTAATGCAAAAGTCTGTAATAACAAAATATAATTTTGCCCTGAACTTGCTCACTATATTTATAAATACAAGCAAAGTACGAGATTTTGAATATCGTAATTGCAGATTTATGTGAATTAAAGTTAATGATCATTTTCTGTAATACAAGTACTGATGACATGAGTAATTCAAATTTCTTCATTTAATATTATCTCACCGTTTAAAATACGCCTCTGTCAGTGAGTGAAGTACTGCATCATGATGCCCTCTTGTTGGTTACTCATTTTGTGCAACTACAAGTAACACTTCTCTGTTTAGTTCTCTAACTTTCTAATCTCATATATCTCAAACAGTGCTTTAGTTGAGCCAGTGCACAAGGGAACGCCGTACTGGAAGTCCTTGAAACTATACAATCATCATTTTAAGCCACTTTTCAATGTCAAGTTCTTGTGTTAATTTAATGCTGGAAGTATCGAAGCTTAGTATTAAATCGCTGAATCCTGTGGTTGGTAAATTTGCTTTTCAGATAAAATATTGGTTTCTCTGATCGCTACAGCCTTAAGCGTCTGACTAATTCGGTTTAATCCGGGACTTGCAATCGCGTTTGAGCATGGTTTGCAGTTTGGCAAACTCGGATCCTTTTATTTTAACTAAGGCTCAGACCAAAAAACAACTAACTTTCAAATTATCTAATGTTAGCGTATGCAAAGCGACATATTTTTATGGCCGAAAATTATATTAAAACAAATATATCCCTATACCAGAAATTAAAATGTAATTTTTGAAACTAGTTCAAGACTCAAAAGGAATGGTTTCAATGTTAACTGAAATGAAAACATGGATCGTTTGCCACCTTACAGTATCGCACACGAGTGGTTTGTTCTCTCTTTGGCTATGTTCATTACGTTGTGCAATAAACATGCTGATGTGGGAAAATTAAAAAAAAAAAAAAAAAAAAAACGCACAAGTGAAGAAGTAGATGACATAGGTGGAGGAAAGAGAACAAGTGAGAAAAGATCTAGTACCAGTAACGTTAAAGATAAAACCGAATTAGTCGACAAGGGTGAACTATTGTTTTCTGCATGCTGGAATTTGGAAAATACAAAAATTTCACCAAATTGGGTGGTTCAACGTATGCAGAAATGAACAAACTTAGAATGGGACCGTAGTCGGTGATCAAAGTGAAGCATGCAAATGAGTGGGTAAGCTGCGAGACTAGTTGTATTGGCAGTTAAGTTTAAGAAAAAATATTGCAGATCATAAGAGAACAGTTATATATTTAAAATGTAGTTCATTACTTGAATGTTCAAAGAGAAAGTCAACGGAAGTAGGCTTAGAAAAATTGAATACACACAGGCTGGAATCTACAAATATTATTTTTAGGATATGAATAAAGTCTTGCACAGATTTTCTATGGACGTTGAACTTCATAATATTTATAGATTGAATATGGGTAGAGTTTTACATTGGAACTTCAAATCTGCAAATATTACTGTTCATATACAGGAAGAAATGAGGAACAAAATTGCTAAACATCTTGTGGCTGTCAATATAAAATATAGTATAGCAATTAGTACATCTATAATAATGAGTAATAAATCTGTATTGATAATATGCTTGAGATGTGCCATGTCCAATGATACTACGGTGCATACTTTTTATTAAAGTTGTCTGATACAATAGCAACATCAATCAATAAGCTGTATTCAAGAATTTAAATTCATAAAATCTAAAGAAAAATATCTGAAGACAAACTTAGTTGGATTTCCTGTACTGGGCCTCTATAATATTAGACAAAAAAGTGTATTGCAACACAAATGAAAAAACACTTGTCTAATAAATTATAACGTTGTTCAAATTTCAGACAGTAGCTGGCAGTCATGATACTCTAAATTAAGTACAGTGTGATACTATTGTTTTATTATTTTATGAAAAATTATGGACTACTTGCAGCTTGTCTCCTAAAACCGAAATTCAGCTAAAATAATGTGTAGTCACTTTAGGTCAAACGTTATCCATTATAGAGAATAAATTTACCAAATAATTGAACAGCATCAAGTCTAAGAAGCGTAGAGGCATTGTGGGAGAGTTTTAAATTTCCAGTAAAGCACTTAACAGTATCTGCAAATAATCCTAAAACAGATGGGAAGGAAAGAAGCAATTGCAACTGTCTGTATAAAATTCCATATAGGTATGAATGTATAAAATACTTAGGCTTACTGTACGAGAGGATGATTTCACAGAGCTCTCCCTACACCTACAGAAGAGAGATATTACCCTTTTGTACGCAGATACATCAACTAAAGATACAATTCGTGTGATTGAATTAATGGTAAATTCTCCAGGCCAATATTTAGAGAAAGTGAGCTCCACAATTGAGTCTTGTTATTGCAGGATGCATGTTTACAGTCCAAAGCTTCTCTCCTTATTTTTAAGTTAGTGAAAAGTTGCAACTTCTTTTTATAGGCTTGAAAACTGTGTCTATAGTATAATGACCAGAGGAAACAGATTTAGCCAAAACTTTAAACAATTTATAAGAATTTTTCAGTCAAAGTCAAGGGAAAATACATAAATGTTTTAAGGAAATTCATAGAATGAAATGTGATGCCCCGAGATTTTAGGCAAGTAGGAGATAAAATTCCAGTGTCTACCTCTGAGTGCGAGAAGTAGTTTTGTACAAATGTGAAGTGATGACGCAGAAAGGAACAACCCTCGATGTGCAACGAGCGAGCAATCTTTGTCTTCATCAGAGGCATGCTGTAATGAAACCACAGAAAGTTCCTTCAACATGCATTTTGGTAATCATAGCTGATAATACCGCCACGGGTGGCCGAGGTCGTTAAGGCACGGACTCGTGAGCGGGAGGTCTGGGTTCGAATACCGCCAGGACCGTCCTCTCTGATTGAGGGTTTTTCCAGGTTTTCCTCAGTCCTCATAAATGGCAAATGCCGGGGAGGTACCCTAAAACTTAGGTCTGGAACGATTCCTTCCTTAAAAAATATCCTTTCCCAATATATCATTTCATCTCATGTATCATCAGTGTCCATCGCCTGTGGTGCCTCTGTAGCAAAAACGGGCGTTAAACACTATTCATTCATAGCTGATAACCTTTCATTCATCAGGGTTGCATTTCCTGTTCACGTTCTTTTTCTAAACAAAACTGCTCATTTTCATATATATCATTCATTTCACAAGAAGGATACAACCTGTTATGCATTAAACAAGTTTGCTAAATAATGTTAAGACAGATATATGACTTTAGTTGCAGGCTTTGGTTTTCTTGTATAGAGGTTTAACAATTGAGTATTTAAGTCCACCAGGAAATATATGCTACAAAGATTCGTTGCTTAGTTAACTTAAAGAGATACATCTTATTAAGAAACTTGCTTTTAAAGCTTTTGTCATAACTTGTAGAGTTGTTTCTGATTTTAGGGATTGCATAATATTACATTTCACACTATATAATTAGCATCCGATTTTAAAACTATAAAGTTATGTGGTATACATTACTGCATAGTTCCAAGTTAGTTTGTTCCAATCAAGGTGACTGGCACTCAAATGTTTTTGCAAAAACCAAGAAACAATTATTAAAATAAATTGCTATTGCATACAGGACTTGAAAATCTGCCAGCACCTGTTTGAATCTTTCACTGCACAGGATATAAAGAATCACATTCTGCATTGTTACATTTATAAATGTGAATTCTCACCGTTGACCCTATTCTTTTAAATCATTGCACATAATTTGATTATTCCGCTCACAGAATTCAATTTATTTTGTGTCTTCCTTATTGAACATCTTGTCCCTCCGTTTCCTTAAACGTTCATTACTTTTCACTCATACACATCCAATTTCTAAACCCATAAATCTTATGTCATATTTACCTGCTCTGGTGTTGAAATCACCAACTACAATAAACTCAATACTAGAGTATTGCACGTTTTATTTCTCCATACTTTTATTTAGTTTTAATTACAAGTTTTTATTGTAAAATTCCGATGACTCAGAAGGGTTGTACAATATACCTAATCCAAGGCAAACTTTGACTATCTTCCTTTTATATTTCTTTAACCACATTATTTGCTCTTTTTCTATAAATAACACTTCACTCACATTTACTCAACTCCCCTTATTTTTAAATACCCCTATACCATCAGAAACCATCCGTCTATTACTTTTCCTTATACCATGTTGACCTATGTAATCGTAACCTTCTACTTACATAATTTCATCTTTGTCCAACCTAGTCTCAACCACCACTATCATGTTTCCTATCTTTAGCACTTCAAGCACTTAGCACTTATTATTTTCGTCTTTAAATCCTCTAATCAGTGCAATTCCTATCTTGAACCACTCCTTCCTCCGCTGAATTTCTCCTACTTTTCTGTATACCTCGTTCTTCTTTCACCCGCAGTCGCATTATCATTGTCAGCTATCTCCATTATGCTATCCTCGGGAGTTGACACAACTTTAAGCACACTGCAACAGTCATATATTCCCACCCTAGTTGATGTCAAGGCCCTCGCTTCTGCTCTTTTCCCGTCGTTTGATGCCACATGTCTCCTTGGTAAGTTACACAGATTTCCTCTTTTTTCTCTCCTCTCTTCTCCCGCCACACCGAGTTTTGCTGGCGTATCTTCTCTGGTTTAATACTTTGCTGAATCTCCATTTATCAATATCCGCTCTTATGTATTTTGCCGCTGACTAACATTCTGTTTCTTCCTTTCGACCCACAATTCCTTACCAGTTAAATTTGCTTTTTCCCCTTTCTTGGCCTTTTCATTTTATTTAGTAATGAATTCCTAACATCCTTCTCTTCTTTTCCATAACCGCGTTCTATGAACATTTCCATTCCCTTCAATTTCCTTGCTCAGAATTGGTTATTTAAATTTATTCGTTACTAATCTAAGTTCCATTGATCTGGCTTTGTTTCCTCTTTTCCGATTATAAAGCAAGTCACTGTTTCTCACCCAGACAATTTAAACCACAAATCTTTCACAAAAATCTCTACAACTATTTGCAGCAATCGCTTCTCTCTGTTCTCCTCCACTCCAAATAGTATCAAATTGTGTCTTCTTTACTCTGCTTTCATTTTGCTCTCCAACTTCTACGTTTGTTCTTTATATACGCAAGGCTCTTCATTTATTTCTTTTTCCAGTAAACTTTTTTCTCCCAATAAAACTATAAAACGCATAAGAATACCAGAGGAATTTTGGGGGACTAGTTAGCAAGTAATCAGCATTCCGGCCATTACGGCTAACAATCACAACAAGTGTTGTTCATTAATATACCTTTCTCTTCCTGTTCTTTTTCTGCGTATCTTCCAATTCTGGCCCGGTATGTTTCTAAATAATCACGCATTTTCCCCAGCGCTATGCCATAAGGAGCTTCGCGCACACACGTCCTCTCTCTACCGCTGCTCGTACCGAACTCTCCGTACATTAGCATATACTTCTAAGTTAATTTTTTTCAAATTAAGGTAAATTAAGGTTAACTGTTTGCAAAAAAAAAAAAAAAAAATATCAAGAAACAATTTCTAAAATTAAACGAAAGTTCAATGGAAGATACACAAAAAGTTTCATAGATTTAATAGTAAACCACATTTATTTGCAAGGAAGAAAAACACAATTGTGAATTAATAAGCAAATTATTAGACACCACCATCAATGACGGGCAATTATTGACGAACAAAGTTCTCAATTGCACAAATCCACATTTAACTAGGACTCTTCATTAACTAAAAGCACATAAATATTTCACCATATTTTTCAAACGTTTACTTGTCTGTTTGGACAAAGTTTCTTATTGCAAGAAATTATTCATAAATGGCCACTAACTATTATGCCGCAAGATTTCCTTATTTTTAGAAATATGAGGCTAGTCTGTCAAAGAATAGTTCTATTTCATTCTTTGTAAGCAATGAGTATTATCTAATTAAAATTGAATGGACGCGTAATTCAATGAAATGTGCTTGGAAGCAGTAATGATGGACTTCCAGAAGCTTAAAATAACAGTGGTGGAAGCCGTCCAAATGCATAATTGAGTAATTAGCTGATGCTGTGTTTAGCGAGCTCTTCATGCATAATTACCCTTTTATATTCACATACATTTTAAAAATTCGGAACCAGAGCCGAGCGATTAAAATGCTCACCTCCCACCGTGGTGGTCCTGGTTCGATCCCAGGGACTGTAAGTAGGATTTATGGTGTACGAAGCGGCGCCTGGGCAGATTTTTTCCGGAGTACAGCAGTTTACCCTGCTAATCATTTCATCATTACTCCATCATTATTTCATATTCATAACTGCACAAAGCTACATGGAGATACAGTAGTATCTCTCAGGAGAAAATCTGCACATGTGATATAATGAAAAAAAAAAAAAACACATTTAAACTACATAGTCCAATGCTACTTGGACTATGTAGCACATTTTTTCCAAAAAATAAGTACAGACCTAAACAAAAGAAACTCGCTAATCATATATGTATATATGTTGCCAATAAAAGGTTTGGACATAATGCATAGCTTAGAAATAGTATAGTAAATAATATAAATAGTTTATACTTAACACTTTATTCTAAAATATATTAAAACAAAAATAATATAGGGCACTTTTTCGAAACAATAAAGAGTACGATATATAATTATTTGCCACCTTTTCTTTTTCCATTTTTTTTTCTTCATTTTCCAGGCGAGGCTCACATCCTTGACATAGTTGCTCGAAAGCTTCTGAAGCACCAAAGAACTGACAATATCAGAAATGTAGGCTCCGCGTTCATTGTATTCTGTCATTGAAATAAGTATTTGCGCTGTCCCTCAACCTAGATAAATACCTTTAATGACACTGCTCGCCTTATTAGTAAAGCGTAGTTGTCATTATCAAAATAATCCTCTAGAGTTACCTGTGCCATACACAGCAGCTACCCAGAGAAAGAAAAAATAACAAAACATTTAGTAATTCTAAACCAAAAATTTCAGGCTACTTACATGATGAGTTGAAAACAGAAATTAAGAAAATGTATGACAATATGATGCTCCTAATCAATGGTGGCTCATACCATTCCTAGATGGGTGTTCACACAATCAGATAACACGAATAAACATACTGAGATATTTTCAGATAGTTACGAATTACTTCAGTTACAAAATGAAATAGTTTCAAAATGCGTTCATCAAGTTCATACTAATGAAACGAAAATAAATAAATAAATAAATAAATAAAACCGTTAAACAAAAGGAAATTGTAACTAAGACTTATCCTAACTCTTGTTGAACTTGTTGATTTGTTTTATTTAAGGACGCTCTTTAACCTCTTAGGTCATCAGCGTCTCACTCAGTTCAGGGCGTGAAAGGGCCAATAAAGTTTGCTCACTGGCCTCTTCTTTCAGGCTTGAGGCTCTTTTACATACCGTAAATCAAAGACACGGGACCCAAGGCTTTACTTCCCTTCCGAAGGAAGCCATACTTAGGATTTTTAATCCATCGGTCCTGACAGGGATTGAGCCCGCGATTTTGGGTTTAATAGGCAAGTATGGTTATCCCTACACCACCGGGACCGACGTTGATCTTGCTGAAAAGCTGGATTCATGTATACAAGAAGTCCATTCGCCTAGTTTTGGTTGGAGCAAATTTATCAATAATTTTGTTATTAAAATATATAATCTTTTTACTTCTTCTTCTTCTTCTTCTTCTTCTTCTTTTCACTGCCAACATAGCTAACCCACTTAATCGGTCTTCTATTATGGAATTGCGGAGGAAAGTTTTGGTTATCTTTAGAGTTGAAAAGCATCTCTCTGGTTCAGATGGTCCTCGTCGGCGTAGTTACAATTATGCTGAACAATTCAGCCAGGTGTTGGAAAGTATCTTCATGCAGATTATTTTCTATTGAGATCTGTAGCACGGCTACTGCTCCATCAGCTTTGTGAAAGTCACTGCTGCTACAAAAGACTTCCAGCCCAGTTCTGAGTTCTGGCTTTACTAGAGATGGGTAAGTTCTGTTAGCGCCTTCCAGTTCTTTACCAGGATTTTTGGGGGGAACGATTGAAATAAGTTGACACTCGCTATCCTAGATAAAACCAGGCAATTTTGTGTAGGATAACGGCCATTTATGTGATAGATTATGACATCATAAGCCTCCTTTGCCTCCAACGTTCGATGCTCCTGCCTTCTCCTTTTGTTGAAAGAAGAGGCCTCTGAGCAAAATTTGCCGGCCGTTTCACGCCCTGAATTGAATCGACGCTGATAACCTGAAGTGTTAAAGAGTGTCGGTAAATACACCAAATCAACAACTTCTACTTTTGCAAGGTGGTTGCGCTGTTTCTTAAAGTATTTCTTCTATTGAATAAACACAAGTGTTGTATCATTGATTTGAATGAAGTTGTGCAATATTCGGCCTTAATCGCATCGATGTTCCGTTATTGCATCATCTTAAACAAAACATCAATGTGGCATGACGCGGTGGAAAAATTCTAACCAGTATAAAAATATTTCTTCTTCTAAATGTCCAGATACTTCTCTCCGTGTAGTGTCGTCGATACTTGGAATATGAGAAACTTCATCCAGACATGCTATTAAAGCTTCTTATTTTCGTAATGTACCTACTTACAATTCTAAAATTGAGCATTAAGCAGGTTTGAGCAAGACTAGGAAGTCACTATTGAACAATATCGTCTAGCACTTTATTTTATAAAGTAGACCTTATAAAAACACACTGGGGAAAAAACTATAAAAGCTTAAAAAGAAAAGTCTAATAGAAATGTTTATGGATGAATCCTTCTGTAGAACTTGTTGAACTAATACTAACAATGTATATAATACGTCTGGAGATGTGTTTCACTCTGTCTTGTACCCCGTTAGCTGCGCCGTTCATTACTGCAGCATCATCATAACACTGAGCTATCAATTTGTCTGTTTCGTTCCCTACGGTTTGTCAGCCCTCCACTTCAGACAAAACTTCCAGAATCGTCTTACTGGTTGCTAGTCAATTTCATAAGGGAAAATAATTAGCATTTTCTGAACTGTCGTTTCGTCAGCCATTACTGCCATATAATTAGCGATTTTTATTTCCTTAGAAACAGTTTCTGTACAGATTTATAACATGCAGTTTATAAACACATTCTGTGCAGTTTCAGAAGTTGCTTTGAACACTGTTGCACTATCAAGATATTCCTCTATTGCTGCATTAATCCAATTATTAAAATTAACATTCGCTCTAAAATTTCCGGATCATCTGAACTTTTACTTTCATGGTGACCTCTTAGAGCCAGTTCAAACACTGCACAAAATTTTATACGGTCTGTCAATCTGGAGAGGATGTATCTGTTTTTCTCTACTTATTCATTGTGATTACGGATTGACAGCCTATAAACACTTCTGAGATTGTATGTTACAGCGTCGTAATAGTAGCAGTTCAATATTTGCGTTTTATGCGCATGTGTATTTTCATGTTTTTATTTTTTGTCATTGAACTTAAGTATTTAATGTCTCTAAAAGTTGTTTGTCCAGGCATCGATTTGCTACTTATAAGGGGAAGAAATAATATGATTATAATAGCACATACAGCCATTTGTAGTTATTATATGTCGAGGCGTTGAATTATGTACGCATTTCCCTTTTTTCACATTTCGTCACTTCCTCTACTATAATTCTGGCCGATTGGGACCTAATCGTTTAATCTCCAATTTATCACCTTAAAACAGTGACTCTTGGTTTAATAGTGCCTGAATGGAGCTCATTGTTCAATTGAAACTATTAAGAATGCAATTATTAACTATAAAATGTAATTAAATTACAGTCTAACACTAACACAATTTCATATTCACATATGTGCGCTTCTGACACATTGAACAACACACACTTTTAAATGTAAATCTCATTCGCGTTTCTCAGGAACAGAATGTCATTTTGGGATGAAAGTTTAGGCATTTTGGTGTATATTGAAAACAAAGAGTGCATTAATTAATAGGATTTATATGGACGTTTTGAGCGTTCAATTTATTGGTGTTCATGCGCGAATGTACTTATATAGAGGAGTCGCATCTGCTCCTAATGTAATCTTATTCTTCTAATTTCGTTATCGTATCTTCAAAATAGCATTAAGAACTATATAAATATATTTTGTCAACTCTATGCAACAGTCATGATCGCATAAGCATCCCTGTCTCCCATATGATTTATGAAACCCAAGATTAAAATATATTGTAATTCATGGACTTTGTTTGTATCTAGAATAATATGTTGCAGCAGAGTGCTCAAAACTAACAATTGAATCCCCTTCTCGGTTCCACAATAATTGATTCCTATATTATGATTCAAAGCAGGAGCTACATTACATATATTTACAAATAATTTCAACCAGATCCTACCAGTTCTAAAGGATATAACATGCCATGGTTTGGAGGAGAAGGATGTACATAATGATGATTATATATGTTTTGTAACTATGCGATTTAATGGTTTATATTTAACGGCGCTTTTTTAATGGAAAGAGTGAGATATCATGATTCTGTGATATTTTTGAGCCATATAATATGCGAAATCAATGTTTTATTATTGGGATTTTACCAAGCAGTTGTGAAGATACTGGGATTACCTCCTTTCATTTTCCATACATTTCTGCCATCGGCTTATGAAATTATCCATTACTTTCTGCACTTCCCTCTGAGAAACGAAAGACATTTCTTTACGAATTATTTTAGTTACTTTTCACCTCATCTAATGTGTGTTGTTTTATCTTGTACACATTTTCCTTTAATACCCTACAGAGATATAAATCTCAGGGCTGTTAGTGATGGTTTTATAGTTGAATATTTCATGAATTGAATGCCAAGAGACATGGACTGCATGTACCGTTGCACAGTCCTGTTGGAAAGTCGCGAAGCTATTCCGTCACAGTTAAATCATGGGAAAGGGTTGCGGAATATTCTATTACTATTAATTGTTTATTTAAAAATAGGGACCTATTAATCTCAGCCGCTAATGGTGCACCACACTTCTATTTTTTGATCATGCAGGGGTTCCTTCTGAAGTAGGTTAAGTTTTTCTGAATTCTAAAATTCGTTGTTTTGTAAATTAATATACCCTCTTAGTTGGATCCAAGATTCGTTCACAAAGGAACTTAGATTGGGGTCAAATTATCTCTCATTCACAATATTCAAAATCTGTTCATAAAATCTACTCCTAGATGGAGGGTCACCCGGTTTCAGTTCTTGCAGTACAGTAATTATATAGGGTTTTAACTTCAATAGCTTTGTAGTTATTCCAACAGATAAATAGTTTGCTGAGGAAAATGTCGAAGTGATTTTAATGGAACGTTCTAGATCATGTCCAATGTAATCTAAGGTTTCTTCTTAGTGAATACACTAAATTGGTGTAAGTGTTTTTTATCAATAATATTTCCCGTTCAAGGAAATTAATTCACAAATCTGTGAATCGATCTTCAACTGGGAAGTTGAATATCAGGGAATCTCTCTTGAAGCAATCTCCGTACATTAAAAGCCGATTCTACAGGCACGTAAGAATCGTAAATACATACTAATTGTGTAATTGATTATCTGGATTGAGTCATAATAACGTAATTAATACTCTTTTATTTCGCCGCCTAACAAATATTTAATATACCGTAACACAACACACAAGAACATGTTCGTACGTTCCTATACTCGTATTTCCCTCTCCTCCGGCTCCCCGGGCGACTTTCAAGCTTGGGAAGAGATAAGATCTGCAGAGTTTGGTCAACTGCGGCCAAACGGAGCGGAACGACCCTCCGAAGGAAAAATCAACAAATACAAGATATATATGTGAGTCAAATGTAACACAAAATGGCGGAAGTACCAAAAGATTTCTACTTACATAAATATACCAGAACGGCTCACTTCTGGAGCCGAAAATTATAGCTTCTCAGTAATGTCATGTGTATTAATATCAGCATTAAAATTTATATTTCATTGGATAAATATTGTAGCTGATATGTTGTGCAAAATATCAGAGTTCCTGGTTGAGACTCTTTTGTGTTATTTGTCTGCAAACCTTAAGACAGGAAAAGGATTTATTTTTTTTTGTACAAGGGCTGTATTGTATCAAACTGACGGACTGTCCCGGAGAAGGCCCCTATGTTCTAGCAGGTACAGAAATGTTTGAGAATTGTTAACACCTGTAAATGCTTTAGAGCGGATCTTGATAGTGTAGTTTTAAAAAGGGTTATTTCCATTTTTACGCTATATTGGTACTTAATGGGGCTAAGGATATAAGAGAAGTGCAGATTTACCAGAATGCTTCAGAAATGGAAATTACAAAATAGTTCAAGACAATAATACAGATCCCCCAAAATTTCCCAGAAAGTAAAGATAGATACCAGAGGTTGAAACATCTTTGTCTGAGTAATAGCACGCGGATATAAAGGGACAAATGGAGTAGCATAAAAGGTGACAGCCAGAATTTATGATAGGGAAGCTTCTTGGGAAAGGCCAGAAAGAGACAATGAAAACTAAAAAGTGTAGGCATGGAGAAAAATATGTACCCAATAGGCATCGGTCACAAGTGTATGAATCAGAGCGTATAGACATAGAAATATATATTGAATAATCGCCAATCAGAAAGTTACAAGTAAATTTTAATTCATGATAATAGAGAAGGATTTTTCGCGAAGGGCGTGGCTTATTGGGCCAAAAGCCACAGCCAGAGATCAGTACAGTCAGTCGGGTACGAATAAGTCAGTGAGTCGAGTATGAATAAGTCAGTCCAGCCGTCGAGGAGTACGAACAAGGCAGTCAGGTACGAATCAGTCAGTCAGTCAGTCAGTCAGTCAGTCGAGGAATATGAGGAAGTCAGTCGAGGAGTATGAGGAAGTCAGTCGAGGAGTATGAATAAGTTAGTAAAAGAATAAGTTCGGTCGAAGAGGAGGTACAAGTCAGACAATAAGTCAGTCAGTTAGTAATAGTCAGTGAGTCAGTCAGTAAGACGTAAAGTAAGTTCAAGTGTTTGGTAGTCAGAAAGCTAGAACCCGGGTCTTCGCAGACAGTCTTGCCAAATGGTTATATTGTGTTATTAATAAACTATGAGTTAAAGAGGTTCTTGTGTTTTTCTCTGTGGTCTGTCGTCAAAACTTTCTTGTCCCGGTGATTTCGAAGTCCCAAAACCTCCAGTGCAACGAACCCCGAGATCCCCAACATCCCCGACTCAAACCCCATTAGACGGGGCAGGAGTGGGCAACAGCAGTGAAACTACCAGCCGCATCCGCCGTACATCATAGCTTCAGATCGACGCTCTAGCCTGAGGCCATTGATATACAAATGCACGCCCCCGCATCTTTAAAACTGGTCCATATGGCATCCCAAAGTGGGGATATAATTACATTTTGATATCAAACTTACGCCCCCGTATACTTTAATACTGCTGCACTTCATATAAAAAATAAAATAGTAATATAATTTAACAAAATGAAAACTTTCCAAGTTAACGTAAACACTATATAAAGTTTTACCAAACGATATACCAGTAAATATATTTAATATATGCAACAAAATTCAACAAAATTGTCGCTAGTTCTATTACAATAGCCAATTAAGTACACCCTTTTAGTCTTTCAATCACATTTTTCTTCTGTGTTCAGAAAAACAAACAAACTGACTGACTGACTGACTGACTGACTGACTGACTGACTGACTGACTGACTGACTGACTGACTGACTGACTGAACTACGGAAAAAAGGAATATTACTTCTTACTGTGTCATTCACCGAGACGATTTGTTTAGAATCTACCAATGCATTTTATATATGGTGCATAACAGCAAATCTTAAATTATTTTGAAACTTTTAATTTTTTCTATTCTTTGTCATAGCTGGAACGTCTACAGGCGAAGAGAATTCTTTGAAGTGTTTTAGTGCATCAGGTATTTCCATATATCACTAGAGTGATTTTCAAAGGTAATTTGAAAACATATTCGGATCAATAAAACTTTCCCAGATTTTCTGGCGTTAATATTTTAGCACATTTAACAGAAAGTCCCTCTTCATTTTCAAAATGTTGTAACTGTTATGCAATTAAGAGTTCTATGCAATATATTTCAACCTTAAGTCATGTTCTCCATCCGATTACGACTGAATTTTGATGCCATTGTCAGTCCTGGTACCATCTCTCGGAACTTTGATATTATGCATGGAACATTTAATATTTATTTATCATTAGTTACAAAGCTGTTTACATCTGTGTAGCACTTTATCTGCTTCTGCCACTCAGTAAAACGTATGACACAAGCATGCTATATGCAGCTTTATTGGATATATTTTTTATAATTTCTTAAGCAGCCTTTGTCCTACACGTAGTACCATCAGATATGAAGAGAATGATATTATTTCTATTAACTCCGATAGGTCAAATGAGGGTCATTGACTTTCCAAATACTAATGCAATGTAGAATGATTCAGCATTTCTATAAGTTCTGATGCTAAAAGAAATATTTTACCTGGATTATTGGATATAATAGTCCCCTTACGATATCACTACAAACGGCCTAATGGCATTTGAAATTTCTTCCAATGAAACCCAACTTTTATTGTCCCCAACTGAGTCCCTTAATTCATTCAAACCTTGTACGTATGCAATCTTTGGACACGTTTTCCAGAGATGATTACGATGGAAGTTTCTTCTCTGTATATATTTGCATATAATTTCTGAAATACTAGTTTTCTACTTTATAAAAAGAAGGATCACACACCTATATTACACATAATTGTAGAAAAAGTCATCTTAATTTTTATTTTTTTTCTAACAATGCAGGGACAATGAACTTTTTTGTGGCTCGGTATACTTCAAATTACGCCATTTTTGTGGCATTCCTTGCTTTTCCTTCTATACACTAAACTTTCCTTCTCTTTCTTTACGGAATTACGTCAGCAAGTTATGATTAGCTACATTGTTGTCCATTGGTTCAGGCAAATTTTATGTCCATGAAAGCAAAGGTACTAGCCATGCTGAGTGACAACTTAGTACTCTTTGCTTCTCTTCCTCGGACACACATCGGCGGGTTGCATTTTCATTCGACTCTTTAGTTCTAAATTGTTATGCTGTCTTCGTAGTCTACAGTGGCCGAGGTAAAATATATCTTTAAAATAGCTTATTGTACAGTTTTTTTGTGCTAAATTACATTGTTTTACTATTCCATTGTTATAAATTTGCTCGGCAAGGAACGTGCATTTTTCAGCAAAGATAGTGAATTTCTGGGAATTTAGACACAGCATTTGTCCTTTATTGTTTGTTAAAGCATTATTTATGAAATGCTCGTATCTTAATATTTGTTTGTCAGTAGTCCGATTCATCAGTATAAAGTAAAATGACAAATATTTAAGATTTACATCTTAAATTCTAACATTAAAAACTGCGAACTAACAATATTTTCATTGCTTTATAATTTCATTTATGTTATTGCTGACATGTTTATGTCATTTGCATGTCAAAGTTCATTTTCCCCATAATTTCATGCTGATCAAAATTCACATATTGTAAATTATTCCCTTCCCATAATGTAAAGTTACTCTCCTTAGGTACATCTTGTCCGATATCAACAGGAAGGTATCGAAATGAGAATGTTTGCTTTTTTATTAGTATTATGGTGCAAGTTCCTTTGATAGCGGAGCGATAATCGTAATTTTGAGCATAAAAGTTGTGCCGTTGTTGCATGAAAGTGTGCACGTTAATCGATATTTTTGTTTCTTTGTCGTTCCTTTTGACAGCGTCACGTAGTCGAGATGGCGTCATGTTTCAAGTCTGCTGATTGGGAAATGCATGTCTTGTCTTGAAGAGTTCCGTGAGCTAGTAAGCTCTATCGGTGAAAGTTTACGGCAATTATCTTCTGGGCCTTTGTAGTACGTAGCCGTAGCTAAGAAGCTCCTGGGATGCCAATATTTTCGGCTTTTAATTAGAAATGAATGAAAGCTTCTTGGCTGCTTTGCAGTGGCTGAGGTGTGCTGTCAGCTTTGTGTTATTTTTATTTTAATAGGTATGTAATTGCTTAAGTTTATAATTTAAAGTGATAAAGTAATCTTTCTCTTGAGAAACTTTGCCATTTGACTTTATTCCATATTCTGGGAGTTACTTTCTTTTTAAAAAACGTGTTTCAGATAACTGTTGGTGTTTCTGGAAGTTATGTTCTTTTCTTGTTAACTGTGATTTATGCAATTTGTTGCTAATAAATGTATATAAATTGTGGTAGCCCAGTTTAGCAAGCTTCTTTGTGTCCCATTTCATGTAACTATTTAGTTGTATGGAGGTCATATTTTGCAGAATTGCTTACAAGTTTATTCTTAGATAATTATAAGTAAATTACTATCCAATTAAGTTATATTTTTTTATGAAATTTGTGTGTATTATTGAAGACATTATTTATGGTGCAGTTGTAAAGCTTTACTTGTTTACATTCAAAAAAACGTATTATAGTATTATTTTTTGCCTTTTGAGGAGAGATATTTGTAATGAAATATGAGTGAAACTTATTTTCTATTTTTCTTATCTCCCATTTCCACGAACCACAGGCACTTCCACAGTTGGTTTGGAGCCTTAACATTCATTTTGGCGCATCCTACATTTGCAGCGTAAATTATAACTTAACAGCCATTAAAAACCGCTTCACTTGTGACCAAGTGGTTGCTAGACAGCGAATTTTAAAATTAAAATTAAAATAACAAGCCACCACGTCGTAAAATGGCAGTTTAATCTTTAAGCAAGAGCGCTTATTCTTTTTTCGAATGCGGCCACGCGTTTTAATTTCTTGCGTTTTTTTTTTTTTTTTTTATTTGGGCTTGTAATGTTTTAAAATAGATGGGATCAATTAATAACAAAACATAATTTTTCAATGTTACATTCTGTTTTCTTTCAGATATTGAGTATAAACAATAATTAAAAGAATAGTACAAATGTGCTGCAAATATTTACTCAAAAATTACATTAATATTTTGTTTGTTTGTGCAATATTTACTTTGTCAGTGTCATTTGGCCGAGGTCGTTAAGGCGAGGACTCGTGAGCGGGAGGTCTGGGGTTCGAATCCCGCCAGGACCACCCTCCCTGACTGAGGTTTTCTCTAGGTGTTCTTCAGTCCTCATAAATGGAAAATGGAGAGCACCCTAATCTTAGACCTGGAACGTTTCCTTCCTTAAAAAAATCCTTTCCAATTCATCATTTCATTTCATTTCATTTATCATCAGTGTTCACCGCCTATGGTGCCTCAGCAGTAAAAACGGGCTTTAAACACCACTAAAAAGTGTCATTTGAGCATTTTTTTTGCGTATGATATGCCATCACCAAGTATTCTGCAAAGTTCATGCACAGAAGAAAACTCATGGTGGTTTTGTAGTTCCATGTGCCCCACGTTGTTGGTATGGGCTGATTCTTCTTTCATCAGGAGCCTCTGATGTTGCAGATTCCAACCGATATTTTGAAAAAAAAAAAAAAAAAAAAAACTACACTATGTCTTTTGCAAGGGAAGGAATACGCGACCTGATTTTCATGTGCTTATCAATTAGAGCAAATGTCAAATTAGTCAGAAATGTTCTTCTGATGCTTTTGCCTAGGGCATTATTGGCCATGAGAGTAGCATAGGTATTAATACCAGAAATATCAAGTAATCCATAAAATAGTGAAAGAGTTAGTTTTCTTTTTTCTGCGCTGTGGAGTAAAATGCACACATTTGATCTGCTGTATTAGCACTGCCCTTAGTTCTATTATAATCTAGAATCACTCTCAGCTTCTTTGTCTCCTCATCAATCTCCTCATTATTGTCATTACTCGACAGTAGTACATAGCTTTGTTTCTTTTAGTACATATGAAACCAAAGTAAATTCTTCTTGGAAACTGAAAAGGCTAGAATAGCCAGAGGAAAAATACATCAAAAGGAGCCATAAGTTCTGTAGAATTTGCATCTTTACAATCCCTTTCTCTTTGGTAGTTGGTATCTGTTCTTCTTTTCATAATATACAAATTAGTATAATACATAATTTTATCAATCATATCAAGAGTTACGAATCCTAAGAAGGCTTCTATAGAAGTAGCTGTATTTCTGCGATTCTTGTAGACCCTGGCAAGATTTTCATTATATTTTTGGACTTAGTCTTGTGCAAAATTACTCTTGGAGTACTAATCCACATATTTCACTATCCTGGAATACGAAAAAGCGATAATCTACATTTTCTTTTACGACGTTTCCAAAATCACTTTATTCCGATTGCTCTTAATCATTGTCAAGGTCGTCTTGATGATCCAATTCATATCCTCCATCAGATTTTCCTGAGATATCAGCTCCTTCTTCTTCTTCTTCTTCTTCTTCTTCCTCTTCCTCCTCCTCCTCCTCCTCCTCCTCCTCCTCCTCCAATACCTCGATGGCAGGTGCTTCTATCTCTTCTGAAGTACGAAATTTTTTCAACATTAAAATAAAAATAAAGCATTATTACAACCTCAAACCAAGTATACTAAGTACTAAACAGTTCACAAAATTGATATATGTCAGTGTACAAACTAACATTACATATTAAAATATTTACATATTCGGGAGCGTCCTGTACGTAATGCCGCAAAAATGCAGTGTTCATTTGACCGGCCAATTAGAGTTGCAAGCGATTCTTGAAGACAAGTCACCATACACACATTCGTTCATCCTTTCAAAGGGGAATACACGACCAAACTTTCGGAAATGCCCACCGCAAGCATAATATTCCGTAGATAAAAAATGCGGCACGCGGTGCCGACCCGCGCCCACCTCGCGGTTAAACGTGATTGTTTAAGGTATTAAACTATTAAAGTAAATAGGTTGCAGAGCGGTATAAAATTTTTGCAAGAAAGTCAAACTTATAACTATATCTAGAGGTGTAAATTGCGCTTTAACTATTTAATATTTGCTGAAATTTGACTTGTATGCTTACGCTTGGAATATATCATTTAAGTTATTTTTGGTGATGAATTGTTGGAAAAATGTGATTTTGCTTCTGTTGCAATATATATTGCTTGTTATATGATATTTAGCTAACGTTCTGGATAACTGATTAATTCTTGTGTAAACTATTATTATTTTTAACACCCTATCGCAGGTACTGATGAATGTTGCTGCAAATTAACATTTTGGAAAATTGATAGTTAATAAGCAAGGAATACATTTGGTTTCACATGTTGTATCTTACCTTAACTTGATCGCCTTAGGAACTTCCAAAGTTTAAAGGCATAGGGGTCAATCACTTCAGAGGCCTGTTCATAACGTATTTTATAGTAACATTAACCGCTGCCCAGTAACAAGCGAAATCGTGCTAAGTTTAGATCTATCATGCAGTGTTGGAAAGTTTTAGATACCTACGTACTGCTTTCTCATAGGTTAATGTAATGGAAATCTAGGGCGGTGGAACTCTATATTTGGTATAGTTTGTGTCACACTGTGGCAATCGTAAAACAATACAAGGAGTAATAAAGCCGCTCCTCGCTCTCTTCTCTTGTGTTAAACACCATTAAAAATACCTAGGCACTACTATGGAGATATTCCGGAAAGGTAAGGCCCCGTCGAATCTATCGGATTGAGGACATGTCTCCTCTACAACAAACTAAGGTTTAATGACGCAAAGGAGTTTGTTCCTACCACCAACTTCCCAAAGTACTTCCCCCCAAGTCACAACCGTAGTTGTGACGACATTCATACCTTTTCATTTTAATTTAAAATTAATATGGTGTTGCCGGTTCAGGTGGAACTTTTGGTCAAAGAATTGAACAGAAAACTTGAGGTACGTCGATCCATCAAAGATTCAGCTCTTAAGCTTACTGAACTAGAGAAGTTGCTGAAGGCCAAAGTCCCACGCCCGAGTATTTGTGAAACACTAAAGAAAAGATCCATCATGTAGTAGTTTACCTTATCTTTTTTGTTAGAGGATACTATTAAGATAGGAGTTACATCAAATAAATCACGCTGACTTAAAGCTAGGTTATTTGATTGGCATAATTTGGCTAAGAAACTTAATCACAGAGTTAATATCAATCTCTAAATATTTTACCCCCGTCACATTGCATATGTTATATAGATTGCACGAATTTACTTTAAAATTATTTAAAACTGATAAAACGGCCACTGTCAACTGGTGTTCTCCTCAGCATGAAAGAGAATTACGTAGGTATGTGAACATTGAGTAATTTGTGTTTCTATGCTCAGTGTTCTATTTATTATATTTTATCATTTTTTAGTAAACTTTATAAATATTCGATGATGCAGATTAATATGTTGATCGGAAACTAAGCAAGTCTGCGATTTAAATTACATCAATTCATTTTCTTCTTAGTAACATTCATTCCAAGGACATAAGATTGCGTATGCTCATGTACTCATAAACGTTTCTCACAAAATAGTATATGCCCCAGATTGAGCGATTAGATTAGCGATAATCCTGACACAAGGTGGCGCTAATGTCACTTTTAGTCCTCCCCGGGCTGTATGCTAAGTTATACAGCTTTTATTTGATGGTGGAATATTTTTAAACCGGTTGCATAATCCCTTTTATTTATGTATTGAATATATGCAAATAATTACACAAAATATACATGACAAAATTGAGGTAAATTAAAAAATGGCTGTCTGTTAATTTTATGAGTGGTTAAAATGTGGTGGGGAGAGACGATGGTGTCAAAACTGTGAACTAAGCAGGTGGTAGGGAAATCGGTTGGTGGTAAAAATGTGAACTAAGCAGGAATAAGGAAAAAGGTGCTGGGGAAGAATTTGATGACAAAACTGTGAATTAACCGTTTGCTACATTCACATGTTTTATTCAGTACTATTTTTATCATAATGGCAAGAATACCCCACGTGTATCAAATTGTATCAAATGCTTTTCCGTAGAAAGAATATTTTACAATCTGTAGTATTCTGGTAAACGTTACATCACCGTCACTGTCCTTATTATGACTGCTTTCGATTCTATGCTCGAAGGGTGTGATGAGTTACATGGGGTTGTTGAGGTGTTCCTGGGCCGACGGAATGTACGACGAAACGTGAAGGAATCCTTCTGATGTGACCTAGGCTGTTGGCGATACGGCAAACCGTATTGAAGATCTTTTAAAGGCAAACCTTTGGCGTTGGTGGCGGTTCTGGCCTAGATTTCCGTGAAGGCCATGTAGTTGTCCCCGAAGGCCTGGGTGCCAAAAGTGAGTGAGATTGTTGCCACGTAGTGCGTTAGACATGGCATGTTATATGTTGCTGTAACTTTTACGACGTATCTTCGGCAGCCGTTTCTGAGATACTCCTCTCCTTTGTACACGATGCAAAAGGAAAGAAGTTAGGTTGGTTCAGAAGCACTGTTGAAAGGTTGATGAATCGTGTGGGTAGAAATACTTCTTTCCCGTTCTCGAGTCGCACAAATGTTCTGACCCCGGTTTTTGGTGGAGATGATCCCGACACCTTGCACGGTGTATGGCACGTTCTGCTGCAGCATAGATAGTAACAAAGTCGGAGTTAAGCTACACTTCAGCTAGTTGGCGTACTGCGTCGTGGATCATGTTGGCTGTTCCGCTAGTTTCTCGGTATTGATGCTGGTGATGCACATTGGCAGTGTTTTGCATGAAGGGAGGGGAAAAATAAGCTAAAACTGGGATAAAACCAAGAGGTGATGGGCAAGGCGAAAAATTGTCTGAACTTTAATTTGACATCAGGGGGCTGGTACCACAGTGTCGCAAACTTGTTGGGATCTGCACAAAATCAAACTCTTGGCGTTATCAGGGAAAACCTGCATAGGTGTTCTGGCGTCACTGTGTCGCAAACCTTAGGGACATGTAGAATTACTTTTGGAAATAATGTACATCGCATATCTACGTGACAGAAGAAATAGAAGGTGAAGAGACACGATCGCGAAATACTGAGTACCTCCTAATAATATATTGATAAATAAAAATACGCCTGTTTACGAAAACGGGTTGTATACAACGTATAACTTTATAAAAAGATGTTATGTAGCAATGAGAAAATGTTATCACACGTTTAACTTTTAATGAACGAAAACGCTTACAAACAAAAAAAAAAGAACTTTATAAAATGATCTTTCGCTGTGCAAAAAATGTTATGTTGAAAAGCGGAAGTTATGTTGCAAAAAGTATGTTATGCTGCAATAAGTAAGCTATGTTGCAAAAAATAGATATGTTGCAAAACAATAAATAGTGCTAGAAAAATAAAATTTATGATATGTAGTAAAATGTAAGTTATCCTGCAAAAACGTAAGTGAATCTTTCAGAAATTTAAGTTGTACTGGACCAAAGTAAGATATGGTGGAAGAACCAAAAACAAAAAACAAAAAAGTGGCAAAAAATTAACTATGTTGCAAAAAAGTAAGCTATCTTGCCAAAATGTATGATAAGTTACAAAAAAATAAGCCATGTTGCAAAAAGTAAGTTTTACCATAAAAATGTAAGAATAGCTGCATATAAATGAGTTATGCTGCAAAAAAAAATTAATTTTAATGCAAAGTGCTATATTGGAGAAAAGTTAGTTGAGGTGGAAAAAGTACGATATACTGCAAAAAGTATGTGATGCTACAAAAAGGTAACTTAGTATTCCAAAAAAAAAAAAAGAAAATTATTTTGCAAAAAATGTATGTTGCAAAGAAAGTAAGTTACACTGCATAAAAGTTATAGTGCAACCAAAAATATTTTCACTGCACAATTCACTTTTAATGGGCGAAAACTAATATTAGATATAAAAACAGTTTAATTTTATGAAAATAAATTATGTTGAGCGAAAAAATAACTCTTTAGTCACTGCGGGTTTTATACTTCTGTTATGTTGCAAGAAAATTGATAAAATGGGATGTTTGTTAATTTCCCAAATTTTAGAATGGCGGTAAAGAATAACCTGTGAAAATATAAAATACCATTTACGTTGTATCTCAAACGATCTCACCCGGGACCTGTTTCGGCGACAGTTACCAGTGTCTGCTAAGCGTGTGTATCCAATAAGTCAAAGTGGTGCCTCTAGGGCGGACACCATGCACGTTTATATGTACTCTAGAGCCACAGAGGGCCGACCTGTTTGAATAAGGAATTGTAAGGGCTAAAGGGTTTTCTCTCTTACCAGATAATGTCATTTCAATGTTCACCTTGGGAGAGGTATTTCTTTTAAGTGGTAAGTGCTAAAGGTTTTTCTCAATTTACCTGCTAATCGAATTTTAATACTTAGCTTAGGGCAGGAATTTCTTTTGAATTATTGCTGAAAATTTTTCTCCATTTACCTACAAGTGTGATTTAGAGTGGATTGCTTTGTTTTACCTTGGAACAGATATTTCAAAGGGTTTAAGTTGTAAGAGCTAAAAGGTTATCTTCTCTTTTATCTAAATTGACCTGTCCCTCCACACTATTAACAGCCTTAGGCGTAAGGGCGGTGCCCTGGGGGCCTGCGTGCATGCGCAGTAAGCAAAACCATCCTCTGGTTGAAAACCAAGAGCGGGCGGGGCTATTGCGCATTCACAGTAGGGAAAGCCAAGCCTGTAAGGTCATTAAAATTGAAAGTTCTTCTTGTATAAAAGCAGCAAATGCGAAAACCGTTTTAAGTGGTATTGTAGTACATCGATACCCGCCGCTTCTTTTTTACCTTAGGACTTTAACGAGTCAACAACGTTACCACTATATATTCCCTCAGCAGCAACATGTCTTCCACTATCAGCAATATGTATTCACCTATTATCACCTGTATGGGCAGCGGCGAGACACAGCTAAATACATACTTAGACTTGCAACCTAGCTTTGAAATTACCGATATAAATAGAAGATGATATAAATAATCTTATTCTGGGTATTCCAAAACGGACATCATAGTC
This sequence comes from Metallyticus violacea, assembly GCA_030762175.1. NCBI lineage: Eukaryota > Metazoa > Arthropoda > Insecta > Mantodea > Metallyticidae > Metallyticus > Metallyticus violacea. The sequence continues at coordinate 226,775,609 of CM060846.1, forward strand.
AGTTCGATACCCGAACATGCATCTCCAACTAAATGGGTTTATAAAGTGTTTACAGTTTTTTACCTTTACAAACGAGAACTTGTTAAACAATGAGCTTGGTTTCATGGGTATAAATATTCATGATATCGACCAGCCTTGCAGGACTTTTAACATGATATTGCCTAGACCAAGTGAAAGCCGAGGTCATATTAATATCCGGTAAAAAAGTAGTGCAGAACAATAAGGAATTTTTGTAGCATGGGCCAATCAAAATTTTATGTATTTGGACAAAGGAGATAACGGGCCCGTGCTAAAAACACTACAACGATCGTAGTGTGTAAATGCAATATTTACCAAGATATGAATTATAACAGGATAAGACGCTGTCAATTTTAACAAAAACAAAAGTCCGTAGAGCTGTGCGAGGTCACAGCGAAAACCAATTGACCGTTTTCTCTTGATGACGTGAGAGAGTTTGAAATAGTCCTAAAGGAATATTCTATCATTGTTTTTGGTGACCATAGCGGGAAAAATGTGCTCCATAAATAAAACATAATAATGCCAAGCATATTGATTTAATACTGCACAATGGGCATTTAAATGCAATCATGAAACTACAAGGTGCCTTCAAGTGGAAATGGTATTGCCAAAATTGCAAATTTCTCTCAAATTATAAAATTCAAGTACACCGGTGTGATCTAAACTGTTTCAAGTATCGCCAGCAATGCCCACCACTATTTGATGTGTACGTGAGCTTTGATACGTGTCATCGTAAATTCAACGGACAGACCTGTTTTAATAAACATTTGAGTAAGGTAAATTATTACCGTACTATAATGTTTGTGCGCAACGTAGGACATGTCTGCCCTTCGTGCAAAAAAAAACCATGAATATGAGGCTTAGAAAAAAACTCATCAGTACAATGAAAAAAAATTAGTACTTTTAAGAATCCTATGGATACTAGCCATGAGTGCTACATTTAGCCGTACAATTGTCCAAGTGTGCGAAAGAAGTTCATGTTCATATATTTTCGAGTGTGCGCAGAAAACTGCTTGTTCTGCTAAAGCGGACATGTATGAGCATGTACCTAAGTTGTGCATTCTGTGTTAAGCCTGCAGTACGGGAACGGGAATGAAGTATTTCTACTAACACGATTCAACAACCTCTCAGCACATTTCGTAAACTATCTGAACATGTTTGTATTTTACATCGTATACCAAGGAGAGGGGTATCTCAGAAACGGCTACCGTGGATACGTCGTAAAATTTACACCAGCGTATATCTGGCATGTCAAACACACCCCGTGGCAACAATCTCGCTTGCTTTGGCCCGCCAAAATTACGGGTACATCTAATTGACATACACCGAAATCTAGGCGAGGACTGTCAACTACGTCAAGATGTATGCCTTCAAAAGAACTTCAGTCCCGTATAGCTATACCGTCAACCGCCCAAGGTCACGTCTGAGAGGTGCTTCTCGGCGATTTCGTGTACTCAGGAACACTTAGACCACCCCATACTACTCACCATGTCCTTCGAGTGTGGAACCGAAAATAGTGATGTTGGCATAACGTTTAAAAATACTATATATTTTAAAACAATCTTTGTGCGAAAAAGCGTTTAGTACAGTTTTATGCACTTGGAGTATGTTTGCCATTGAAATAAAAATAATAGTGCATGGAACATGTGAATTTAGAAATCATTTAGTTCACAGTTTTCCTACCAAGGGCTTCCCCACCACCAATGTTATCCCTGCTTAGTTCTCATTTTTAGCACCAACCGCTTCCCCCACCATCTCCTTAGTCCTTTCTTCTCACCCCATTTAAACCAGGCATTGTCTTAACTGACTTCCATTATTACTTCACATCATTTTATCACTTATATTTTCAGTAATTATATATATATTCAATAAAAAAGAGAAGGGTCCCGGATTAAGCAACAAGTTTAAAAATATTCCACCCTTAGATGGAAGTTGTACAACTTTGCATACAACCTATGGGAGGATTAAAAGCGACACTACCGCCATCTGGTGGGAGGATTATATGTAATCCAATTGCATAATCTCGGGCATCACTATTCCCGTTTATATTTTTATATATGTTGTTTCCCTCAAATTCTTATCCTCGTAGAGTACATGTAAGAAACTTGTAGAACAAAATTTCAGTAACAAAAAATTTACAGCTCAGTTCACCGGGAAATAGTGCTAATGCACAGAAAGATGGAATATCTCTGCCAAATTCTAGATTAAAAGAATATTGGAAATTCATACATGAATATGTAATGAGGTTTGTGTGTGCAGCGATCTAGGATATATATGAAATGATTCATTAATATTTGTTACTGATAGTTCACACTTTTATATGCATTACTGACTTTGTAAGTGTTCTAGAGAAATAATATTTTATTTTATTAAACGCATATTGCTAAGACACAAGTTAAATTAGAACAGTTTGTGTAAAACACATTAAAGTGTACCTATTGACACAGAATTCGACAATTCTTCAATTTACTAGCATTCTAGATAACATAAATGTAAGATAAAATATTGTAAAACTGAATGGTTTTGAAAATATTGGGCAATATGTACAAATCCAGAACATCCAACCTAAAATCTCTTGTATATATGTTCAGCATGATAAAAATGATGCTCTTGAAATATCCTAGTAGAGATTTCCGTTACGCCTAAATGGTCGATGTTGTGGCAATTCAGTGGGATACTGTGTGTAAAACGACTGGAATACATTGCTTCACAACCCGCGGGATAAGTCAAGCTGCTGAATGCATACGCAAATAGACTAACAAACTGTGAAACAAACATACTGAGAGAATGGCGGATAGGTGAAGGTGTTACTCAGCAGATAAACACACAAGTGGAAGTAAAACAACAGGACAAAACTCTTTTGCGAAAGTTTACCTTTCATACAACAATAAAATTGTAATACCGCATTGGAGTATAGGGCATAGTTTTATCAAAATTTGTTTTCCAAAAATTCTATTACATTTTATTGCAAAATTATTGAGCATAAGATGTTCACATTACTCCAAATCAATATAATTGTGATAAATAACAATTATTATTATTATTTTGTTGCATTTCAAATAAGTGGCTTTAATGTGCCTTACATTTAAAAATCAACAATATAGCTCATACTGACATTAAAACTGGATATTTTTAGTATTTCCAAATATTACATTCAGTCATTAATTTAATATGAATTTAGAATACACATTTTCCTAATAATTAAATACATACTTTTACGAAATCCATAAAAATACAATGTAACGTCCAGTCTTTAAAAAGTTAACCAAGCTAAATTACAATTTCAGAATAATTACGCAGAAAAATAACAGTTATAACAGGCACCTGTTTCATAAACGTTCATTTTAGATTTTTGCAATTGTTTCTCCTAATATATCCTCTGCTGTTGTATGACCTTATTTATTTAATCACTATCAAATTCTTCTTGGTATGGATTCCACCAAATATCGAAGATCCACTAATTCACGAGTTGATGGCGGCGGATTCAGCTCTCATTTTTGCTGTGATTCCGATGCGACACAAGAAAGTTCAGCTTTCTCCACATGTTCTTTATTGGATTGAGATTGGAAGATGCTATGTCAAGGCTACAGATCAACACAATGGTCTCTGAACCATTTCTGATTGATTTTAACTGCGTGACATGTGGTTCTGTCTTGCTGAAAGATGTACCATTAAGTGTTATCTCTAAACAAATATTTTTTCACCTCTAAAATATCTTTCTAGTATTTTTACACTAATAGTGCTCTCTAGCACTGCAATGCACCCAATAACATGTCTGACCATGCTACCCATGCCATGAGACTGACAGGATGCTTCATAGTGGCAGTGTTGCACTCGGGCAGCAAGTTTTCACCCCTTTGATGACAAATAATTTTGATGCTATTGCTTCCAAATGTATTTGATTTTGGTTTGATCACTCTAAATAACCTTAACCCAGTCTTCCTGCGTCCACTTCCTGTTTGCTTAAACCAACTTCGCATAATTTTGCCTCCGCTTTTGGTTCAAATAAAGCATTTTTCTTGTGGTTCTCGCACACTTGTGCTCCTGAAGCTTTCAAGGTGGCAGAAGGCATTTAGATCTTTTGATATACATCAACGATACTATAGAGGAGGGCAGCATATTCTGCTACAATCTTGATGAGTCAATTCCGGTTTTGTGCCAGTTTTTGGAGAGGTTTTGTGAATAGCGTGTTTTCATGCATCTTAAAAATATTTCCTCACTCCCGAATTACCAACACTTGTGATAACTAGTGGTCGTTAAGGCGCGGAATCGTGAACGGGAGGTTTGGGGTTCGAATCCCACCAGAACCATCCTCCATGACTGAAATTTTTCCAGGTTTTTCTTCACCCCTCATAAATGGCAAATGCCGGGGAGGTACCCTAAACTTACACCTGGAACGCTTCCTTCCTTAAAAAAAATCCTTTCCCAATATATCATTTCATCTCATGTATCATCAGTGCCCACCTCCTGAGATGCCTCAATAGTAAAACCGGACGTTAAACACTATTAAAAATCGAATTAATAGCATCACTATCCAACCTGTTTGTTATTTATTCGTAAGAATACCATTTCTCAAAAAGCATTATTGCCTTACTTTTTTCTGAGGAACCATTAGGCGCGTTTCTTGTGCTAAAAGACCTTATAAACTTTCAACTCACATTATACAGTCCTTCACTATACTAAAGATAGGTGCAGACTAAAACAGCAATAATGACGACGCTGATCTTTCTCGGTTGACACTGCAACTTCATGCAACCATTCCAAATTGGATGAAGTTGAAAATATGACAAGTAATGTTACCGCCGTACAAAGATTGAAATCAATGAACATAATAAATGTACCTTAAGTCTATTTCCTAATTTACAAAAACTATAGCATACTCAAACTTAAAGCTGTGGAATAGAAACATCATATACAAAAAAAGTAATTTATTGACTTAGCATACCAGAATTTATGTTTGCCTTATAGTGTAGGTACTCCTCATAGAAAAAGAGTCGGGTAAATAAGGAAATCTCTCAGATGACAAACTTAAGCAAAATAAATACTTGTAAATATAAATAAATTTTAAAAATGAATGCTTTAATTAAATTAAATGAATAAACCTTCTCATTTAAATTAAATCTATATTGAATTAAATGAATTATATACTAATTAGTCCTAACAGTTCGTTGCCTACTGAATCTTTGTGTACTTGGTAGTACTGACATAGCAATACTTCACTCATTCATGCTGATGAATACGGCGATGACGAGGAGCGGACCTCTGGATATCATGGAGTCATCTGACATCAATGTAGAGCTAATACTCTGGGTCTTCCGGAGTTAGACATTTTATATCCAGGGCTTAGGCGCAGCCCTCACCACGAGCTTTTCTTTGTAAAACCGCGTCCTAGAAATAACCTTAGAACATGCCGCATGAATGACTTTCTCCATGGCTATTGCAGTTAAGGCATATCCACTTACCAAAGGTTAAACTGTTGCGGAAACTGTCAGATGAATAAGTGTTGTTTCATCGTCTAAAAATACCTCCTAATATAGCTATTAGGTTGATTGACCTTTGACCTGCAAGCCAATGTGCTTTGGAGAAAGTTGCTTAACTATGGGACCAAGATAGATATGATATAATGCATTGGTCTTTATAATACTTTAGAAATTGTTAGCAAATCAATTTCAGCGTTTCCCAAAGCATCTAATGATCATTAAAATATTACTGAAAGAAAAGGTTTCAAAAGATTCCAATCGCTGGCGTATTGTTCAGAAGGTTAATAAGAAAGAGGTTTCCTAGTATTTCCCAGAGTTGTATAATCTAATAAGATTGAAATCTACTCAAAATTTTGCTAGAGTTGTAAAGAATTAATGTATGAAGCCACAGTACGGATAAACTGCTAATGGGCTGCAAGGGGAATATGGGACATCTACGTTGTGTGATTGTATATCAGTATACGAAAAGAATAGCTTGGTAAGTGTGCCCAGCGTTTTTGTGTACCTTTGTTGATATTCAATGCGAGTAAGTACAGTGGCTTGTGTGTTCCTTAGTCTAGCAGATTTAACTGAATGGTTTTATTTTGGTCTCACCGTATCGCTGATTACACCTTGGTAGTTTTGCCAGATTTATGAATTCAACTTTACTTTCTAATTAACCATGGCTTAAAAAAAAAGTAGGTTCTTTGCTGGTTTGTTGGTAGTTTATAGTTACCCTGATTTTGCCTAGGTCTTTCAATTTCTACGTGCACAAAAGCATAAATTGATTAATGAATTGATGGAAGAATGGATGGACGCACAAAGGGATGGAAGGAAAGAGACAGAGGAGAGTATGAGAAGCGTTCAAGCAAGCAATTTGTATGTTTTAGGGCCTGTAACCTCCAACTACTTTGCCATAAAAGTTTAAATGTATGAATGAATTACAACATACCACGTCTGTTTTCCATTTGGCCTGAAATTGTCTGACACTGTGAAGACCAGAATACGTAATCAGACATTTAAGCGCTACTGGGAATAGGATCCAGTTTTGCTTATGACAAACGTGCAATGTATCTGAGATAAAGCAATGCACTGAGGTTTGTCTTATATTCAAGATATCTTGTAACTCTTTCGGGGTGGGATATTAGAGGTGGAATTATTTTCATACAGAATTCTAACTTTCAAAAAAAGAAAATATTACTAATTTTTATGCCGATACGCTATGTGGATTACGCTTTACAACAAATCGATTCTCAGCATGATATTATTATATTTAAATTGAACAACATTATTATTCATTTTCAAAAAGTATTACATTATTTAAAATGTAATTTATATTTAAAATGCACCTAAATACATAATATCCATGAAGACAAAATAGAAAATCTCACTCTTGCCACCAAAGTGCTGTCAGCAATTCACAATTCAAGATATAATGTTTGTCACAGTTAGATTTTTAAGCAATGATGTTTGACGATATATGTTCAAGCAAAAGTTTAAACTGAAGAAATTTCGCTATGTTTCTTTAAATGAAAATTTAAAATCTCACAATTTAAAGCGATGAGAATATGCATGATTCACTTTATAAGCTTTAAAAAAATGGATATATTAAATCGGATCAGTTCTATACACACAAATAAAAACAAGTGTTGCATCTGCTTATTAAAAAACTAATACATTGTGATATAGACAAACTAAAGTTATTGTTATCCAAAGAAAGTAAAACAGGAGAGAAAATTAATATTTGAGTAGTAATATCAATAATCATAACAATATAATACATTTTGTGCAAAGCAACAGTGATGTGGCATGTATAGCAAAAAGAAGGGAAGAATCTGAAAAACTGTGCACTATGGTAATGATCGTCCTGTATCTCTAGGTATTAACGAACATCAAAATATTGCAACCTACATCAGGTGGTCCTCCTGCGTTGTTTTAAATTAAGGTAGATTTCCCTGCAGACCAATATAAGCCCTTGTTTAACATTATATGTCAACTACTCGTTTGAAAAACTGAATGCTATAGGGAAATCTGCCTCCAATAAATAGATGGCGTACGGGGCTACATAATTTGGAGGAATCCTAGACAAGGAATTTATTATAGGGAAGCGAGGGTCAGAGGTTTTAAAACTTATATGTTAATTTTTAAAGTTTCAACAGAAAATGCGTATCTCTGACCTACATCAAGTTACATTTGAAACGGCTTTAAATAATACCTGTTCCATTAGACAATTTACTTTTACTTAATGACTTGCATTAGCATTTGGTTAACCTCCGAAAATATTATTTTATCATATTTATAATCATTATATATTATTATTCTTATTAATTTGTTTTCACGACATACGTGGCATTAGCGATGGGTGAAATAAATACATACAAGGGTGTCTTATTTAACTTTAATTGGGGAATTTAATGTTCGTATTCCAGAGAATTGCAATTATAATAGTTAAAAATAATTTCAATAGCAAATATATGTTTACGTTTTCAAATAGTACATTTAATAGGTAAGGAAATTGCAATGAAATGTATTGAAATATGCTAAATACAATGAATGGAAAATTAACATAAATACGAAATATTTACTGCAGTTGCTGAAATTTACTATCTCCAACATCAATGCACAAACAACAGCGAGGTAGAAAAGATTCTCGTACACTGTGAAAAATCCCAGCCCCATCACTAATAAAGTCACAATCTGCGACTGTACGGGCAACTAGAAAATTTCTAATTCAATACGGAGATATACGTCTTTAGTCAGATAGTGTGTGTTGTAGAAAATTGTATTCAATGTTTATTTTATTAGAAACTGCACCAGCCGATACATTCACAGATACTCCCTGTTGATGACCTGGATCGACGGCGGCAGAATTCTGTATCTCATTCCTTTAATTTGTTGAACCGATCGTGTTAAATTCAGCTTCATCTGTGAATAACACCGTAGACATAGCTGTAGCTGCTAAGACCAACTGCAAAACTTCAAGTGGGGACAAAAATATTCCGGACATAAGGTATGCACCTTTTAAAGGTAAGGGATTGGTTTGCCATTGCATATGCAGGTCAACGAGTGTTGGTGAAGGTTCCCTTTCTACTTTGCTGATGACATTTTCCTCCAAATCTGGAGTGCGGTATCTAGCACCGGAATCGGCTTTGTTTACCTTAACGATTCCCAGTTCGCACAAACGCCTCTCAAAAATGAAGATATATTGCGATCTGGATGACTTCTTTAAGGGAATCTTTCTGTGTAGATTTCAACCGCTCTTACAGCACAACCTTTTGCTTCCCCATAAACCAAGTGCATGTCGGCATGTCCAGAAAAACTGTTATCATTATCACTTTCTTCATTTGTAATTTATTTCATCATTTTTTATGTTACACATTTTGGTTACAAGCAAGCAGCTGATGCATGCAGATATCTTGCAACGCTGTAAAAACAGTAATATTGCGACAAATTTCCTAATAACTGAATATCTATTAATGCACTTATATGCAATTATGAGTTTAACCTAAAAGTTATCTATCAGATTAGTTTAATACTACGTTGCGAAATCACCGTTTATTGGTTATTAACAACCAGTTTTATTTTGATTAATACGTTTGGGTGAAGTCATTTTCATACAAAATGTTAACTCTGTTAGTGCTAGCACAAATTATGAGCACCGAATTGCAATAACTCTGACCTTCCATATTTCAGATTACTTGACTAAGACACCTCCATATACGTTGGAAATGTTTTAAGTCTCATCCGTTAGCACACTATATATTTGAGGGTTTTTGCATCTAATCTACAATACTTTCGAGTACATCCTGATATCTTGTTTCTACATCAGGACTTAATACTCCAGATTTATATTTTTTATTCCTCTTACTTTTTTCAATATAATTTAAATTACAATTTAAATTCCACAAATTTTAAAATCTACAGTATTAACATTATAACTAAACAAACCCAAAACTTCAATAAACAAAACCGATACGGGAATCTAGCACTATGGCTATTTTAACTATGATTTATAAGTACACCCACAATTGCTACTGGTACCCAGTAGCAACAATTACATTTAAAATTAATTAATTTACAATTTTACCCAATTTAATATATACATCTTCATTTCTGTCAACGCTCGGTATCCGGGCTGCTCCCCACTAGAATTCCTGGCATTAGGACCTGGACATCAATGAGGTTGCTGCCGGTCTGAAGCAGCAGCTGTACCATGGTGTGTTATGTGCAGTTTCCTTCTTTTCTCTCTCTACGTTTTGTTCTCTCAACTGCTTTCTACCATTATTCTCTTCTTCTGTCAATTCTGCTCTTTTCTTGTGATTCAAATTGGGTGTTATCTTCTTTATTACCTTATTCTTCAACTAATTCTACTTGTAAATATCTTTCTTGCCTTTCCCTGATTCTCTGGGATCTTCTAGGGGAATATACGATTTCTGGCCTTTGAATTTTTTCTCTTGCTTGATTTTTGCCGTTTTTATACTCTTCTGCCATTTTGCATGATATTTTATTTGTTAGTTCATTCAGTACCTTAAAAGCATCTTCGTCTCTCATGATGTTCTAGATGCGTTTCCTTGCAAGTAGTCGTCTTTCCTCTGCTGCACTTTGCTGGTATTTAGGGCATTCAAATGAGACATGTTCCGGTGTATCGATCACGTTACAATTCATACATGTATTGTTTGCTTGTAATTTAAATCTTTGCAAATATGAGCAATGAGGACAGTGTCCTGTTATATAATGCACTAAACCCTTATTGAGATGAATATGCTTTAATTGTAATCGTTCCTTTATGGATGGAACGATTTCATGCACTCTTTTACCTTCTTTTATTTCATCCCATTCTCGTTGCAATATTTGCAATAAAAGTCTATGATTTCCTTTTTATTTCGACACTTTTTACCAATAATGTCAATTATTTTTAGTTATTTTATTTTTTAATCCAATAGGTGACTGCTCCTAATCGAACTTAATAATCAATTGGTCATATACCCAATATTACTAAAAATCCAATTGTTGGGGAGGTGGAAAATGCCCCTGTACATCTCAATAAACTTTTCATTTTTGGGACCATGTCGCGAAGTTGGAGCAGCATTGTGATTTTGTTCTAAAGTATAATCGGATTGTTTCACAACTTGGCAAAATGTCTCTACAAACACCATAAAATATTTTAAGACAATCGAAGCTTGTATAACAATGACGCAAGACTGCAACCGATAAGGGTGATGCAAAAACAGTTTAGCAGCTGTCACACAATCAACACGTCAGCACTAGACAGACTGAATGGGATCAGTCCAACGAAACGTGTTTTAAATACTATATTTCTACTAATTCCAATCTTTCCACACTTCACTCCATTAGCAGTTACATGGTGACATCTTTTGAAATTCTTCGAATGGTATCTACGGCAACTGGAAATCGATTGTATGCCATTTTAGCATACAAGACAATGGATTCTTAAGCTACAGCATAAGACAAATAATACGGTGGAGATTTTCTTAAATTTACACCATTATTAATCTTACTTGCAAATCATAATTCCGAGTTAACACTTCATTTTGGAAATTAAATCTAGATAACATTTTAACACAAGGATATTATTATGTAGTACGATGACTAGGAAAATTAAAGGGGGTCAGAAAATAATATCAGACATCAGATTTTCCAATTTTTGGGTGCATTCGTTGCGCAAGAATTAAGATTAATTTAGTCGCGACGATTTTAATAGCTTACTAAAGACTAGAGATGCCATTGATAATGTTAATGAGATAATTTCGTTCCTCATAGAGATAGTCAAAGAAATACCTTGCTTGGAAATGCACAAAGTCCGAAAACATAATTCTGTAATAAAGTTCAGTGAACATAGCAGAGGTTTTGATAATATTATAAGAAGAAAGTGTTTGTAAAACTAGACAGAAATCCTGACAATATTACTACAATTTTTTTCTTTACAATAGGTCTCATCACCTATTGTTGCACCAAAACCTTTACTTAAATATTCAGCCTAAATAGAATGTCACAAAAGACCTACAATCTGTAAGCATGAAATTTGATCTTACAGAACTTATTCAGGGCATTGTTTAAATGTAATACTTGAAACAGAAAATGCATAATTTGAATGTGAATTAGCCCTAAACGGGGTTGAAATTCTGTCTGCAATTCTTTTAGCACGTGACATTCGATCACACGAGTTGCTCAAAGACAGAGGCATCGTTAAAATCATTAATCAATTTCAGGCATTGAATATTAGTTTAAACTTCTTTTCATCACCTGATCGCATTCTCTGATTCAGTCCTTAAAAGAAGTCTAACAGCGTACCAGGAACCTTGTGAACATTTTTGTTTTCATTGCATGTTAATGACATCCCTAAGTGTTATAGATTTCAATTGGGAAATAACAAAATGTAATTATTTTGTACAGAAATTTATTGCATATAATATTTGTAAATATAAATAACTTAAAAGAGTAACTTACAAAGACTTATTGACCTTCAGACCATACGAGAGTTTTGCACTGTAGCTCATTCTTAGCTTGTCAGTTGCCACTTATTTCCCTTACAGGTCTTTCAAGTATTTAATTTTCTTTCATTCGTTTGACATTTTAATGAGTTAATATTATTTGGCTAAGCCATAGTGTACTCTGTATATATTTTAATTAAATTTTAATTGCATGTTTAACTAGGAATATCAATTTATATTATTTGTACTTTAAACTAATTCTAAACAAAAATCTCAATAGAGTAAACCTAAAATCTTGTTTTAAATTTTGATAATCATTGTATTTCGTTAAACTGACAGGTAATCTTCTCACTTATTTATGCATATCAGTTCATGGAACAAATTAAAATCAAATGACTTTTTTTATAGAAAAACGATAGAACATTACCGCAAAATTCAATTTTTCATAAATGCGTTTAGAGCAATTTTACACTTTATTATGGCAAACTTTCCCAACTCCATGTTTTTTCTTGTCCTTTAATGATAGTATTTCAAATTACAACCTTAAATTTTAGTACTGTATTAGTACTATTCCTTGATATAATGACAACAGTTCCCCGAGCTATTTTGAAAATTTTATTTATTATATATATCGCTTAGTTCGTGAAAACTGCGTAGTATGTGTACTCAATTTGCTATAACATGTCCATAAATATTCTATACTACTTATAAAAAGCAAAATTAAGCTGAGAATGTAGAGAGTGAGTAACGATTCCATTGAAATATTACATTATGAGATATCACGCGTTTCTGTTTGTCCTTACTCTGATGAAAATCTGTGGGTGTACATTATTAAACAAATCTGAAAGGAAGGGTAAGGAGCAGAACACGGAAGTAAGAGGGACCATTGCTGTATCGATTTGTCCATCCTGCAAAATGGCTGCCTACACACTTAACCGGTTGGCTTTTAAAAGCAGCTCTAAAGGGAAAACAGGCATCCATGGCCTGTAATGGCATTAGAGTATCATTTTGAAAAAAAAAAAAATGCTCTATGCACAACTACTGAACTGTTTAGCAAATTTCAAATCATGTATACATTGCCTAATAAACTTTAATAATGCATGACTATTACTGTGAATACAAAATTTAAAAATTTTCACAAATTTATAATTATTAGGTTATATGTGCATAGACATGAGAATCAAATGAAGTCACTAAGTTCAGTTCATTAAATCAAACCGGTCATTTTTAAAACCTTAGTCTATAATCTGGATTTGAGCAGCTTTCCTTATTCCCCACTTTATTGCTGGCTTTGTACGGACTGGACGCCTCAGTAAGTAGAGCCGCAGGAGTATTTATGTGTTCTAAGTCCTTACTTTAGACTTATAACTTAATGGGAGTAAAGTATTTATATATATATATATATGCTACAATGTAAAATGCTGAATAAAACTGGGAACTGCACTACACTAACTGTTCTTTCTAAGTAAATGCTTGCCTGAATGAAGGAAATTGCTGTTTGGAATGATCCCGGTTTGGAGAGAGGATAGCAATCTCAGTATTGACTGTTATTTGTGTAAGAGAGCCATATTTAAGGACTTACGAGTATATGGAAAATAATCAGTAATTGGTTATCTTGATCTAGAATTAGTAATTCATTCTTTGCCTAACGGCGAAGAGCTCCCTGTTCTTTAAACTCGGCATAGTTTTGCTATGTGCTCTGACGTCTGGCGATGATGTCAGTGTTTCTTCGTGTAACGCACAATAGAAAACTCGCTAAGGAGAAAAGTCTGTACACTATGGCAATATCTACATCTTCAGGTCCTAATTGGACACTAAAACATTTGCCCTATGTATCAAATGGTCCTCTTGTGCTGTTTTACATGAAGGTGTATTTATCAGCAATGCATTAATGTAAGCGAATAATAAAAGCTCTTGTTCTATCTTAGATGCTAATTGCTCAATTTTTTTTTTCTACTGCAAGGAAACATACCTGCAACAAAATTGGATGGCGCACCTGGCAAGAGGGGCCTTAGATAATATGGAGTCAGGGTCGAAATTATAAAACTTACATTTTAAGTTTTAAGTTTTAAAGTTTCAACAGGTTGCTCGTCTCTAATTTATACAATGATCCATTTGAAATGATTTTAAATAAGGTCTGTTCTATTAAACCATTTTTCTTTATTTAATGACTTGCATATCATCTGGATAAATTCTGACTCTTTTATTTTATCATGTTTATTATCATTGTGTTTTTATTATTAATATAATGAATTTATTTTCACAACGTGCATGGTATTAGCGTTGTGTGAAGTAAACACATATAACATATATTAATTCATTTTAATTAAACCGCAATGGGTGGCCGAAGTCGTTAAGACGCGGACATGCGAGCGGGAGGTCTGGGGTTCGATTCCTGCTAGGACCGTTCTCCTTGACTGAGTTTTTTTTTCAGGTTTTCCTCAATCCTCATAAATGGCAAATGCAGCGGAGGTACCCTAATCTTAGGTCTGAAACGTTTCCTTCCCTATATAAAACCTTTCCCAATATATCATTTCATCTCATGTATTATCAGTGTCCATCGTCTCTGGTGCCTCAGTAGTAAAAAGGGGCATTAAACACCATTAAAAATAATTAGGGAACTAAACGTTTTATATTTCAACGGATTGTAATTATAATAATTAGAATTAATTTGAAAGCCAAATGTATTATTTATATTGTGAAACAGTGCATTTAAAAGGTAAGAAACTTGCAATGAATGGCATTGAAATACCTTCATGATACAATAAATAAAAACGTTTATGTAAATACAAAATATTTATAGATATTGCTTAAATTTAAGATCTCCAACATAAACGCACAAATGCAGCGATTTAGAAAAGATTCTCGTACACTATGATAAATTCCAGGCCTATCACTAATAAATTCACAATCTGCGACTATGCGGGCAACTTACTATGGAAGCTTCATATACTATATCTTTTGGAGGATCTTAGCAAAATAAATTAAGAGAATTTATGTTCGGAAAATGTGCTGGTTATGCTCAGTAAGACTTCCTTGTCAAATTCAGCAGTCTGGAAAAATTATATTCAAATTCTCTCGCATATTCATGCTGAAATGAGGAGTAGGTGCACCATGCTGGTAGCTATTTAAAATTGAATACGTAGAAATGAGTAGTGTTTAACGTCCGTTTTTACTACTGGGGCACCACAGGCGGTAAATGCTGATGATACATGAAATGAAACGATATATTGGGAAGGGATTTATTTTTAAGGAAGGAATCGTTCCACGCCTAAGTTTAAGGTATCTCCACGGCATTTGCCATTTATGAGGACTTAGGAAAACCTGGAAAAACCTCAGTCATGGGGGACGGTCCTGGCGGGATTTGAACCCCAGACCTCCCGCTCACGAGTCCGCGCCTTAACGACCTCGGCCACCCGTGGTGGTGAATACGTAGAGAAATGTCATTAAGGAAGTCAGGTAGTGTGTGTTGTGATTTGTGATTATTACAACTATTTAATTGTTGAGGAACAACTTAAGAACTTGTAATGATTAGAAATCACACAAGGCTATACATTGACAGAAAATACCTGTTGATGGCTTGGTTCGACCGCGGCAGGATTAGCATACTCTCTGTCCTTGAATTTAATCCAAACCATCCGCGATCTCGACACAGGTATGGTTACCACTAGACTACCAGGACCGACACCTTTCAAGGTGGAATTGATAGAGTTGCATTGTATATGAGATTCAGCGCCTGCTGTTTGAAGGTTCCATTTTAACTCCATGACATTTGGAGTGCGACCCCTAGTACCATTCAGCTTCGTTTACCTTAAAGAATCCTTGATCACGTAAACGCCTTTCAAAGACTAAAATATAGTATGATGTAGATAGCTTCAGGTGGGGAATCTTTCTCTTTAGATGTCAACTGTCCTTACAGCACAACCTCTTTCTTTACCACAAATCAGGTGCAGCAAAAAAAAAAAAAAAAAAAAAAAAAAAAAAAAAAAAAAAAAACCCTGTATTGATTCTCAATTTCTTCATTTGTATTGTATTTCATAATTGCGTTGTCTTGTATATTTCGGATACAAACAAGCAACTTTTGCATAAAACAACTAACAGATATCTCTCAACACTATGAAAAGATTAGAGTCAAGACATTTCTTCTAACTAAATACCTATTAATGCGGTGCCGTGTGATATATGTAACCTAAAAGTTATCAGATTATTTTAATTCTAAATTGTGAAAACTTTGTTCATTGGTTAATAAATACGAGCTCTATTTAAATCATTAACCTTACGTGAAGTCACTTTGACAGAATATTTAACGCTGTTTACCATTAGTAGAATTTCTATGCACCAAATACAATTACTTTCATAGCCCATAATTTCGACATTTTGCGTCTGTAACTATGGGTTCGTTATTTCAAATTATTTGATAAAGGCTCCTGTTTATGCGGTGAAAATGTTTACGAGTCATCCGTTAACACTCTATACATAGGACATATTTTTTTAAAGTTTTATTTATGGATGGAATTCCATGTACTTTTGCGTCTAAAATAGCGCAAAAAAGTTATTAAACAATTGTGGCTATACAAACCCTAAAGGCAATACAAGAAAACCACCATGGTATAAAAATGTAAATGCTTCCACTCCAAGTCAGGAAGGCAGGGCACTGACGTTACCATGGAAAATAAAGCAGTTTCCCAGATTCTGTTGTACAAAAAAGTATGATAAATGGAGCTGTGTTGTAAATAAAAAAAAAACTGATACTACAGTTTGAAAAGCATGTGTGAATGATGCGCTCAACATAAAGAACCACTTTTTTATGATGAATAACGCATCTGCACTTCTCAATGGTACCATCGCTAATGTCTGTTCTGTGAATAGCAATATAAGTGATACAGTGGCGGCTCGTGGATGAAAAAATAGGTGAAGAGGCGAAGCCCCTGTAAGGTTTTAATGGGGGGAAGGAAGAAGGAAGTAAATGGACGTGTTTTAATTCATTATGAACTAATAGTATTTGTAGAATCAATGACGCTCTTCTTCTTCTTCTTCTTTCCCGCCGCTGTCTCGATGCGTCGCGATGCCACGGCTAGGCTCGGTAGAATGCTAAAAATTTTTTTACCTTTTCAGGTCAACGGGGGAGATAGTCGGCAACTAGGAAATGTATACAAGCAAAGTTTAAGACTGGAGATGACACTATTTATTTACTTTTGCCACCTGTTCAATATAAAGGATCGCCTTTCTAAGTTCTGTTGAGCGGTTCTTAATTCTCACTCGTACTAACTGAAATAATGTCTATCAAAATATTCCCGTTTAGTTTTTGCATTAACTTTCTGTATCTCCTCTCTCTGATCATTAAGTTCACCCTATCTGCCCTAAGTCGGTCCTGGTGGTGTAGTGGTTACCATACTTGCCTCCTACACCCAAGAACGCGGGTGAGAACCCGGCCAGGACCGATGGATTTTTTCGGGCGTAAAAATCCTAAGTGTGGCTTCCTTCGGAAGGGAAGTAAAGCCGTGGGTCCCATGTCGTACATTTACGACACGAAAAAGAACCTCAAGCCTGAAAGAGAGGCCTCTGAGCAAAATTTGTCGGCCGTTTCACGCCCTGAGTTGAATGGGACGCTGATGACCTGAGATGTTAAAGAGCGTCCATAAATAAATAAATCAATCTATCTGCCCTAACTTCACACACCATTGATGGCTCGACCCTTTTCTTCCCTTAAAGCTCAATTCTCTCTCTCCTCCCTGATGGCTGCACACTCACTGCTTCCATCTCTTAAAATCGTATTCTTTTATCAAAAATCTTCTCAACCGGTCGTTAGACCATCCTTTTACCATTTCGACAATTATTCCACTTACAAATTTCTCCCTATTTGCCGAGGGGCGTGCATATACTTATTCTAAGATTCCTGATAGGACCTTTCATAGATCTTAACTTTTAAGTATTAGCTTACATTATTCCCCTTTGGTTTCCACAAGTCTGGATATCTGGTTTATTTCACTCTCATGGTCTGATTGTCTAGTGTATTTTCGGGTTGCCTTTCAGAGTTTAACTAAACTGAGATTTACCAGAAGCCAAGGAGATGCAATCCTTTTTCGACACAAAAGAATCAAATACAAAGGAGACATACAAAGGGATGACTGGGCATCTGTTCATTATCCAGCTTAACACATCTACTACCAACATGCCCCGGCTTCTTTTATAGAGTGTCTGTCGCCTGGTTTTCCTTTCTCACTACCCAGGAACTATACAATAGATACAATACAAAAATATCTTAACTACTAATATGAATACATATAAGTTTTATACACTAATTGGAATGCTAATTATAATATTTGTAATTGTTTATGTTAACATTTATAATATTTTAATTGGGGACGGCGTCTCATTAATTTTTCTTCACCCCATTCCAGCAGTTTCAATTAACTAATCATAATATTTAATTTACAATAATGACATATTCTTTATATATAAACACCTAATAAGCATATCAGATAACCAAATGTAAATTAAAATCATGCTCTCATAATTATCATAACAAAAATCGAATTCACCGATTTTTCATTTTTTGTAGATCAAATCAATTATGCGTTCCTTGAGGTCTGTATGATGTTCTTATAGAACTGTTAATTTTCAATGAACTTCAATACGTATGGGGATAACAGCCAATGGTGTAAGTCTGCTCTGCGATATTGTGTTTCTTGTAAAGGTTTCGAATCTTTTAAAACAATAAAAACTGCGTTCTACAGATGCACTTGTAGATGGTATTGTCAGTACCAAAGAAAAAAACTTATAAGCCTCTTCAAAAATATCTTTGTTTTCCTAAAGTTCTTGTAGAACTTGTCCCAACTTTTTTGTCCTGTAGGATTCGTCAGCATAAAATAGTGACAAATTGTTTCTTAAACGTGGGATATTGCTGAATATGTGTGGGTAGCTCTGTTGCAAGTTCTGTAAGGCTGTTGCTGTAAACTCTTTAGTAAATAGCTCAAACTTGGTGGAATCAACAATATTTAAGTATTGTAATTTATCACAGTCATGAAATCCCACTTCAATATCAAAATAGTATCAATTATTTCATGAAACAAGACGCAATATTCTCGACACACATCTTCTGATGTCAAGTCGTTAGGTCCCCTTCGGACGTTTATGTTGGTCAACTACCTACTTCTTTCACAGAGCTCAACAAAATTGACTGCACTCCTTTTATTTGTTTGTATAACAAGCATGTCTTTAACTCTGGCTACACAATAACTAATGTCCAATTATCTTTTTCTGAAACATATCAAACAGAACATCTGTAAAATCAAAAATATCTTTGAATACCAATGCTAGAAATGAAAATTCAAAATCATTGAAGTCTTGCAGAAACCCTTTACACAAGTTAATTGTATTTTCATTGCTTGTTTCATAATTCATAATTTCCTCAAATATTTGCTTCAAACTGTCCAACTCTTCCACAATAACTCGTAGAAGTCTTGAGTTTGACAACCAATGAGTTTCCGTAACGGTAGGAAATTTGTTGACGGCATTAGATACAAGGCGGTGTGCTCTTTTCGCCGAGTGATGAAAAAATGCTGGGATTCCACTTGCACTAGCGAAAAATACCCTACATGCTGGAAAATTTCTTACAACTCTATTTTAGTACCAAATTGAGGCGACAGAGCCATACAATGAACAAATACAGTTTGAGGAGCCTTATCTTTTTTTTTTTTTTTTTTTTTTGCAAACTATTTACATTTCTTGACATTACAGCTACGCCATCGTAACACTGAGCAACCAACTTACTTTCATAAGAATATTCTTTTAAAATACCATCTAATAACTCTAACAAATTTTGTACTGATCTATCTTCACTCACATCATAAAACCCTAAAAATCTTTTCACCGTGATACCCTCATTATTCACAAATCTATAAATAATAGAACATTGTGATTGTTGATAAATGTCTATTGTGTCATCAACTTGGATGGAAAAATATGTAGCATTATGAGGTTCATTTTTGATGCGATCACTGATGTACTGTGTTATTATGTCTGTTTTTAATTTTGAATAGTTTTTGAGTTTCCCCTATACACATTTTTTATTTTCTGATAGTGGTTTTGAAGATACAAGGGCTTTTCAGATATCAATATCTTCAATAATTCCTTAAGGTTCTCGCGGTTTAAAGAGGTCTCACTCTCATCGTGCCCCCTAAAAGGAAGTTCCTGCAAACTTAAATATAGAACAACCCTAGCAACAAGTCTCAGAATTTGCCTTTTTAAAGTTACAATCTCATTATATCTGAGTGCATATAGTCTTGCATTTTCCTTTAAAGCATCTGATATTGTGTTTGTTTGTTTTTTCAAATGTTCTTAGTTGTAACTGGCACTTCAAATGCTCCTCACCGCCTGTGTGTTTATTCAACCCACGTGTAATATTTTGGAAATCACAAAAACCTTTTTTATTCCAGATGCCGCTTTTTTTTTTACTAAAAAGTAAGCAGGGTCAACAGAATAACTTTTGAAGAATGGAATTACTGCACAACCAAGTGAATTGTTCGAACGAAAATTCTTTACAATGAAGTCTATAGGAATTACCAGTTTTTTACTTCTTTTTTAATGCACAGTTCTATCAAGTCCTTTGGGCGTCCACAATTTAATAAATCTCTTTTGGCTGTGTCAATCCACCTCCTGAAGGGAGTTTCTAATCAAAGTAATATTGTGTTTTCACTGGAAACATAATGCACACGCAAAACTCTCCTCCATTCATCAATAACAATTTCACACGTGTAACTTTATTTACTGGGAAACAAATACAGGCATCAACTCTTAAAGGGGGGGGGGGGAAATCGCCCGTTTCATTACCAACTTCCACCAGCTTAAGCAGCACTGGACCAGATATGCTGAAGGGACGAACAAGCCCCTCACCTCAGTTATGTGGCCATTCAAACGGTCCTTAAAGACGTCAGCACTGACGTCACGTTTCCATGGCAACAGACGAATAACAGCTTGCCTTGCTAGAGCTCATCCATGGCTCGTCTCGCGGCAGTGTGTCTGAATGTTGTACTGTACAACCTTGCGGCATTTGCCCTGCCATCTATGATTGCGAGTACTACTAGCAACTAATACACGAGGTCTCGCTGGCTTGTTCTTCATGTAAATGCTTTCATGCCGAAAGAAGTTATAAAATGTTTTTCAGGAAAATGTTGGTGAAATGGCACTTCACTCTCTTCACCTGAATAGCCGACACTCAAAGATACTTTAACTACACTCTTATTTCGAGAAAATTATATGTATACTGTATGAGGTCATCTCCTCTAATAAATAGTTTTTTGATTGATTTATTTAAGGACGCTCTTTAACAGCTCTGGTCATCAGCGTCCCATTCAACTCAGGGCGTGAAACGGCCGACAAATTTTGCTCAGAGGCCTCTCTTTCAGGCTTGAGGTTCTTTTTCGTGCCGCAAATGTACGACACGGGACCCACGGCTTTACTTCCCTTCCGAAGGAAGCCATACTTAGGATTTTTACGCCCGAAAAAATCCATCGGTCCTGGCCGGGTTCGAACCCGCGTTTTGGGTATAGGAGGCAAGTATGGTAAATAGTGATATCAATGATATTGGAAGTATAACTACTTTATGAAAATTCCAGAAGTGATGTGAAACATTGCATATTTTGTATTGCCTTATTTATGCACGTTCGTAGTTCAATAAACTCAGATATATAATATATTCTTCAATATTGATAATTGTACAATCCGTTTATTCATATAACATATTTCAAAGCTATTTGGGTTGTCTTTAAGACAAAATCTGTTCATGCTTAAATTACCAACGAAAAACAGAAGAGTAAACGTTTTGGTAAGCTGCTATCCTTTGCACCAAGGAGGTAAGATAATAGTTTATTTCTTCATAATGGTCTCCATCTTCCCAAATTTAACAAATGCAACAGTTTGTAGCATACCTAAATAAGTATTCTGTTTGAAAATGCAGTAACACAACGATACTAACTTTTTTCCTTACAAGGTTTCGACTATCCATTTTTCTCACAAAATGAATGAAATTCACCCAGGTATAATCGAGAAAACAATGTCTTTAAAATTAAATAAGAGTATCACTCTCCCGTTATCTGATAGATACAGTGTCAAGCACCTTTCATCAAAATGCATAAAATGTTTATATCTTTACGAAGCGAAGTTTTGCATCCTTTGTGTCGATATGTGTCAGTTAAAAATTAACGCAACTTTTGTAACATATTTCTAATTCGATAAGTACAAACGCGTCCAGTTAAAAGTGTCCCGATTGGGACATAGATTGCATTTTCCTTTAATGTTTCTAATCTTGAGACAAGAGCTGGTTATCTTGTATTCCATATATTACTTCATCAAATAAAACTTCCTCTGGTATTTATTTACTATTTCCTCTTTGAAGTGCATTTGATTTCCATATATACTACCGGAGGATGCTCCCTTTCCCTTTTAAGGTAGGCTTAAGTTAATTTATAAGCTATCAGAGCAAAATAATGTAACGTGCAAGGTGCTACCTTGCTGGCTCTTTGGCTCTTTGTTCCTACGTCCCCTGTGGCGGTTACTCCGGGAGGTAGGAATGACTAAGGGAGACGCTGGGAGGCCAGGATTTACGGGCGGTGATGGGGGGACACAGATGTTATTCCTAAATTTATCTTTTATTAAGCAGGAATTCTTGTATCAGTCGACCTCCTTTCACAAACGGCAGCGGAGTGAAGGGGAGGAAACAGGGCCTAATTCCAGTTGGATGCTGATTATATTATTATTATTATTATTATTATTATTATTATTATTATTATTATTATTATTATTACTATTTAAAGGGCGCAAAACTACTTAGATCATTGGCGCCCAAACACACTAAAACATAATCCAAGAATAAAATATCAACATCCAAATTCAATGTAGAAAAGGGCTTTAAGCACATTGGGCAAAAACAATAACAAAATAAATAACAAGGGTAAAACGATCAAAAACGAACAATACTGGTACCAAAACAAGGCTGCTAGAAGTGAAAACACAATTATAATGGTCTATAGATGTAGCATAAAAACCCCATAAAAAGAACAATGGCAATATAGTCAACAACAAACAACATTGATATTAAAACACAGCTGCAACAGCTCAGGACAAAACAGTCTTATAACGGTCTAGAGTTGTAACAATTACACCCTTTAACAAATAACAAGGGTAATATAGTCAACATAAATAAAAGACTGGTAACAACGTATTAGCAAGAGCTGAAAACACAACAGTCTTAAAATAGCCTAAAAATGCCGTCATGAATAAAATCATATAACCTTACACCTTGCTCTGAAAACCAAACACGAATAAAACGAGCACTCGTTCAACAGCAGCCTCATCATTTGCAAGTTAGTCCCCAATAGAAGAGGGCAAACCCAGAGAAAGTCTAAAAGTTGCTTGATGATGGCATTTAAGTAAAATGTGACGCACTATAAAGGGGTGCTCACAGTGAGGGCAAACTGGAGCTGGTTGACCATTAAAAAGGTGACGGTGACTAAAACGACCGTGCCCAATTCTCAAACGTGCTATAGTAACTTCTTCACGATGAACTGCGCGAGAGAAGTTGACCACTTAAAAGGGGTGGATTTACATTCACGAAGCTTATTGCTAGGGATTAATTCCCACTCATCGCGCCAGCGCGAGAAAACGCCTCGAGGTAAAGAATGTTTAAAATCCCCCGAGTAAAAACGTTGTTCGTATTCAGCAGGGTCTAAAAGGGCGGATTTAGCTGCGACATCTGCGGCCTCGTTCCCTGAGTGTCCCACATGTACAGGTATCCATAGCAGTGTTACCCTGATGCCAGCTTCCAGGAGCGTAAACATTGCACCCTGGATCTTCTGTACAAGAGGATGGTAGTTGTACAGCTGTTTCAAAGATAAAAGGGCACTTACAGAATCGGAACAAATAACACTTTTACCCAGCCTCTGGTCAATAATAAATAAAATAGCCCGATAAATAGCATAAATCTCCGCCATACAAATGGATGTCGCAATGTTAAGACCAAACGTAAAACTACCTCCATTAAAAACAAATGCACATCCTACTGCTATGTCAGATTTCGAGCCGTCGGTATATATAAAATTTCGTCCAGTAAAAAACGAGATGATCTCGTTAAAATGACGACAAATAATAGGTGCTACGGTCGAAGACTTTGGACAGAACGTAAGCCCAAGATGAACGGGGGCCTCTGCTAAGAGTCAAGGAGGAGAGCAAGTTTCCCGGCTAAGAAAAAAGCAGGTAATATCAAGTCTAACGCCCGTAACAGCTCCCGAAAACGAAAGCCAGGAGACTTGGGAGTAAAAGACCGAGCAGCGTAAAAAGCAGCGAGCGACACATTAAAAAAACGGCTCATTCGTGGGATGACGAGGTTGCTCAGCTAGTCGACAAACATAAGTAGAAAGTAAAAGATCCCTACGATAAAACAACGGAGGTTCTCCCTACTCCGCACATAAACTGGACACAGGACTTGTGGGGAATGCTCCAATGGCGACACGGACACGACACGATTGGATTCCTGGCGGTACACATTCAGCAATGGAATTCATGGCAATAGCAAACAGTGTGCAACTAAGTACCGAACCCTGAGGTACACCGTTCTCTTGAGTAAAACGAGAAGATAAAACACATCCCACGCGAACATTAAAAACCCGGTCTTTCATAAACTCCGAATAAAAACAGACATCCGACCACATTTAGGCCATTCATGAGGAGTACGAAGGATGCCGCCCTTCCACAGGTATCGTAAGCCTTCTGCAAAACAAAAAAGACAGCAACAATTTGGCACTTTCTCACAAACCCGTCCACAATATGGGTGGAAAGAGACACGAGATGGTCGATTGAGGAGCGATGATGACGAAAACCGCACTGTACGTTCGTCAATAGGTGCCTCGACTCTAACCACCACGTAAGCCGTTCATTAATCATGCGTTCTATCACCCTGCAAACGCAGCTGGTGAGGGAAATTGGACGGTAACTGGAAGGAAGGTGTGGGTCCTTTCCAGGTTTAGGAATAGGAATGACGGTAGCCACCCGCCAAGCGCTTGGAAACGTGCCATTACACCAAATACGGTTAAAGATTTGGAGTAAAATTTCTTGCCTTCTTGGTGGATAAATGCTGCAGGGGCGTGCACGCAATACGTCCCGGCATCCATCGGTCCATCAAGGAACCGGAAAGTGTCTGGGGTGGGAAGACGACCGGGGAATTGCCTGATTTGCGGCTGCAATAAGGACCTGGTTTAGGTGCTCAATCATTACGTCAATTGATGAAAAAAAAAGACACACCCTGAAAATGTAACCAGAGAACGGAAGATTCCAATTTTGTTTGTCGAGAAGCCACTTCGGCGCGCGCTGAAAATGTACGTGGGGAGACAGAATACGAATCTCTCACGGGAAATGGTCACTGAAATACAAATCACAGAAAACGTGCCATTTAAAGTGTACAGAAAGTGAGGCGGAACAGAAAGATAGGTTCAGATGTGAAAAACTGTGAGTACTGTCTGAGAGAAAAGTGGGCTCGCCTGTATTCAGTAAAGTAATATTGTGGCGAACTAGAAAAGCAGTCACCAAGCTACTTCTCGCACATTCTACGGATGAACCCATAAGGGTTGGTGCGCATTGAAGCCCCCCAAAAGCAGTATAGGGGATGGCAACTGGGATAAAAGTTGACGCCAATCAACCGCTGATACAGGTACAGGTGGAAGGTAAATGTTGCAGACTGTGAAACTAAGGCCAGGAAAGGGAAACGTAGCCGCTACAGACTATAGAGTAGATTGGAGGCACAGGAGGGAACTATACACGGCGTCTCTGATTAATATCAAAACTCCGCCATGCACAGAAGTTCCATCTTAGGGAGAAAGATCGAATCTCACCGATGAGTAACCGCGAATGTTGAACGTATCCTAAGGTCAAAGTTTAGTCTCCTGGAGGCATAAAAGAGGAGTATCAGTCGATCGCAAAAGCAATTCCAGTCTGGTCTCCGGCTGCGGATCCCACGTACGTTCCACGAAAGGACAGCCATTGTTAAATTAGGTAAAATAAATAAAAGACCACCTTTCTTTTTGGTCGGACCAGGACGAATCAACCGTCCTATCTTTAAACGCGTGGGACTTGGTGGTTTATCAGGAGCAGGTCCATCCTGCTCCAAAAAATCCTCGGAGGGGTTTCTCCCGCTGAGATGAATGAGCCGATTCCAACACCTGGAAACGGTGTGAAGTGGAGAGAGGCGGTGGCGGTGACCGCCTTGCGGGCTTGTTCGCAGTCATCGTGGGAGCTCGACCTCTGAGGAGGTGAGGGGCTTTGATTTTTCTTCTTAGTCTCACCCTCACTTGTGGACGATTTTAAAAAGTCAGTCCTTGTATAGGCCGTCTTAAACTTAATAGGATCAGAGGCAAAAACAACAGGCTTGGTTGCTGTAGTAGAGCGCTTGGCACTGGCAGGCACAGTGGGTGTTTTTGTGAAAACCAGGTCACACGTTTGTGTACTACTGTCACGTCTAGATATCGCAGTGGCGGCTACGGAGCTATACGTACCTAACTTAGGTACAGGAGGTAGACAGGCTTGATAGTGTTTCTGGGCCTCAGAGAACGAAATTTTCTCTTTGACCCGGATTTCCTGTAAGAAACGCTCTTCTCGATATTGAGGGCAGTCACGGAATGCTGCTGAATGAGGACCCGGCAGCTCACACATACAGGAGCGGATGAACATGCTCCCTCGTGACTTTCTAAGGCACATGTAGCACAAACGCATTTAGGGCTCTTACAAGACAGGCGAGTGTGACCAAAACGTTGACATTGGAAACACCGCAAAGGGCTGGGAACATACGGGTGGACCGATATTACCTCATACACTGCCCTGATCTTCTGTGCTAACTCAACCCTATTGAAGGTGAGGAATAGTGTACGCGTTTGGCTGTAACTCGCCATCTCTCTTTGCCTGCACACGATAAACTGAGGTGACATTCTGATCGGCCAAATAACCCTGAATTTCTGTATCTGTCATGCCGTCGAGCACAGAGGTTACTCCTGGAGGAACTCCAGGGGAGGAATTCAGGGTGCGATGTGACTCGACACGGACCGGGTAACCGTGGAGTAAGATAGCCTTAAGAAACGCACTAGTTTGAGAGCGTCGGTCCTGGTGGTGTAGTGGTTACCATACTTGCCTCCTACACCCAAATCGCGGGTTCGAACCCGCCCAGGACCGATGGATTTTTTCGGGCGTAAAAATCCTAAGTATGGCTTCCTTCGGAAGGAAAGTAAAGCCGTGGGTCCCGTGTCGTACATTTACGGCACGAAAAAGAACCTCAAGCCTGAAAGAGAGGCCTCTGAGCAAAATTTGTCGGCCGTTTCACGCCCTGAGTTGAATGGGACGCTGATGACCTGAGATGCTAAAGAGCGTCCGTAAATAAATCAATAAAAAAAAGTTTGAGAGCACTCACTGTCTCAACCAATAAGGACCCATTGCGTAGCCGCGTGCACGATTTAACAGGGCCAGAAATACTATCCAAATCTTTTTGAATAATGAAAGGGTTCACGTGCGTAAAGGACTGAACTTCCTCGGTTCTGCTAGTTACCAGGAAACGAGGGAAAGACACCTCAGTTAGCTCTCTTACGTTCACTCTTTTACGTTTGGTACTTATGTGAAGATTTTCTTACACCATAGCGGTTTCATCCTCCACCATTGCATCTGTCTCTGATGGCAGGCTGCTTCCTGGGCGCCATCCCGGCTTACGTTGTTTACCATGGCTTGGACAAAGTAACCTCAGGGTCACACCTTCCTGGGAACAGACAAAGGGACCCAATCGCCTGCAGGAAGTGAACAGCGAATGCAATGGCCCCTCCCCGGGTCTGGCTTTACCAGGGGATGTGCTACCGCCCTACATGATGACCCAGTGCTGGGAGTCACGCTGTTACCCAGTCACATTTTACCGTGTCAAACACGGGGCATTTTTCAGACTAAAAGCAGAGAGGCATAAAGCATAAAAGTAAAATAGAGACAAAATAAAAGGAGTCAAACACGCTGAGCGTGGACATGCGGGAGCAACTCGGGTGCCGCGAGGTCGCTACGACCCGTACCCAAAAAAATTGGGCCCCTGAGGGGTCTCAGTTGGTTAGAGCGTAGTGCTACCAAAGGAAATATGGTGGTTTCGCTTCCCACAGGGACAATTTATTTTTAATCTTCATAATTTGTCCACAAACTACATACTATAGTAAATGTTACCTTTGGGAGGGGGGGGATTTTAAATTTATTTTATCTACATTGCAAATTTAGGTTAGCTTAGCTTAGATTAGCTTATCTTAAATTAAAAATAACTACTTAGGTGTTAAAAATGGCATAATTTATACTGTTAACGTATGGGTTACAAATTTTTGTTTGGTTCGACTAGCTTAGCTTAGCTTAGCTTAGTTTAAGTTAAAATTTCACTTAGATTAAAAAAATACAAAAGTTGTACTGTTATCGCATCGGTTGCGTATGGGTATGATTAAGTTAGGTTAGGTTAGGTTAGGTTAGGTTAGGTTAGGTTAGGTTAGCTTAGCTTAGCTTAGCTTAGCTTAAGTTAAAAAAATAGCATTGCCACAACATACCTTTTCCCCTATCAATTATTTGTTTTAGGCTTTACATTGCTGCATTACAGTTTCCCCATTTGCTTTCGTCATAATCTGAGTTTGATTAAATACCAACATGCTATGTACAAAGCTACTTTTGGTATACGAATTCTTGTTTCCTTGCGTTAAGACTTATATTCGCATGTAATTGTTGAAGTGCACTTCATTTTGTTTTGATGTAGTCATCCCTTCGAAATGGGCTTGCATTTCTCGCTACCCTCTGCTGGCGTTCATGAAAGGAGGCGTGACTAGTGCAAGGAACCCTGCTGAATGTAAGGGTAAGTTATTCCTAATATGTTTCCAGAAAGAACACCCCTAGGTCGGTGGAGCCTTTCCTCTCACCCGCCGAGATTTCTCAGCCTCTGCTTACAAATGCAAACAAAGTGAAAAACCAAAATTAGTTTGTCGTTAAAGGTTAAATGAACACAAAACTACGAAAATGTGAAATAAAGCTCTCTCCATATTAGAAGAAAAAAAAAAAAAAAAACAAAATGAAATGTGAGCATTAAGCAATGCAAACAGCACCTTACTTATACCGAGATTCCAATACCAACTGAAGGGAGCTAGACACTACATACCTAAAAGAGGCACACATGTAAAAACAGCTATAGAACACAGCCATGCAGTATAAATGGACATGATGCATATTCTACTGTCACATTGCACTGTAAGCAAAGTAGGTAAATATGACCTGATACCGCATTTAAATTCCGAAGCCCTTGTTCGTATAATGATCGTATAGCACTTTGGCAATGTCGAATTAGCTCACTCATGTACCTATAGGAATTAGTTGCTTTCAATATGTACATTAACATCAACAATATCTTAATTTCCGAATTTGTTTGCATGTGGTTTGTAAATGTAAACTGCCAACTAACAGTGGGTTGAGAGATTCATAAACGACTCGCATTTTCTGCTTATTTCTCACTTTGACAATAGATAACTTCTTAAAACAATTAGACTGAACCTGTCCGGGCGTATTACAGTACCAACACGCTAGACGGGTTTCTTCAGTATCATCGCGAGTAGACGCTGGAGATTTAGTAATAGGTGCTTCATTCGCATTACATTAAAGTTGCGAAATGCGAATTTTAACGTTTTCAAGTCCCTCAGAATTTGTCGGGAAAATACGTAAGGCAGCTTCAATATTTTAAATTTATTGATATGTGTTAGCTTTTAATAATACGTATTATGACGCCTATAACTAGTTTTGAAGATCATTCAAATTAAAAAGTCATTGACAAAAAGTTTTTTTTTTCAAGGAGCTATTAACTACATTGTGTCTTTATTGTACCGTAGGCCTGTTTTGATGTACTGAATTTGTACCTATGAATACACATATAATTAGTTTAGAAAACCATTCAAAATTGGAAAGATCATTTTCTTAAACAATTAAACCACTTTGTTGCACTACTTTCTTTTGGCCTTTGCATCTTCAACCAGGAAACACATTACAAATCGAATTTAAACAAACATGCAATACGATGAACGTTTTCTTTGTATATTTGTGTTTAGTCTATGGCATCTTGTAGTAACGACCAGGTGATTTCTTCCTAAAGTTATTTAGACATTAAAGCGGCTTTTTCAAGTATTTCATTTTCTCTCTTACATTCTTTTGACATTTTAATGTATTAAAGGAAAAGAACTAATATTATTTGGCAAAGCGATAATGGGCTCTGTATGTGCTCTTTTTTAATTACGTTTTAATTGCATGTTTAACTAACAATATTGATTGATATTAATTGTAAATTAGAATATTTCTAAACAAAATATGAATAGAATAACCTTAATACTTTTTCTTTTTTAAAAACTCATAATCATTATATTTCGTTCTCCAAGACCCATGAAAATATGACCAAGAACAACATGACGAATAATCTTCTGAATTATTTATGTATATTTGCTCATCGAACAAATTAAAACCAGTGGACAGTTTCATAGAAAAGCGAAGAACAATACAGCAAAATTAAGTTTTTTTCGTAAATGCGTTTAAGTAATTTTAGACTTTATATAGACAAAATTTCACAATTCCATGTTCTTTCTTGTGCTTTAAGGATATTTCAAATTAAAACCAGAAATGTTACTTACTGTATAAGTGTTATTATTTCAGTTAATTTTTCCTTAGATTTCTCATTACAGTTAAACAGAATTTATATTAAATGACAGGAGTTCCCCTAGCTATTATGAAAATTTTAATCATTATTTATATTGCTTAGTAAGTTTTATTTTAAGCTCTTTTTTTTTAAGGAAGGAAACATTCCAGACCTAAGTTTAAGGTACTTCCCGGCATTTGCCATTTATGAGGACCGAGGAAAACCTGAAAAAAACCTCAGTCAGGGGGGACGGTCCTGGTGGGATTCGAACCCCAGACCTCCCTCTCACAAGCACGCGCCTTAACGACCTCGGCCACCCTTGGCGGTGCTTAGTATGTGAAGACTGCGTATTTGATTTGTTATAACATGTCCATAAACATTCTATTCTACTTATAAAACGCAAAACTAATCTGAGAGTGAGTAACTATTCCATTATTAGTTATCAAGAGTATCTGTTTGTCCTTGCTCTGATGAAAATCTGTGGGTGTTATTCTGAAAGGAAGGGTAAGGAGCGGAACACGGAAGTGAGAGGGTCCATTGCTATATCGATTTGTGCATCCTGCAAAATGGCTGCCTACACACTCAACGGGTTGGCTTTTAAAAGCAGCTCCAAAGGGGAAATAAGCATCCATGGCCTGTAATGGCATTAGAGTATCATTTTGAAATAAAAAAAATATTCTATGCACAACTACTTGGTCGTTTAACCAAATGTCAATTGATGTATAGAATGTCTAATAAATGTTAATAGTTTATGGCTACTACTGAGAATGCAAAATTTAAAACTTTTCACGAATTTATAATTATTAGGTTATATGTGCACAGACATGAGAATCAATGATGGTATCAAGATCAATTCATTAAATCAAACCGGTCATTTTTAAAACCATAGTCTATAACCCGTGTTTGAGCAGCTTTGCTTGTTCCCCACTTTACTGCTGGCTTTGTACGGACTGGACTCCTCAGTAAGCAGAGCCGCAGGAATGACTATGGATTCCAGGTCTTTATCTTAGACTTAGAAGTTAATGGAATTATTTGTCCCTTCGGAATGGTTAGAAGGTTTTAATTTCCCTGCCACAATTAATCAAAACTTATCTGAACTTGCCCTAAATGTAAAATCCAAAGTATTTTAACGAAAGAAAGTTTATTTTTGCCTACTCAATTAACTTTATGTATTTATTTTTTTAACTTGTGCATATGTTGTAATATTTAGCACATAATGGCTGTCGAAATAAGAGCACTTTATCGTAATTATTACGGTCATATGAATTTGAAATGAATTTCGAAATTTTTAGGTTAACTTAAGCTTTTGAATTGCAGTATTGCCCTGAAATGAGTATTTTCTATTAAATATCTGGTCCACGCTTCAGTCAGTAGAGAAAATACAGATAAAATCATTAATCTCTCTAACTTTCTTTCTCTCTGCCTGTCTCTGTCTCTGTCTCTCTCTGTTTTGCCGATTCAGGCGGAATTGATGTAATCAGTAAAGTGTTCAGCTCTTATATAGCGAAAGTAACGGGATTGTAGTGCTTCAAAGTTTTTTCAAGAGAAGTGTGTTCGGATGGTCAGCTGCTTTCCTCAGTCAAAAATTAATATACATAAATTTCATTTAGGTGTATTAATCGTACTGATAAATTTATGAGAAGTAACTTTCACCTAAAGAAAGTACGATTAGTCATAAATTATATATGTGTGTGTGCTACAATGTAAAATGCACAATAAAAGTGGGCATTACGCCTGACTAACTGTTCCCTCTAGCCAATGCATGCCCGAATGACGATATTTGGTATGACTCCGGTTGAAGATAGATCAGCAATCACAGTACTGATTATTATTTGTGTAAGAGACCCCTTATTTAAAGACATACGAGTACATGAAAATAATCAGTAATTGGTTATCTTGATCTACCAATAGTAATTCATTCTTTGCCTAACCGGGACAAGCTGCCTATTCTTAAAATTGCACATAGTTTTGCTATGTGCTCCGAAGTCAGGCCATGATGTCGGTGTTTCTTTAGAAAGCAAATACAGCAGCGATCAACTTAAAGAGAAGAAGACTGCTCTCCAATGTGCGGAGTCTTTCAGACATAGGATCACGGGAGATGACATTAATATCCTCATTGTGAATCTGGAGCTTTTAGAAAATGTGGTGTAACTTTTCATCATGATACCAAAACTTTTATTGTATATCCACTAGTACAAAAAGTTCAAAAATTCGTACTAGAAAAAAAATTCGAGCAATTATTTAATACGTAAGATATACTCGCTTACTTGTGGTGGAAGTAACGAATATGACGAAAGTTCTGGTCAGTGGAAAATGTTCACTAATGCTTTTTGGACAAGTTTTAATGCACTCCTTTTACACAATGAAAATAATTTGCATTCCATTAAATGGGGAATTGCATCCAGTGTAAAAATCGTATGCAAATACGAACAATATCCTGAAGTAGACATGACACAAACCAATTAGATCTTTGTTTTGCTTATAACGTAATTAACATATTAATATTAGGACACCATATTCTTGTTTCTTTGGGAGTGGGATTGCCTCGCCAGAAGCAGCGGCTCTGTAAAGAAATAATTCCGGAAAACAACGCATCTGGAATGAAAAACATTTAACCAACCAGGAAAATATTTACTCCCGCATTTCATGTTAAATTAGGACTATGCGCAATTACGTACAGCCTCTGAATGTGAATAGTTCTGTATTTAAGTATGTATTACGAAAATTTTTAAGTTTCTAAAATGTAAATTTGAGTTTATTGCGCCATAGATCGCACATAATTGAAGTAGTGTCAGTGCAGAGCACTCCTGTGGAAAAGCAGATAGCATATGTAATCCTTTAAAAAAGTTGTGAGTAGTTCTCTTGGAAATTTTAAAGCTGAAAATATCAGAAATCTTGTAATAGTTAAGTTGGGTTTTTTTGTTTTTTTCTTTTTGATTTGGTTTATTTACGGACGCTCTTTAACATCTCATAAGTGTCCCATTCAATTCAGGACGTGAAACGGCCGACAAATTTTCCTCAGAGCCCTCTTCTTTCAGACTGTACGTTCTTTATCTTGCCGTAAATGTACGACACGGTACCTCCGGCTTTGCTTTCCTTCCGAAGGAAACCATACTTAGGATTTTTACGCCCGAAAAAATCCATCGGTCCTGGTCGGAATCGAACCTGCGATCTTGGGTTTAGGAGGCAAGTATGGTTACCACTACACCACCAGGACCGAAAGGGTAGTTCTTCGGTGGACCCTGGGATGATGCAATATATACTTTTCGTTTTCAAAGACCTCAATTTTTTCATCTCATTGCAGAAACTTGAGTTATTTGCATAATAAGCGCCTCCACCAATTAATTTCATTAATGGGAGCATAAATACAAATTTAAATGGAGCAGTGCTAATGCTATTGATTACTGCTGGATTATGAAAAGAGAAAATTATGAAACAGGTCAAAATTAATGTAAGTTAAGATTAATTTTGTTTAAACAGTTTGCTTATGTTATTGTTCCTATCTCGAAAACAAGAACTAACGAATGACAGCCCCCTTGGAAACGTACACGAGTGAGGGACATCCAGGAACTATCTGTTTTTATTTTGGAATGGAGGGTAGTGAGGGCAAAAAACCAAGATGTATTTATCAAAAAATATCAGGATCCCTGTTTGTCACTTCAGCAGGTTTAGGAGTGGTAAAGAAAGCTTAAAAGTCAACTGTGAGTGATGCAACTCACTCTAGGCGACCGCATACTGCAATTACGCCAGAGACTATCACTGCAGTAGAAAAACTATGCAAGATAATTACAGGGCAACAATCCACGATGTGTCTGTAGAGTTGAAGAAATTCATGACTCTGCCCACTACATTATCCACCATATTCCGTAAACCGCAATGTCTCCGCTAGGTAGGTACCAAAACAACCCACACCTAAACTGAAAGAAGGCGGTGCGAATGTATGTGAAACACTACTACTACGTTTTAAAGCTGAAGGATATGGTTTCCTGAAGCGCATAGTCACTGGTTGTAAAATTTGCGTGCGCTATTTCCAGCCAGGGACCAAGCGAGCCGTTAAAGAGTGGCAGTGTTCATCATCGCCAAAACCAAAATTTAGTGCAGTTGTGTCATACGTATAGTGATGCTCATGGTCTTCTGGGGCTCCGAAGGTTCAATCATGGAACAGCGCATGCCCAGAGGACATAATGTCATATTCTGACTTGCTAGAGATCTGTTTGAAACCTGCAATCAGGTTCAGACGTCCAGGTTCACTCACGATTAGTATATTCTTACAGCATGGTCATGCAGGACTTTACATAGCTCATGCAGCGGCACAAAAATTTACTAATTTGCAAATCTTAAGTGTATGCCACATTCTGCCTATTCATCTGATCTGGCATCTGCCGATTATCGTGACGTTGGATCACTCATACAAGAACTAGGCGGCAGGCAAAAGTCCTGCTCTAACGACGAGGTGAATGACGCGTTGCATGTGTAGTTACGCAGTAAAGCACGAGCATCTTTTTTCGTGGAATCCAGTCATTAGTGAAACTTTGGAACACTTACGTTGAACTGGATGGAAACTAGGTGGAAAAGTGAAGGGTTTTTAATCCCGATGAATATTTTTATATAAAAAATAATGAGATTACTTAGTGACTCAGCCTCGTACGAACACACTTTCTTGCAACAGGTGCCATAAAGGGAATCTTAGCTATGTACAACTAAAAAAGAAATTGAGTTGAAAAATCGCAGTCTAATTTTCACATGCGAAAATAGTCGTATCGACTATATTCAAATGCATAAAAATAGTAGTATATGAATTTAATAGGAAACGACCAGACACCCTTTAGCTGGAGGGAAATTAAGTGGCATATAAATGACAGTGTATGTTTGGTAATGTGTGAATTGAAAGTATATTTTAATATCTAATATTAGTGCACTAGCAGCTTTAAGCCCGGGACATTTTTCGAAACTCATTGTTTGGAATAGTGAAGTTCCATGTTTTATTGTATGGAAATATCCATTTTTCTCGCTTTTGTGTACAGGATGTTTTAGAATTCGACCACAAAATATTTAAGACTTGTAGAGGGATCATAGGAAAAAGAATGTGATGGAGAACTTGTGGTGCACAGGCTCGAAATTCGTAGATAATGTGTAACTTATGGCTCTGGGAGATACTTCAGATTAAAACGACAATGCCTCAGATTTATTGTGCAAAATGTTCGCTTACGCCTTCTTAGTGGGGAAATCTTGAATTCATAATCGGTGACTAATAATTTTCAATAATATGGGTATCACTGTTTTGGTGACAATTTGCTTCTGGCAATTGTTGTGTACGCCCTACTTATAACACCAAAAATCAAATGTAACTATGCAAGTTAATACTGCGGAGATTCTTTGCTGTCTGCTTAGCTCAGTTGGCAAAATGTATGATTTCTAAGCAAATAATAGGTGATTAGGGTTCTGTACATTTTTTATTCTACTTTAGTTGTTTTACAATTACCGTAATTACAATTTATTCATTTTGGGTCAACTGAGAACACATTTAGTCTTTACTGCTCACATTAGACTATGATTAGATTATGTTTGTGAAATGAAAATGTGTTAGTATTGAATAATGGTACAACTTTGTAGATATTTTTCACTTCCAAAAGAGGAACACCGACAAAGTAAAGAAAAAAAATCCAACCAGCAATTGCTGAATACAGAATCCTAGTTTAGCATGATAACCAAATAAACAACAACAACAAACAAACCTCCACCGTTATCCCAATTAAAGTGTTAAAAGTACCCCGCATGCAGTATTAGCGGACGAGGTCATAATTGAGGAAGGAACAAGTTAGAGTCAGACAGCAGAGCTTTGCAAACACGAAATAGATTCCGATTTCATTACTTCAAGCACTTGCTTACTTGATACGAGCTGTTGACCACCCGTAAGTCCACATGGAGCATTTGTGATACCATTCAAGCGGATCGTTTATAATTTCCACGTAAAGTAAAGCATAATGCTTATTCATTTGCAGAGCTTGTCGACAGGCATTTAATATATGGTGAAGCTACGGATGTGCTCCCGTAGCTGCCCAGTTGTACCGGGATAATTATCCAGACAGAAGACAGAAGACATTCTCATCGTGGCACCTTTAAATCTATCCATTGGCGCCTACGAGAGACTGGATCCCTGTCACTTCACAGACCGGATGCACTCCAGGCTTTGAACAATAACTGTTTGACAGACTGCAGGCTTATCCTTCAACAAGTACTCGTGCATCCCACGAGCTATGGATACAAACAGCAGTAGTATTTGGTGAATGCTGCAGGAGAAACGGCTCCACTTATTTCACCTTCAGAAGAGACAGACTTTGGAATCAGCGGACTTCGGTTCCCGGTTATAGATTTGGAACTGGGGTTCAGCATCATGATGAAACTCTAGCTTTTTTCCTCGGTATTGTTCACAGACAAAGCCACTTTCACCAGAGATGGGCATGTATTCAACCAAAGGAACAGACATATAGGATTACGGAAATCCACATGACTTGTCGAGACAAGTAGTCAGTACAGGTTCAGTGTGAACATGCGGCCTGGCATAGTTGGTCATTTAATTTGTCTGTACTTTCTTCCGTTGCGGTTAATGTGTGAGTGTACCTTCAGTTTTTGATTAACGTACTTCCTGAATTCCGTGGAACACGTCCCAGTACAAATACAACATCAAATGTAGTTTCAGCAGGATTGGGCCCCCACAATTTTGAGGGGAACATTCAATAAAATCTGGACAAAGCTTTTGCTAACCATTGGATTGGAAGAGACGATGCAGTATTACGCGGACACCTCAAGTGTCTCGTGTTCCAAACACCAGTTGCCTGTGACGAAGAATTGCTGCCGAGGATGCTGGCTGCCAGTTATGAAATTCCTAGCACTCCAGGAACTTTTCAAATAGCGCGGGACTCATTTATGCGCCGATGTAATCTCTGCAGGGGTGTTGGTGAGTGTCATTTTCAACAATTCCTGTACTTTGTACACGATATTTGGTTTTTCATGTTTTTAAAATGTGTAAAGTGCAGAGTAGGTTTCTATTATCATTTATGCATTTTTAACATCTTGTACAACATAAAAGCAAACAGTGCCATAATCATATTTAGTAATTCCATGTTTACCCTTTCAGAAGCAGGTAAATTGTTTTCCTAAATTGTACGTTTTCATTTTGTTTAAACTCTCCTTTGAAACATTTGCAAGGGCACTACACACTTCTGACAAACAGATAAACAACAACATTACAATCACATTGCTGTGGCGCTATATTTAATAGCATTACTAAACCAGAACTGCAGAAGTATTTGTAACCAACAGAATAAAACAATTGGCATTTCAAAATAATGAAAAAAAAAAAATTAAAAATGTAATGAATTTGTCGAGACAAACCTCTGTTGTTAATTTTGTGATTGTTTCTAGCTCCGTAGGACTAACCACTGATCCACATAGCAACAGCTGGCATATTCTAACTGCTTGTCCACTATGATCGCAAAACTAAGTGGAGGCTGAGTCAGTGGGATGCTACCCAATATTAAATTTACTCCCTTATAGGGAAATTTGATTCCACAGACTATTGGTTCCCTGTCTAAAATTGATCGTATATAATCCCTTCGTATCCTTGTGAATTTCTTCGGTCGAATTCTGCACATTGCGTATACACGCTTTAAAAGCTACTGTAATTTAGTTTTTCCTAGATACTTTGACCGCCATTTCTGCCAATGACCGGATAACAATAACTAGATAGTTGTGTCGTTCTTACATTGTATTCGTAAATGTGGTTTAAAGTTCCTCAATCATGTATTTTTTGAAAAGGGTAATCAATTTTTCTGTGTTCAATAATTATATTTCCACATAAGATAACACAAATGTAGCAAAGGAGGTGAAAGAATCGTAACTTTTGAAATTCAATTATGAAGCGCCTATGGGAGATTCGGTATGGAACTTTACAACTCTTTGCAAAAAAATGATATTTTAAATTTTATTTGAAACGTCGTAATTCAATTATCTACACCCAATGATCCTAACGCCGTCATTTTAAAAGACGAAATCTACGCACTGAATCATGTTCGGTAGCAAGGTGAAGTTTGAAATATGAAAGAGCACTTTACTGAAAGTGACGTGAATATTCAATGCGTTATCAACCCGAAGGCTTGCCTGCTGAGTTGGAAATAGCTCGGATATCACTGCAAAGATTTACCCATGTTTCCATACAGGATCAAACAATATCTGAAATTAAGAGATAACCAAAAAACGTCTAAACGCTGTTCGCTTTTTGTTGCTTTATGGATCATCTAAGTTAATGTTCATTTGAACCAGAATGGTTTTGTTAACAAGCGTAAATGCAGAATATGGGATACAAAGAATTCAAGGGCAGTGCATCAATGAGAATCACTTCCATTTAATGTACGATCTGATATACAGTTGTTTATAACATGTTACTAGACCATATTTCTAGGAGGGAGACAATTGCAATATTGTGTGCCCAATCAGCGATATCGCTATATAGTCAAAAAATTAAAGACAAGTTCTTACTAATACTCCACAGTTGTGGTTCCAAAAGAATGGTACCATTGTAGAGATCGCTCAGATGGGACAGGGTACTCATGAGAAATGTTTAGGAGTGTCTAATTTCAAGAAATTCAGCATTCAATTGTCCGATCGTTCATAAGATTGGTTCCTGACTTTTTGCTTTGAGAAAATCCTAAGGACAGAGTATATATAAATAAACCCAGAAGGACAGAGCAGCTCTAACAGCCGAATTACGTTAACTCCAGATACTATGACAAGCATGGTGGAAAATGTTGTCAACAACGCAACTTTTTTAAACCGAAAATGCGATCACTTACAGAATACGGTATTTCATACCTAGTTCATAACGTTTTCCGTGGATTATTGTACTCAAAACTTACATTTTAAAACGCTGTTATTATTAGAAGACACTTTCCTACTTTTGCGCCCATCTGTAGTGGTAAGATTCTCTTTAATAAAGGGAATTAAAGTTTCAATAATTTAAAAATCATTCTATTAAGGAACAAAGGCATAATTATTGTTGCTCCGTTCAAAAATTAACTTTAATGCTGCTTTACATCACATATTTGTATAAGAATTATATAGAAAAAATTCATGGGTATTAGCATATTATTTTAAAACAATTGCAGTTTTAATTCTATAGAGTATACAAAAGCCCAAGGTGTTACAATGAGCTTCTACTTGAGATGCTAAGTAATTTCCTGTACACATTATTTCCGAATAAATTTCTTCTATTATAATTTCAACCAGCTTGGGAATATTAACCTATATAATACGCAACATAATTTTAGAAATTGTATATTTACTTATATTTGCGCTATGCGCATCACCCGTTCAGTAAAGCGTCTAAGAGTTTCGAACGTCCTGCGGCTATTACTTTTTTTTTTCATAACATTAGATATGTCTCTCTAAATCTGAAAAAGCAGGAGCTGTTTTAAAAAGTTGAAGTACTTTATTACTATAGTATAATAAATCATTGTTATTTAATGAAACCGCATTAACATTGAGAAATTTTTCAAAGTTTAGATACTTTGATCATTACTAAAAACAATCGTTATACCGATCTTCTTCTTTAAATGTGGTGATGACAATAAAACTGTTAAAATATCCCTAATTACTCAGAAATTCTACTGATATTACATAAAGAATTTTAACCACACTATTTACCACAAGAGTTTATCTTGCTAGGAAATATATAGGAGGGAGACCATTACACAAAGTAGGTCATCTAGTGGATATAAATAACATACTGTTTGTGAC
Source organism: Metallyticus violacea (assembly GCA_030762175.1). Lineage (NCBI taxonomy): Eukaryota > Metazoa > Arthropoda > Insecta > Mantodea > Metallyticidae > Metallyticus > Metallyticus violacea. Next base: position 226,816,042 of record CM060846.1, read on the forward strand.
TAACCCGAAAAATTTATATACGTTTATACAATTTCATGGAACTGAAAAAGACATAATTTGATTTAATTTTATCATTATAAACATATGCAAATATTTCGTAATGGGTTTCTTATAAAGGATGATTTATATAAAGTAACACATTTCTTTCTTTCATTATTTCAAAACAGATGATGCTAACCACAACTTTTTTAACCCTAAAGGGCAGCGTATCTTTGGGAGGTTATTAACCTCTATGCACAATGTTGAAAATGCCCTCCCTTCTGCATAAGGCATAACTCAACATGTCGTTCCATGGAGGACTGGGTTGTCAATACCATTAATCTTCTGTGTAATGTTGTGCTTCAGATACTCCAATGTCTGGGGGCGTGTGACATAATCTTTGTCCTTTAAGTAACTCCATAGGAAGAAGCCCGGTGTTGTCAAATCAGATCTCGGTAGCCACAGGTTTCTGGAGATTATCCGATCGTCAAAGAAACTTTCAATCAACTTCATAGATTGGTTTGATGTATGGCATGTAGCGCTATCTTGTTGAAAATATCCATGATCCAACTCTACATCGTCCAGTTGTTCAACAAACTACATGAAAAGCCTGCGGTTCTCTATGGTGTACACAGTTTGGATAAAAAAATGAACGAATTTTGTATTTTTCACTCCCCAGAGATTAAATTTTTCTAGTTTGTTTACCTTTTTAACAATGTTTAACGCCCGTTTTTACTACTTAGGCACAACAGGCGATTAGTTTACCAGTGCCAGTATTGTATTTCTTTCGGGGGAGTTGCGAACACGAAATTCTCTCTGGTGTGCCCTTCGAGTAGCTGTAATTGAGTTGGTAATCCAATAATGCTTCACAAGAAAGAGCCGTTGATTTAATATATACTGTTTTTTCACAGCAACTAGAATAACATATCGAAAAAAGCTGCCAAACTTAAAAGCCAACAATAAGATATACAGAATAAACACCTGCACATATCTTTACAGAAAATCAAATCTCCCAAATACCTCGTAAAATTAAATGTTAAACTCAGGATATGGGGGAATTTCCAGCCGAATAAATAAAAATAGAAAGGTGTTAAATCTATATAAATCACTCCGTGTCATCCATCCGTATAAAGTTTGCGCAAATACGGAAACGAACAAGCACTAAACAGATTTATTTAATCAAAAAATAAGCATTGTATAAATTTCCGTATTTATAAGTTTCTCCTGTTGAAAGTACAATGTGATACACATAAAATTTTATACCTGAAGAGCTACTTACGTGTAATGCTTAAGATCTAAATTTCCAAGCCTTCAGCTTTCACGTGGTCAATGCACAAATCTTATAACAAAAGCATGGTTGCGCCAAGTCAAATCCGAGTTATATAACGGCCACAATTCACAGCAGCTACGGAGCACAGTGTGTTAGCGATGAAAAGCTTCATGATACGACGACTCTGAATTGTTGTCCAGCACTTAGAAATTAAGTGATGCGGGCGGCAAACCTCTAGTTTGAACTAGACGCCCTTGCTGTAGGTCATGGCGCCCATTTGCCCCAAAAAACCAAAAGTCCTAATGACTTTCACGAGAAATATGCATCGTCTGATGATGTAAGAAGAATTTCCCCAATTTCTAACCTAAAGAATACGTTTGAACCCTTCACCTTATATTCCATGGAAAACTGTGTTTAAAAAATCAACAAGTCCGAAAAGATATTTTCTTTCACTTTCAGCACAGTTTTTAAGCTCCAGGCACTAAAGGTGTGAAGGCATAAAAACATTAGACTAAATAAATTAATTAGACCTGTCTTCTAAAATAAAATTGTATGCCACTTTAATAAAGATAAAAAATGTAATCTATTACCAGTCAGGATATGTAGGCCAACACGATCTATAAATTATTCTGGTAAGGTTCATTCTCATTACAAGGAAAAAAACACATCCTTTATCCGCGATTCTTTTAATTTCTGCAGAATGAATACATCTTTAGTTGTTTGAACCCATTAGAGAATTTACTAAGGAATGTCCTCTCGTTTACGTTTTATATTTACGTGATTCCAACTGATGCAGATCCTCTTATACATCCCAAATTTATAGTACGTCATTACTGAACGCTATGTATTTATGATTAAATTTTAAATTTTATTTCAATAATGTTAACATTAATGTTAATTTGCATATAAAATGTTATTCAATTCAAACGTTATTTTCGATTATGATATTTGCAAATACTCATGAGCCAAATATTAATTCGTAGTATAATTCTCAACATTACTCACTTGTTTATAATTAGCATAAAGATCAATCCACTGTTGCAACTTAATGGAAACACAACTTTTGAAAATTGACTATTTTACAAATTAAACAAATATACATTGAGAGCTACATTTTTACAAAATACATTAATTGTAATTCTCCATAGTTAAGGAATATATATTAGTTATATGTTGTTTTCTATTTTAACCTGTAGCTCAGAGAGGAATTTCAATTACACAACTTTAAATAGTAACCGCAATAATGAGCAATTGATGATGTGGGATGTTCCGGGAAACCATTGCACTGCTGCTGTTCTCCATCTTACAAGTGGCTGCTGGAAGAGTATCGGAAATAACGTTCTAAACCAGACAGAAAGTTAAACGCATTGGGTTGTGAGACCCAGATGAGAGAATATACTTATAGCCTACGAAATAAAACTGTTCGTGATGTTTTTAATTATAGATTATGGTGATTATAAAATATCAGTAACCAATGTGCCCCTTACAAACGGACACGACGATTCCTGGCTATTTAAATCTTCCAACAGGAAAAGTCGAGGAGGGTAGAAAGTGCATATAGTACGCTGCATTCCTTAAAAAGAAATCCTGACTGTGGCTGTTTGTAATTTAAAACGGAACAGTTAAATATCAAATTAGAAAACAATTTAATTCCGAAATTATCAAGGGAACTTGCGGATTAGCATCGTAAATTAGTTCAATTTGAAAAAAATCTACTTTCATGTGAAACCTGTGCATGCAAAACCAGATATTTTTATTATTGAAATTCGTCATTAACGGGCTATTTTAATGTAATCGTTGCTTTAAAAAAAACTAGAAAACCAGATCTTTTGCCGACACTAGAATCGACATTATCAGTAAACTAAAAGTGTTTGGAGGGGCAGATGTACAGGACCGATAGAAGTGAGAGGGTAGAGTGTTAGAAGAGTTGTGGGGCAGACATTGTTTGTTAACCAGAAACTGATTCCAAGATTTACTTATTTGAAAACCTCAATTTTTATTTATATGTTCTAGATGCTGCTATATTCCTGAGGCCTCTCTTCTACCAAATTAAAATATCCTGTTTTTTGTCATTACTCCCATTGTTGTTGTTGTTGTTATTATTATTATTATTATTATTATTATTATCCAATGACAATTTTGAATGCCAAGTTCCGCAAACACAGACTTTTCTGGCTGATTAAGGCGTTAATGTCGCTTATATTCTACCAGCCAAGTTTAAAAGACATTACGGTGATACCAATGTATCGTTTCCACATTCGTATGGTACATTATGCCTTTCTATGAAGCTGAGATGATCCCTTGGGTCTTTCGCGAAACCAAGTTTTTGCCTATTTTTGTTGTAATTGTGAAAACGGTTTTATGTTCCTTTTTTTTCAAAGCCCGAGCAACATGTGATTTCTTTTAAATGGTAAGAATACTTTAACTGGATTTTTATGGTCTGGTATAGAAGTCGTGCTTTTGAGGTTTCAGGGTTCGATCGATTGTACTAGATAACAATAGCCCTTTGCTTGCAAGTCTCTCTGGAGATGATTAAATGTGACTTTTAGTCCTTGAGGTTCTCTAACGTTTATGGTTCGGTGGATAGGTGTCTCAAGGGTTCTTTTTAGCTCGATAATGGTTGGATGCGTTGAGATATCTATCGGTATGCGTAGGTTTTATGTAAACTTCGTGTTCTACAGCGCCAGACGCCTTACATCGAACCAGTCAGTATATCTAGAAATGGAAATGGAAACACAACTTTTGAAAATTGACTATTTTACAAATTAAACAAATATACATTGAGAGCTACATTTTTACAAAATACATTAATAATTCATTCGTTCGAGGAAAATGGCATTTAGCCTAGTCATTCTCGCCAAAAACTGAATATAATTCTCTTGGGAAATGATTGAGCACTGATCGATCGTTATTCTTGTACATACCGATCACATTCCTGTGTTTTTTCATGACCCTAACCAAGGAATGCCGATCTGCTGTGCATGATTGCAGATGCAGATGCACCTCTACCAACTCTAGAAAATGTAATATTCTAGAAGTAACTTCCAGAAGAATCTCGATAGGTTCTTTAAAAAGTATAAGTCTTTGTTTAAGTGATCTCTATTGCTATGGTATTGCTATTCTTGGTAAAAATGTTAGTGTTAGTAGATCTCCAATTTTTATTCTCTTAAATCGCAAGTTGATTCCAGGAAATGTCATTTCATTTCGCCATGACCTAAAGCTACAATGTCTTATTTATCGCAACTGAATAAGTATGCTCTCTTGTCTGCACGGCACTGTACTTCAAATCCAGAAGATCGTTGTTCAAAACTTTGAGGTCTGTCCCGAGTGTATTGCACTCTAAAATTTACACCATACTTGGGGTGATGTTACTTTTCATGCACATAGGTTCAAGCTATAGCAATATCAATACCCAAAGGTTTTATATTTTGCAGTTTCTGCCGACATCATCTTTAGTCGATCTTTTGAGGTCACTCTCTAGATATAATAACGGTTTTCATAAAATGCTTAAAATTATCAATTTGATTGAGCGATATGTCATCAATACAGCAGTTTATGAAATGCTGTTTATATGGAGTGTGCTTAGATTTCTCGTTATGCCATAAATGTTATGCTGGAGTAAGGAGTAACAAACACTCATTGTTACAGTGTTTCAATTCGTCATTAATTCTATAATACAGTCTTTATACCAGATATGTCGACGTGCTTGTACTTTGGGTTAAAGGTTAAACCTGTTCTGTGAAACTTCGACTTCAAAGTTGTCTTGATCATTCTTCCAGTTTTATGACTATACGCGCGAAATGCAGCTGCCACCTTTACTCCGTCTTGGCCAAGATGATCTTTGTTGTAACAAAAATAAACCTTTGCAGAGATTTCGTTTGAAAACTTGGTTATATCCCATGAAGCACGACAGAAAACACTATTAGTACAATCTGTAAATGAATTACGGATTTTAAGCAACATGTATTGCAGATCAACTAAATGTCATATTACGCTTATATTCATTGTTGGCCCTATCGATTACAAAATGAATGCATGTTTTCAGACTCGTCCTTTCTATATGCAGCATATATTCTTTATTGGTTGTACGGCTAATTATATATTAATAAATACCAGTATAGTTGTTTTGATATAAAGTATAATAGCCTTGTTTTCCTACGATCGTAATTAATTGCCACATTGTGCAACAATTTGCAACATTTCTTCGCTGAATATTTCTAGTCTTGTAACATAAAATGGTGTAACTTCAAGTATATTTTTAAAGGCAATTGAATATATTTTGTAGATACCCAATGAAATTTATTTTTCCCTTTCTTTCTATTTATGGCAGGAAAAGAAAGAGGAACTTGTAAGAAGCAATATACAAGCCTATTCAAAGTAGGATTTTTAATCAGACATATTGGCATAGACTTGATTTTGACTCGTTACGGTATCACAGAACCCAGTTTCAAAATGAAGAGCAACCAAAATGAACCCACTTACCAATAAAATAGAGCAAAATGATGAACAACGAATGTATTATGCAAATATGCGTTTATTCCAGGTATTTAATTCTTTCTAATTATTCCCTATAGAGAAAAAACAGCGTGCACATTCAAACTAGATATGTAAGAAGTAATGACTAGGACAAACATGTCTATGTCCAAAACAGAAGGTAGTGATAAACAATAATATTAATAATTTGAATATCTTTAAGCACTTAAACCCACCAACACCGATTCAACCTCGCCAGGGTCAATGGATTCTTTCGTACCTAAAAATTCTAATTATGGTTTCCTTTGGAATGGGAGTACAGCCGTGGGACTGATTCCTAGAATTGCGGCACGTAATTGAACGTCACACCTGTGGAGCAGTTTTAAAGATGCAGAGGCGTAGGTTTGGATGTCAACGCACCAGGCTGGAGCGTCGATCTGAAGCTATGATGTACGGCGGATGCGGCTGGTAGTTTCACCGCTGTTGCCCACTGCTGCTCCGTCTGATGGGGTTTGAGTCGGGAATGTTGGGGATCTCAGGATTCGTTGTACTGGATGTTTTGGGACTCAAAGTCATCGGGACCAGAAGGCTTTGACAACAGACCACAGAGAAAAATACAAGAGTCTCTCTAACTCATATTTTATTAATAACACAATATAACCATTTGATAAGACTGTCCGCGGAGACTCGGGTTCCAGCTTTCTGAGTACCAAAAACTTGAACTTACTTTATTGACTTACTGACTATTACTAACTGACTGACTTATTCATAATCCTCGACTGACTTTACTCTTCGACTGCTGGACTGACTTATTCACACCCGACTGACTGACCTATTCGTATCCGATTGACTTTACTGATCTCTGGCTGTGGCTTTTGGACCAATAAGCCACGCCCTTCTCTATCATCATGAATTAAACTTTACTTCTCGCTACCTGATTGGCGATTATTCAATATATATTTCTGTGCCTATACACTCCTATTCGTACACTTGTTGCCGATGCCTATTGATTACATATTTTTCTCCACGCCTACACTTTTTAGTTTTTATTGTCTCTTTCTGGCCTTTCCCAAGAAGCTTCCTAATCATAAATTCTGGCTGTCACCTTTTATGCTATTCTATTTGTCCCTTTATATCCGTGTGCTATTACTTAGACAAAAGATGTTTCAACATCTGGTACTTATCTTTACTTTCTGGGAAATTTTGGGCGATCTGTATTATTGTCTTGAACTATTTTGTAATTTCCATTTCTGAAGCATTCTCGTAAATCTGCACTTCCCTTATATCCTTAGCCTCATTAGGTGTTAATCTAGCGTAAAAATGGAAATGACCCTTTTTAAAACTACATTGTCAAGGTCCGCTCTAAAGCATTTACAGATGTTAACAATTCTCAACCTTTTCTCTACCTGCTAGAACTTAGGGGCCTTCCCCGGGACAGTCCGTCAGTTTGATACAATACAACCCTTGTACAAAAACAATAAATCCTTTTCCTGTCATAAGGTTTGCAGACAATTAACACAAAGGAGTCTCAACCAGGAATTCTGATATTTTGCACAACATATCAGTTCCAATATTTATCCAATGAAATATATATTTTAATGCTACTATTAATACACATCAAATTACTGAGGAGCTATAATTTTCGGCTCCACCTGAAAGAAGAGGCATGTAAACAATCGTTTCACATCCTGAATTGAATGGGGTGCTGATGACCTTAGATGATAAATAGAATAGGCAATCAAACCAAATTAACAAAAATTAAGAGTTTATTAATAAAAGGTATGCTAATAACTGTAAATATGGAAAAAATGACAGTTCCTATTTCTTTCCACTAATAAATGAGGGTCGAACTCACCCCAAATCAAACAGTTATAAGGAGACCCTCAAATCCAGAAAATGTATCTTCTATTGAACGTCCAAAAGCTTTTTTAAGTTCATAGCAGCTGCTGGAAGATAGGTTACTAATAAACTGTTCTAAAATCAATTTATATAAGCACGCTGAAAAATATTATCAAATCAAGATCCTCATAAATATGAAAAATTTGCAAACATTTTCCATCTAAAGAAATTATAAGTTTCTTAATCATGTAGGAAGAATATAAGGCTCGTGCAGCAAACTCTGCAAGCAATATATTAAAAATGTTTCAAGCTGCAAGAAGAATAATTGGCCTTAGAACTCATCAGATCCAAGTCTTATCATGTCTGGGTAAGGCTTCAGGCACACATATTATAAGCAGTTGAAAACGAGGGGGGGGGGGGGTCGGTCCTGGTGGTGTAGTGGTTACCATACTTGCCTCCTACACCCAAATCGCGGGTTCGAACCCGGCCAGGAACGATGGTTTTTTTCGGGGCGTAAAATCCTAAGTATGGCTTCCTTCGGAAGGGAAGTAAAGCCGTGGGTCCCGTGTCGTACATTTACGGCACGAAAAAGAACCTCAAGCCTGAAAGAGAGGCCTCTGAGCAAAATTTGTCGGCCGTTTCACGCCCTGAGTTTAATGGGACGCTGATGACCTGAGATGTTAAAGAGCGTCCATAAATAAATTAATCAAAAAAAAAAAACGAGATATAAGTTATAGGTCATGACTTCTATTTTTTTCTCGCGAACAAGGGACAACACAAAAATTTGAGATATATCATTAAAAGTTTATGGCATGTGCTTTTCGAATGAAGCCACCAGATAGTGCATGTTAGCAAAGCTGCGTGTTTCAGCATGACCCGAAGTTCAGTTGATGAGCGACAATGGTCAGGAATGCAGGTCACGAACAGTGAATTGCGTGAGTAAATGAAAAGTATTTCTCCGTGATAAAAATGCAGGAGAATGCCACAGAGAGCTATGGGAAGCACAGGATGCGCGTGCTGTACCCTATTGAATAGTGGTGAGGCCTGCAAATGGAACAGAATGTTGACTGCCGATCTGCCGCGCAGTGGGTGTCCGGTTTACAGAGATGAGGTGGAACAGTGCTTACGAGATTATAAGAGCTGAACACTTGTGGAATTAGGGGGGGGGGGGAACGGGAATTCCGTCAAAAATCGCACCGCATTATACGGGAGGAACTGAACATGCGTAAAATGTGTAAAAGTGAATTAAATGAAATAGAGAAGTGGACTTGCTAAGATACGTGTCGCATCAATCTGTCGAGATTTCAGGAAGAAGGGGATGCCATGAAAAGTCATGATCATTCTGGTATATTGCAGTCAAGGTGCGCTTGTGTGTCATACAGTACGTGAGGAAACCACTGTGAATGCCCAGTATTCAGGTCTTATGGGTATCATTTTTGACCAAACGATCAGAACTTTTGAACAACTTTTTCATTCTTCCGGAAACGCGACAGCTCACATAGCCGACATTGCCGAGTGTCTTTTACAGCACTGGAGATGCGAAATCATTCCATAGCCGCCATATTCGTCGATCTTAACCCATGTGATTATGATCCCATCACCAAAGTAAAGCACCTATTGCTTGGGAAACGTTTTATTAACAAAGCGGATATTTTGATAGCAATTTGACGCGAGGTGGCTCACGTCAATAACTCACTTCCAGCAGATGGTATTCCGCGCCTTCTCCATCGCTTGCAACGAACCGTGGATGTACTTGGAGACTGCTTCGAAGGCTGCAAAGCACCAAAAATTACCTGGGAGACCCGTCCTGTGACGGATTTGCAACCCTGTGTAAGTGTTTCTCTGTAGCTTTGGCGCATGTCATAATAAACCAATGTCGTCCGTTTGCCTGTGTTTTGCTTCTTCCCTACGAGGGCCGCCTACATACAGCCTTCTGTTTTTGGCACAACTGCACAGTAAATGCGATATACTATCAATAGTATATCTTTGATTTTTCGTGTTGAACTTTGTTCATGAGATAAAAAAATAGTGGTTATTACTTATGACATATCTGGTATTTAGGAGACATTATCACATGTACTGGTGCAGTCTTTTAAAATTCATTTAAATTGCCCTGCACCGCCAAGTATGACAGCAAAATTCAGGATTACCTGAGTAATAATAGAATAATAGAATATAATATTAGTTTATCGCGTACAGATCCTCAACGTGTAACTTGTATTCTTTTACCTATACAATGCCATGTCATTCCTTTAGATATTTATAATCCAGATAAATTATTATCTGTGATTTGTCACTGCTTGGAAACTCAAAATAGCCAGCATTTATCATATTTAGCATGGAATATTTTACAATTTTGGTGGGAGTTTTTAGATGTTCCTATCTTTAAACTATTAATAGCTTGTTTCATAAAATGTTCTTCTGTGATACAGTGTCTGCAGGTCTACCCCTTTTCGATTATCACTTTAAGGAATGGCTTTGATGAAAACACAATTAATCGAGATGTGGAAAAACGAAATCATTAGCTTGTCTAACTCTGATTGTTCTAGTCCAATGCTGCTGGTCTCGAAATGCAAAGACGATGTACGACAAATGGCGTGTTGCGTGTTTTACATGGAAAAATGTTCATTCCGTACTCTCAGTGATGAGTCCTCTCGGAGGTGGCAGGTTTGCGCTACCCCCAATTTCAACCTTTAATTTAAACTATTCCCACTGTTATTGTGCTAAAAGCAATGTGTGTAAAAGACTTCTATCTTATGTTAGACGTTTGCATTTGCAGTTATCTGTAAGGACCTTGGTTAGCAGTAGCGGAGCAAACCAAAGTTTCCGTATGGTTGTGAACTGTCTTGATGGGGCACGTGATTGGAATCGGTAGGAAGAGCGTCTTGTCCATAAGAGTCATTAGATGCATGCACCACCTAAAACGTCACTCGCTACCCCAGGAAACTTTGCTTCTAGATTTAAACAGAATAATTGTTATTGTGTTACAAAATTGCGTAAATATTTTAATTGAGAGTTAGATTATTAAACTGAAACAGCCTATTAATTATAACACAGTCATTTATTGAATATGGGCATCAGTTGCAATTATTTCAATATCAAATGGTATTATATACTTTTTTCATGTTGACACTCTCCTTGTAGCGATATCGGCCGTTTCGTTGTTACTAAACTGTTACTGAACGGCAAACTAGCGAATTTGTGAAGTGGTTGCTTTATTTCTTTTAGTGTTAATTGAATTTAATGAAAATGAACAAAATATAAAACTTGCATTATAAGCCATTTTATTTGCTATTTATGGAAGAGATGGTTTAAATTGAAATTTTGGATAGTTCAGCTCCAAGTTTTAATATGAGTCAAAATGCTATACTTAAACTTCATTCAGCAGATTCCAGAGGATTATCAATATATTTTTCGCCTGGAAAAGCGGAATAAGTCATTTGTTTTGTTTAAATAGGTGCACCATTACGATATTTTTATTAAATTCTCTCTCTCTTTCTGCTGAGTATGATCAGTCACACACGCATGATTGTGAAAGCTAGTAATGAAGTTGCTAGAAGCCTGCCATATATTCAGCAGTAGCAGTAGCAATGGTAAATTTGTACGCTGCGGCTTTGTGCTACTACCAGCCACCTGTGTGTGCAATTGCATAATGATTATCAACGACTTCACTGCATTGCGCCAGCTTATATTACCACTTTGCATTTTAATAGCGAATATTACCAAATTCTGTTACACGATGATCCGAAAGACAACTATTTTTGCAACAGATTAAATATGCATGAATTCAACTGTATAACCTTTGGCTTAGCAATGGGTGCCCAAGTTCCAACTCGCTTGTTAATTATCTTTTTATGACATTTTGTATTATATTTATCACCATTAGTAGTATACTTTTTATGAATTTATGCATAATCACTTGAGAAACATATGCTTGAGTTGAGAAGAGTTTTTGAGAGTCTGAAAAAGTCGGTTTTGACCACGAATGTTCAATAAAATTGTATGTGCCATATTATTTTCTCAATTCACGTAGCACGAAACCCTGAGCGCGTCCAAACTATTCCTGGTTTTTCTAAATAAATATATAAAAAAGCTAAATTTATTGAAAAAATATTTTTTTTTATACAACTCATTGTATGAATATAGATATCTAGCGTAAGCAGAAGGTTAACTTTGTTTGGGGTTCAGAGTCGCAGTAAGAGTTCGAAATTTAAGGTTCGAAAGCTGGTTTGAGTTGAAACAAAACATATTTTCCTTCTTTCCTTTAAACTTTAAACTTTAAACTTCTATTTCGGTCATTTTAATGCTGGAAAACATGATTTTAAATAAGTTTATATTATTGTTATAAATTTTTATTATTTAGTATGTATTATGTTTCATCTTAAGAAAAATATAACTGAAAACTAATACACATTGGATCACTTCTTGCAATATTGTGCATTTTTAGAACTCTAAACAGCCAGTGAAAAGGTTTGATATAACATGCAAGGCGTATCGATTAAAATAAATAATTATCTGGAAAATTTGCATTTCTATATTTTCTAGTACGCAATTTTCGTATTTTTACATATTATATTTGGATATAATATCCAAATTAAGCATATTAAGTATAACCAAATACATTAAGTATAACCAAGCGCAACCGGAGACTTAGTGGCTATGTACACATATTAACAAGGTTTTGTTACTTTTGTAAAATGTATACTTTTAACTTGAAAATGAAAGAAAATCATTTAAAGCGCACCTACATTTTACCTTCTGTGTTATCATTTCAGGTATTTTCTGCTACATATGTATTACAAACTAATGCTTGTGTTACTATCGTGTGTACTGTTTTGTTGCATGAATATTCTAAAGGTAGAAGACTGTCGGGCATGCTTCGCGTATACTCTAGCTTTCATATAGTCGGGATTAGTTCCCATTTTATTCAGAACGTCTGAACTTTCACTTTAAAGAGGCAATCAAACTGTTACACGAGTCCTGACCAAACACGTAATTTTGATCTTCTCGCTAGCTGGGCGCTGAAAATTTCTGCATTGAAATTTCATGTGATGCACATTGGAGGAACTACTAATTGTGTGTTGGATATTATTTATGTATGTCTGATGAAAAGAATGTACGATTGCAGTGAAACATTTTCTAGCCAACAATGTCAACATTTGATCCTAAGTTAGTTACGATTATTCAATATGCACAAAAGGCTACTATTGCAAATTCTTATTTTTATATTGGCTATTTTGCATGTTTAAGTGGAACTAAATGAATATTATGATTCCTGGGATATTTATACGCATTACCATCGTGATATTTCTATTGCAGCTCTTTCGGATGTATATACGAATAGTTCATTTGCAAATGAATTAACAGTGTTTCGCAACCTATGGTGAAGTTTTGTTACATTTGTGCTATCAGTACGGCAACTCAACAAAAAACGAGTTAAATTGCTTTTAGATCTGCTAAGAGGGAAACGAAAAATATTTTTATTGATTACATTGCAAATTACTGCTTTCTAAGGCAGGTAATATATTTATCTTAGTTTGGGTTAATGCCGTTTTTGAAGTATTTTTTATTATTTACAGTTCGTGAGACCAATAAGATATGTAACTATGAGGTGTTTAAAAAGTATTTTTGTTTTGTTTGGTTTATCTGGGTATATCCTTTTTTATAATAGTAATATATGAAGTTAGGTGTCCTGCACAAGTTCTCTTCGATTCTGGACTGCAACTAACTACTAGTTCAAATTCACTCAAACCTATCTTTAAGTGAGCTTGTTAACCGAAAGTTGAAATCAGGTTTAATTGCTTTATTATCACAATTATCCACACAATGAGATGAATGTTTAAATATTTGCAATTTGCGTTTAATTGTGCTAAGCACGAGTTACTAAAAATGTATTCATTCAAATTAGTGAAATTCTTCCCTCTAAAGGGAACAACTTATGGGCTTTACAAGAGATGCTGCCGAACCACCTCAGATCCGTATTACGTGAAACAGGGTAAGCAGTAAGCATTCTCTTCAAGCGCTAAACTGCTGTGGAATTTATATACTTGTTAAATCGAAAGCACATGAATTAGTTTATTTAAAAACTTAAATTAACATGTAGATTCAGGTAAGCATTATAGTCACTTTTAAATCCCTGGTTTCATATTGCTCCAGGAACATGAAAAATACGTATGAGCCCATGTTTCTCACATTAAAGCCAGCTTGATATCGCTAACAGAATCGTTGTGTTTTGCTGCTAGTGTTTTAAAATTATTTTCTTTTGAATGAAATTGAAAACGGTGCTTTATTTGTTCATTATTTATTCGGTTGATTATATAAACTGGATGCACCTTCATAGGAATTTAATTTACTTGTTCCGTTGTCCTTCCTTTTTAAGAACGAGGTGTTTATTTTGTTAAATTGCGAAAGCTAAAATCATAGAATCACCAACGTAGGAGTTCATTTCACCATGCCTTTTGGTTTTCACTACTTTGGAGCTATCTTGTCCTTGGCCCCGACTCTTATCCGGCGCCGACCCTTTTGAAACTCGCATTTAAACTTTGATTATGGCCCCGCCTGTAAAAGAGCACAGACTCTCACGAAGGGATTAAAGTTCTAATGAGGTGGAAGTGAGAATTAATTGCTGGTGCTATGAGCAACAGCGACTGTTGTTTTATTGCATACTTTGTATGATATAACAAGCTCTAAAGCTTTTGCGCAGAAAGTTTGTGTCGTTATGACTCACGCATTGTTATAAGTCAATTTTTCCCTTCCCTTCCTCCCACTCTGTCCCTGTCTATGCTCACTCTCCCTATGTTACACAGCTAGTATGTATTATGTAGTAAATAAATATTTATCGTTGTGGATTACGACGTAATGCTTTCTTTCTCTAAATTCTGCATGGCTATTGAGCTAAGGCGAATTTATCCACGGACTCTGATGTAGCATCCTCTGTTTGGAGTCACAAAAGAGTCACAATTTCGTGGTTGCAATTCCAGTGATAATTCGAAGGGAATGATGCTTTCTAAGTGGGGTCACACTAAATTTGGTAGGGCTTGGGCAAGGTCCGTACAATTTGATCCATAGAACCAGGTATACATTTTATTTTTTTTTTCTTGCAAAAATTTCAGAATGGCGAAGATTATGCTTAAGTAGATTTCCGGTGGTGACGTCTTCATGTTAAGGTCAAGCATTGGATATGTTTCCTTTCATTTGTATTGCATTTATTGGGAAAAAGTGTCTGTTGTATGTTTAATTATTGTGAGTTAATTGTTCTTAATGTTCAAATGCTATATTTTGAACTTAAGGGAATTTTGTTTTTTAAATTTTCCGGAATAGTCTTTCTAACGCATAAATAAAAATAAAAATTTAAAAACTTTATATTTGTTATTTTCACAGAAGCTGAATGTTAGGCTGAGTTTCATAGAAAAGTGGAAGTCATCGCGTGCAACTCGAACCACCGTTCTTCAACTTACAGTGCCAATGTTCTTACTATCGGTCCTACCATGCCGCGAATCTTTTACTCCTGAAATTTCAAATATTTCCTATGTGACTATTTTCAAATAATATGTAAATTCTTTTGTTCCTTCCGTCAATTTGGGAAAACCAATTCAGTCATACCTTCCTTACACATTTTCTTATATTAGTACATTTTCACAGTTTTTCTTCACTTTACTATGATATTAATGGGGAAGCGCCAATGAAAACATATTCATATGGTACGGCAGTGAAGTCTCGTAATTTAAGCTGCACAGAAAATGACCGCTATGGAAGCTATCAGAGATGAACTTTCAAGTGTAAACAGAAATAGAAGCAGAACAGACAGATACATCAAGATATGAAAAGCTACGAGTGCAGTCAGTTAGAATAGTAGGTTCACTGGTATAGAAATTGGAGAGAATATGGCGGTCCAAAATGTCTGACACAATGAATCCTCTCGCAGTTACTTTGTAGAGCCGCAGTGGGAATGGTCCGCTTAAAAGCTAACAAAAGAAGAAAAGAATATGGTAGCTGGCAAAGGAGGTCTTCAAGACCCGACTTTGAGATGACATGAGATTGAGGCAAGTGGATGCTAAATAAAGAACATACAAAACCTGGCAACAGCACGATAATGTTATTAGCTAGACTGCAGCGGTAGACTGCAACGGTAGCTGAGGGCTGTGACAGCCGTTTCGCATCAAAATCAACACTCCGCAAGGAACAACAATATTGTCAGCAAAGGCAAAGATTGGTGTCCACCTAGCACGTTAACGTCACGGGTGGCCGAGGTCGTTAAGACGCGGACTAGCGAGCGGGAGGTCGGGGGTTCGGGTCCAGCCAGGACTGTCCTTCCTGACTAAGGTTTTTTCCCGGTTTTCCTCAGTCCTCATAAGTGGCAAATGCGAATATTAAAAAATTCTTTCTTAATTTATCATTTCATCTCATGTACCATCAGTGTCCACTGTATGTAGTGCTTAATAGTAAAAACGGGCGTTAAACAGTATTAAAAAAATCGACGTTCCATTGTTGCAGCATTTTAAACAACTTGGTCCTGGTGGTGTAGTGGTTACCATGCTTGCCTCCTAAACCCAAGATTGCGGGTTCAATCCCGGCCTGGAGCGATGGCTTTTTGGGTGTAAAATCCTATGCATGGCTTCCTTCGGAAAGGAAGTAAAGCCGTGGGTCCCTTATCGTAGATTTACGGCAAAGAAAAAACCCTCATGCCTGAAAAAAGAGGCCACTGAGCAAAATTTGTCGGCCGTTTCACGCCCTGAATTGAATGGGACACTAGTGACCTGAGATTTTAAAGCGCGTACGTAAATAAAAAAATCTTAAACAAAATATCATGTGACGAGGAGGGGGGGACATTTTAGCCAGTATAGAAAACATTCATCTTGTAAATGCCCAGAAGACCAGATTCTCTCCGTGTAGTGTCATCGATATTTGGAATATGAGAAACTTCATTCAGATATTCTATCAAAGCTTCTTGTTTTCGTAATGTACTTTCAACTCTAAAATTGAACATAAAGCGGGTTTGAGCAAGACTAGGAAGTCAATGTTCAACAATATCGCCTAGAACTTAAGTTTTTGAAGTAGACCTTAAGAAAATACCGGGAAACCAGAAAGACTTGAAAAGAAATTTCAAGCAGAACTGTTTATGGATAAAGCCTACTACAGAACCTGTTAAACTGATGCACGTAACAATGTATATAATACACCTGGAGATGTGCTTCACCTGTCTTGTACCCCGTTAACTAAGCCCTTCACTACTGCAGCATCATCATAACACTGAGATATCAATTTATCTGTTTCGTTCCCTACGTTTTGTCAACCCTCCACTTCGGACAAAGCCTCTGCATTTTGACCATTGGTATCAAAAAATCCTGAGAATCGTGCCACTGGCTGCTCGCGGATTTCATAAAGGTAACATATTAGCATTTTGCTGAGCTGTTGTTACATGGGTCGTTTCTTCAGCGATTATTGCCAAATAATTGTCATTTTTCATTTCCTCAGAAATAGTCTCTGTATTGACTTATAGCACGCAGTTTATAAATACATTGTGTACAGTTTCAGCAGTTCCTTTGAATACCGTTGTACTATCAAGATGCTCCTTCATTGCTGCATTAATCGAACTATTAAAATTAATATGCCCCCTAAAAATTCCGGATTAACTGAACTTTCACCTTCATCGTGACCTCTTAGAGCCAGTTCCTGTTTTTCTGTACTTGTTCATTGTGCTTACTAATTGATAGCCTACAAACACTATCTAATTGAGATTGTATGTCTGAACGTCCTAAAGACCGCCTGTGGTGCCTCAGTAGTAAAAACGGGCATTAAACACTACTCAATAAAAAAGTCCTAATAGTAGCAGTTCAATATTTGCTTTTTTATGCGCATGTGCATATTCAAGTTTTTATTTTTGTCATTGAGCTTAGGTAACTAATGTCTCTAAAAGCTGTGTTTTTTCATGCATTCAACTCCAAGCTGATAACTGGGCAGGGGGGGGGGGAGGATTATGTGATTGTAATAGCGCATACAGCCATTTGTATTATCTACGATATTCCCGCTTTTCGTTTTTCACATTTCACTTGTTCTAATATAATTCTGGCCGATCCGGACCTAATCTTTTGATCTCCAATTTACAGTGTATTTTGGTTTTATAGTGCCTGAATAGAGTTCGTTATTCAATCGAAACATTAACGGTGCATCCTTAACAATAAAATGTATTTAAAGTACAGCCTAATAGAGTAAACAATTTCATATTCGCAATAATATATGTAAATTAACAAAATTAAATTAGGCCTAAGTCTAATTTACTTAACGTATTTTTAGTTTTGAATTTTTAATCACAAGTCACAACTAGTAAGCACATCCCGTCTACAAACCTCGAGTGTTACCGATTCATTTAATACAGTAATATTGTATTTTCCAAATGGGACTGAAAAAAAAAAAGTTATCCGAACGAAAACACACCATTATAATGTATTTTCAAAGAGAAAGCTGCACAATAAGGAGGAAGTGTGGCCCTACCCAAGAGAGAGAAAGACAGTATCTCTATTTTTCATCTCACTATCATCTTTTGAGTTTTGTGAGCAAAGCATAAAAACGTCTCCACAAACCAGCAAAGTTATCGCCTCTGGCTCCTGCTAAAGAAAAATTGTGCATAATGCTGTCACATCGAATAACACAAACTTTTAAATCTCATTCACGTTTTCCATGCACAGGAAATTATTTTAAGACCAAAAGTTTACGCATTTCATTAGATTTTGAAAGTTAACAGTGGAATAATTATAAGCATTTAAAAAGCAGTTCTTATGTCTTTAGCTGTTCACATGCGAATGTGCTTAAATAGAGGAACCGCCCTGGGGCTAAAGTATTTTCAGAAGCACGCACATTTTTGTCTATGAGCTCCCCAGATGGAGGCCACTCCTATTAAGAGAGGCCAATTTCAGTGTCTGAAATCGGTTGGCAGTAAATATGGGCGGAGATGACCGTTTTGTGCTAAATCGTCCCGGAGTTTCACCTCTCAGAAGACGAAGGACTAAAATTTACACATTTAGCAATTCATTTTGAGAAGTTTATTTTTGGTATAGGCTCTCTTAAATTTAATGGGTTATGGTTTAAAAATTACAGGAAACTTCTTATAGTAAGGGGCTTAACCGAAGACAACATAACTGGGGTGGCATTAAATAAAAGACCGCAGATCCTTGTAACGTTTTTCTGTACCGCTAAGGCGGCTATGCTACCAGTCTTCGAAGCGACGATTGTGATACAGGGTATCGCTTCCGGGCCTCGGTAAAGGCAGACATCTCCCGTATCTGGATATACTTAACAGACCGGTCTTAACGATAGGAAAGAAGCTTGCAGGATGTTTGGCAGAAGAGTTTCCCCGCAGTTTACGAAACGGGATTGTGTTTCCTGCCCACTGGAATTGCAGATGTAAATAACACTCTTGCAAGATATTATAATGTAGCCAAAACGCTAGCATTGATAACATATCATGGGGATAAGAATCTGAAATTCTATCATCATGTATTCAGTCTTTATATTCGGTTGAAAATCCACACTGTTGAAAGTGAGGAATAAAATATGGCTTATCACTGCTGCTACAACTCTCTTGGCCAGCACACGACAAAGTGTATTAGTTTCTGCCAGATAATCCCATGTTTCATCACCAGACATGCTGTCAAACGCAGCGCAGGGAATAACACCTCTTGAGGAGTTCAAGGTTCTATTTAACTCCACAGTGCAGGATATCATGCTGTCAACAAGTTCTAAGCCTGTGATTTATACATTAATTTCACGAAAACAAACATTATATTGACACGTGTATCCTTTCACTGGACCTGGAATCTGACCCAAACCTATTTGGATAGTGAAATTAGCTCATTCAATGGCACCTACCCGAGCCTGGACTGTAAAAATGGATATGCTCGTGTTTTAGGCGTCTTAGCTGGGCCTGACGTCATTATCCAGATACCTTTTACGGTGTACACAAGGAGGCACCCATGTGAACTCAAAGAGAAAGGAACTAAACTATATGGTGGTTAAAAAAAGGGTGGGGGGACTTAAATAAAATGAAGGAAAGTTTGGACACCTCGGATTCGCTACGCCCTTTAACCAATTAAGTGTGCTGTAAGTGAGAAATATGCAGTATTTTATAAATGTTGGATATGTAAAACTATATAATATAATAATCTTGATTAGTAAAACTATGCAATGTACTAAAGATAGCTGATCTCATAACTTTTACTTAGGCTTGTAGATGTATTGAAATTACGTAAATTATTTGTGAGCTAGTACTTGCCAATTAATCCATTGTTTCATTCATTGCAAATGCTACTCATGAGAAAAATCTAACGTTAACATTTTGATAGGGAACACAATCCAAGAAATATGAAATTAAACCAGCTACGTACTCAGTTTGGAGATCTTGGTAAGTGAAGAACCAGACTACAACAGACTCATACACTACTTAGGGGAGAACCACGCTGCCTTCCATGTGGTGCCACAGCACCGGGACAAAACCTACAGATTGATTGCAAAGGGTATTTAACATTGGAGTTGCAGCTCTCCTTACTGAGGAGCTTCAAGAGCAACACATTCCCCGGCGAGTGTGCTACAACTAAGAAAATTCCTAGGAGGACGCTCACCGTTCCCCATATATCTGATCGAGATCCGAATGATAGAGGAATATGATGCCCTGAAGTCAACTATACTAGAATGCCCACTGGCGGTAAATTGACTACTTGATTTTCGAACGTTCATATTTTGACTGCTTTTGAAATATTCGTCTATGGTTTGGTGACTTTAAGCCCCTTTTAATTACGTTCAGCTAACCATTTTTTTTTTATTTTTGAATTTCAGGGAAAGCTTATTTTTTATTAGGAAATTTACCATCGATTCCCGAAGCGGTCAATTGACCGCTTACTTACTCATGTTTCTTACATCGTGTATTGCTAGTTGTAACTAACAATAATCATCACTGCACAGCAAACATGTTTCAAACGTAGCGCAGTGCGTGTGAGTCATTGTTTTTCAGCTCTTGTATCCGTGTCTAAAATTTCGCTTAGCTTTTCATTGTCACGTAGCTTTCATATTGCACTTGAACTTCGTATTGACATAATGACTTTCAAAGTGGGACAAGCTATTTACTAAGTGTACACAATGCATTTCTTTCACAATCGTGTACACTGAAGCTCTGAAACTCTGGAAGCTTTTCGGAATATATTTCCAACGCAATCTGAAGTGGACGAATTTGATCGAGAGTGCGCTTACGTAAGTGAGAGTTCTGGTAATTAGAGTGGTATACCTTCTCAGAACAGTGTTAGCGATAATGATCCACCAGGGGTATTCCCGTATCATACAGCTGATGAAACTGGTAAGTAAAGCGCTGAAATATCCATGCTATAGTACATTTATAAAACAAGACATTGTAGGCTCTTGTTCAATTCAAGCTCATACTGAAAAAAAAAAAAAAAAAAAAAAATGTCGTACAGAGGTGAAGCAACTACGCCGAGTGTTAGAGTTGCCTTTGATGTCCGAGGTGCACGAGCTGCTATCCAAGGAAGAGGAAGGGGCAGACGAAGAGGAAGGGGAAAAGGAAGAGGTAAGAAAATATAATAATCACTGCAATTGAGAGATATATACTTTTTGGGGGGTTATATTATTTATATTCATGTCCCAAATTTTCAGGTGCTACAGCATAAGGCACTGAAAGAAGACCAGACATCGGTGGCCAAGAAAATGGCGCTGATGGCACACAATGGACACACATCGCACCTACAAACTCTGCAGGTAGGAGAGGCCAGCAACATATTCGTGAAGCTGCTGGTACTACAGAGCATGCAAAGCGTTATGTTATGGAAAGAACCCCCCCCCCCAGCCAGCGCACTTCGGTTATTCTTAGTGAAGCTGTGCTGCGACTGATGGAGAAAAGTATTGAAACGAATGCAAGCTATGTGCTCAATGATAATTCCCGGACTTTGGACTAGGAAGAGTTAGAAGCATTTACAGCTGCACTGTACGCTCGAGGAGCATATGGTGGTCTCTGTCATTTACAGATTTGTGAAATCGTGAATGGAGACAGCCTTTTTGCAGTCAAAGAATGACTCCAAACAGATTTCTAGCAATCATGCGGTTTCTTCGGTTTGATATCAGAGCTACGCGTCAGCAACATAAAGAAATAGGCAAGTTTTGTTTGGCTTATGATATCTGTACCAAATTCATTAATAATTGCATCACATGCTACAGGTCATCCAATTCATGCCTTTGAATGTACAGCTGTTTCCGTCCAAATGTCGATGCCCTTTCAGTCGGTATATGAATAGCAAGCCCGATAAGTAGGACATGAAATATTGGTTGCTTACTGATGCTAAAGTGACGTACATTCTAAATAGATTTCCGTATCTGGGTAAGGATTTTTTAATGGTGTTTAACGCCCGCTTTTACTACTGAGGCACCGCAGGTGGTGAACACTGATGATACATGAGATGAAATGATATATTGGGAAAGGATTATTTTTAAGGAAGGAAATGTTTCAGGCATATATTTAGGGTACCTCCCCAGCACATGCCATTTATGAGGACTGAGAAAAACCTGGAAAAAACCTCAGTCAGAAAAGACGATCCTGGCCGGATTTCAACCCCAGACCTCACGAACCCACACCTTAACGATCTCGACCACCCGTGGCGGTCCTTAGTAAGGATGAAACTAGACTTATAAATACCAGTCTGGGAGAGCATGTTACTGCTCGTATCATGGAACTCGTTTTCGGAAAGGGACAAAATGTCACAACTGATAAGTTTCTTCATATCTATCAAACTGGCAAGAAAACTCCAAAAGAGAAGTACAAGCATTTTTGGTGCCTTGAATAGGGCTAGACGGGAAGCGCCACCTTCTGTGAAAAAGTTTCAAAATGTACTTCATTCAAGCGTTATTTACAAAGATGATATTACTTTCATATCTTATCAAGGGAAGGTGAAGAAAAACGTACTTGTTCTTATCCCTATGCCTTCCAGTTGTGTCTATAGATGAATCTTCTAAGAAAACCCCTGAAAAGGCCAACTTTTGTAATAACACCAAATGCAGTGCAGATGTTATAGTTCAGATGTCTCGCAAATACAGTGTTAGAGCCATGATGAGATGCTGGTACATTCATGTTTTCTATAACATTCTAGACCTAGCAATGATCAACGCTCATACCTTGTATAAGCTGATAATTGACTCTACAATGTCTAGACGGTATTTCATTATGATGTTGTGGAAGAACTGCCTATGCCATACTGGAATTCAGGCCACGTCGACTTGTCTCACCATCATTCATGGCTGATGATAGGGATGAAGAGTCATCAAAGTCCGCTAAACGCAAGACATGTATGTCAATAAGGTTGTGCAAGAAAAACAAAACCAAAAGCAGTTATTCGACATGTAAAAAATTTGTATGTGGCTTTGAATAAGGAAATAAGTTTGTAAAACGTGTCATTTCAATATCACTGAGAATGTTTCAATGTTACAAATTTCAGTGTATATATAATGTATATTTGCATAACTTGTGTCTTTTGTACACATAATTTTTACTACATGCAGAATAAAACCAATTCATATAATGAAATATTTCTAATTTTCGAAGTAAACGTGAGCATTGAAATAAAAATTGAATAAACCATTTTTTTACTTAAAACCATTTAGGACTTCAAGGATAGGAACAGTAAATGAATGCTATGCTGACCTATTGCACAAACTACGTGCTTCCATCAAAGAAAAAAGGCGAAGAAAGCTGAGTGGTGGTGTGCCCTTTCTTCTAGACAACGCGCCTGTGCACACAGCTCTTATTGCAAAGGAAGCTGTGAAGAAATTTGGGTCCAAGGAGATCGAGCATCAACCCCACAGTTCAGATCTAGCTCCTAGTGATTATTTCCCCTTCTCAAAACTCAGGAAGGACCTTCGAGGATGGAAATTTAAGTGTGACCAAGAAGTAATAGACGCTGCTTATGCCCATTTACAGACGAGACTCTGACTATTGTGTGTGGGGGGGGGGAATTGAACTGTTAATTCAAAGATGTGAGCAGTGCATTGCAATAAAGGGTACTCTAGTGAAATATAGTTCTTGTCTTTATCAATGCTAGAAAATGGTTAGGCCGGAAACTTATGAACCTACCCTTGTATATCGAAATTACTATGGACATTCGCCCAACATGGCGACACTATATCCAAATGATATTACATAAACCTTGTGCACGATTGAGAGAAATTTAGCCCTTCTTAACGATAACAGCATGCTAAGCATCCATACCGGCTTAACCATCTACAACACACTTTTCTCAGAACAGTCATCAAGTATGCGGCCTCAGTCTGGGGATACGCAGCACCTGCTCTCACATACACAGACTACACCAACTGCACGAGACGTTTTGTTCATCAGCTTTTGTATCCGTGTCTAAAATTTAGCTTGACTATTCATTTTCACGTAGCTTTTATAGACTACTGTCACCATCACTCATAGCTTTTTATAGCGACGAAAGAACGTTTAAGGTCGCTAAACGCAAAACATGTCAAATAAGGTTATGTAAGAAAAACAAAACCAAAGACAGTTATTCGAAATGTAAAAAATTAGTATGTGGTTCTTGTACAATCCAAAACTCTGCAAAGTGTCATGCCAATATCTATGAGAATGTTTCAATGTAACAGCTTTCTGTACAGATATAACCGTATTTGGATAATTTATGTCCTTTTGTACAATAATTTGTTACGACATAGCAGAGAGCAAACCCAATTCGTACAGCAAACTATATCTTATTTTCCAGAAAACATGCGCTTATACTTGAAATAAAAAATAAATAACATTTTTAATTTACTGAAAACCATTTAGACTGAGATGACCTATGAAAGATAGACAAAAGAATAAACAAACAAATGTGTGAATGAATCATTGAATTACCAAAAAATTAATTGAACAGGCACAGGGTTCTGGGGACATAAAGTGCTAAACATACGTTTTAAAAAACAAATGAATATAAAAATATCTGAAAGCAGAAGCTCGATTCAAGCTGAATTCGAAACAGGTTCGCAGATCAGAAGCTACCACCACGGATGGCCGAGGTAGTTAAGGTGCGGACTCTCGAGCGGGAGGTTTGGGCTTCCAATCCCGCCAGGATCATCCTCCCTGATTGGGTTTTTTTTTCTTCCAAATTTGCCTCAGTCCTCATGAATGGCAAATACTGGGGAGGTACTTTAAACTTGAGCCTGGAACATTTTCTTCCTTAAAAAAATTAATACTCCTTTTTCAATATATTATTTCATGTATCATGTGTCCACCGCGTGTGGTGCCCCAGTAGTAGAAACGGGTTTTAAACACCATGCAAAAAGAAAAAAAAAAAATAGAAGCCATATTGTTTCCTTTACATCACTACTGTCGTTTGGTAAGTAAGAAATTTCATCTGCCTTAAGAGCACTTAAATATGTGATACTGAGCATACACCAAGTATGTACAAACTCACTCCAAAAGGTAAATGCAAACTGAATTCGAACCTGGCTTGCAATTTAGAATCAAAATCATTTCCTATAGACCATCACAGTAGGCTAGAAGGCGATAAGAAAAAATTCCAAAGTTTTCAGATGGAAAATGCATAAGAAAGCAGTAGCGGTCAATTAACCCTAACGGGTCTTTTTGGGGGAGCTGAAGTTCTAGTGTTAAAAATAAATCTCTCACAGTAGAGAAAAATCTTACGGAGGTCTCAAGAACATTTAGAATCAGATGAGAGTGGTTCGTGAGTCAGCACGGAAGGTTGAAGATCCGGAGTTTCAATCCCGGTTGTGACTCGACTTTTTCTAGACTGATTTTTTCTTTCCAGTGAAATTAGTATTTCAATAAAAGATGCCAATGAAATAAGTACTTTGCATTTATTACTGCGAATGTATGGAAGAAAATTATGCCCAATAATCAATGTAATAGGTTGCTGCAAAACATGACCAAAAGAGTTATGCTCTGTTCTAAAAATTGTGCTTGGAAGCGATTAAGTTACTATCAATGGTCAGCTCGAAGTTAATATTAATTTAGTCCAGTTCGATTGTATTACAACCGAAAGAAAGACATTTTCAGAGATAATTTTCAAGATTTAAATTGAGTTTAATAATTGTTGATGTTGACATGAAAATATTTGCAATATTTTATACCGCTAGATATGCTCACACTAACTTTTTCATACACAGGAATTTAATTTCATTTATGAACATAAAATTAGTTATAGCCATATTGTAAAGAAATTACTCCTAATCGTTTTACTTAATAACGTATAACTGCATAATTAGTAATGACATTTATTAAGATAACGCATATTCTTATCTTATTCTTCCTCTTTCTCATTTTCTCTGCAATCAATAAACCTTTTCTTATTTCTTCCTGTCCTTCTTTGCCTTCAGAAGAGCATTGGGAGCACATTAATACTCAAAGTAAAACAAGTCTTTGTTTTGGCTAAGGATATTTCAAATGTTGTATGCAGGCTGCTCAAGCATGTGGGATATGAACACCGCTCATATCCGAAGTTAATTTTTGTAAATCTGTCATCTTCCAAACCAATTTAAGAAAGATAGTTTGTTCTACTAAAACAAGTGTCTGTATAAAATATGTTCGTTACGCTGCAGCTATTTACTACACATTTAGTTCCCTACTCATGAAATATCCTCTCTCTATTCATTTATCACCATTATAACGTATTGCTCATGCCACTGTTGCACTAAACATTTCTATTCACCGTATAGAAATCAAGAAAATGTTTCATAAGATAATTTTATATAGTAATTCACAACAGTTTCCGAAGAATTTTCTGTAGACTGCAAGAACAACTTGAGTATCATTGCTACTAAACTACGCGGTATCTATATATCCATTCTTTCCTTCCTTACAAAGCTTTTTATATGGAACTTAAAATTGTTTACCATTTATGGACTTAATTTTGTATTCTTGCAGAAGCAACTCGGGAGACTTACACATTTCCAGGGAGATAAAAAAAATAATTTGATTTAATATATATTCATATAGTAATGATGGAAAGTGTTTCTTTCTTAATACACGCTTTCTTAAGTTACTAATGCATCAAATTTAAATGTACATGGTGGTCAATACATTATGTTCTGCTTTTGGTTCTGCAGTAATGAGATTCAATTCGAAGGAAAGAAGTATTTGGTTTTTAGATTTTTCTCCGATTGGCGCAAGAATTATTTTTTGGTGCTGTTTTGTCTTTTTCAAATTTTAGCTCATGCTTTCATATTTATATGATCTAGTTTTGGTCTGAAAATATTTATTATCAATTTGCATAATATTTTTTAAGTTTTCTTCCATATTATCTTCTTCTTCATATTAGTTACCCAAAATTACCAATATTTTAAGCCACACTTATTTTGCTCGCATAGGTATGTGATTTTACGAGTAGATATAATTGAACTAATAGTATTCTACATATTTATTTCTGCTCTTTTAGTCTCTTATTTTAACCGCCACGGGTGGCCGAGGTCTTTAAGGCGCGGACTCGTTAGCGGGAGGTTTGGGTTCGAATAACGCAAGGACCGTCCTCCTTGACAGGTTTTTTTTTTCCAGGTTTTCCTCAGTCCTCATAAATGGCAAATGTCGGGGAGGTACCCAACTTAGGCAAGGAACGGAACGATTCCTTCCTTAAAAATTAATCCTTTCCCAATATATCATTTCATCTCATTTATCACCATTGTCCATCGCCTGTGGTGCCTCTGTAGCAAAAACGGGCGTTAAACACTGTTCATTCATTCGTCTCTTATTCCGAAAAAAATACATATAATTTGTCTTTAGGCTGCTACCATGTTGTTAGTAATATCTGTCTCTAAGTTACTATCACTTTTGGCAAGCATTTTATCCGTGTTTGCACTAATATAAGATCCTTCTAGCTTATTTCTTCTTTGAAATATTTTTCCCATTATAACTCAGCAGGAATAATTTGTTTTGAAATAGTTATGGGCGTGCATTACAACAATAAATATTCATAGCAACCCTCCTTTAGACATAGGCTTATTCCTAATGTCTACATTGCTTGTATCATTATCAGTTGAAGAAAACACACCAACCCTAAGGATGCGTCACTAGGGTAATAATCACTGATCCCTTAACACCATCTGTGTATACATCCAGGTATCGAATAAATAAAGCTACAAATAATTCCCTTGATGACATAGAGATGTAACTGTGCACAACAGACTCACACGATAAATTCTAACATGATGCATGCCGTACGACTAACTCCTTGAATTTATACTGATAGACAGTTTCATAAGAACCACTAAAGTAGCTGTGATTGCTTCAAATATTTGCATATGTATTATCATTACCCAATATCTTACCATATCCCTCCGTTTTTGTTATAGATGACTAATGCATGAATATGACGGTGTGTTCCAATGGTATACCTTAATTAAAATAGTGCCATTCGATAATTAAATGTAACTAAAATTAAATTGAAATCCAACTAATATTTTTCCCTAGAGTTTTATTTTATACAGAACAAATTTATGATGCTACTGGGAATAAATAATGCAATTCTTAATTGTTGACATTTGTCATCTGGTGAGGATTTTGTAGAAAGAATATGTTACAAATCAAACTGTATTATAGTTTATAAGCAGAGATAGAAAGGCTCATCTGCATCAGCGTGTCGTCTAGAAAGATATCGTTTTTGCTAGAAGAATTAAAGAGTTAATTCTGCGCAATATTACATTATTTTGAGCTTTAGCAATATTAACCTACTATGGAAATATTTTATCACTTCATTAACAGTTTATGCGCGCTAAAGCCTTCACTTTTAAGTTAGCAATTTGCAAGTATTGCAAAGGAAATTATAAATCAGGAATGTTATATATCGAGGGTACCAAAAATGTATTCACAATTTCACATTAGACATCTATTTAATATATTTCAAATTTGGACCGAAAAACAACAGTAATGTATAGTATGATGTTCTTTAAACAGATGTGACTCACATACCTTATGATAGCGTTGATACGTGACAGGTAAATCAACAATGAACAAATGAACCCAAGATTATCGTATGTAAACATATTTAGCTCATATTACGTTACGCTAATGTTGCTACAGCAAAATGGAGCCAAGATTATCGTTTAAACATTGGAAAGCAATTTTGAAGTGGTATTGGAAAACCGAGAATGTTGTTGAAGTTCAAAGGCTATGGAGATATGTGTACAGAACAGAACCGCTAACGCGAGTAACAATTGCACGCATTCCAGACAAATTTGAGACTCGTGGTACCGAATACCGTAGAAATCCAGCTACACTGGCAGCACTTCGGGAAGAAATTGAAACGGTATGTACTTCAATAGCTGAGAACATTTTGCAAACGTTGCTCACTCAGTAGTTCAATGTACTCAAGTGTGTCGGCGCTGATGATGGGCATTTTGAGCAACTGTGGTAACTGTAAAAATCTAAGATGATTAATGCTGATCATTTTCTGTTTGTGTGATTTCAGTTTTGCTATGTTAGCACAGTATTTTCTTTCCTTGAAATGTGTACACATTTGTTTGGCATCCTCTGTATATATGCTCTTATTACCCACAGACTACTAAGTTATAATATTGTCAATTTGAATCGCTGATGGCATTCAAATACTTTTGAAAATCTAGCTTTTAACTGTTATAATTTTGCTTAATGGTGTAAAAAATTCTCAAGGGAGAGGCGGTAGAAACGGTAATGTTTGGACTTTGAAAGATGTTGTTCATTACGCAAATGGATATATAGCAGCGCGCCATTGGAGAATGAAGGCCCTTGAAAAATTTCCTATATTAAGTATCCTAGATTTACTCATCATTTCTGGTAAAGTATGCAGTAGCTTCCGCAAAATATTTCATATTCGTAATGGTGAGCAATATGAATTGATGATGAATGCTAACAATACCAATAGTAGTAGTACCGAAGACCTTAATAAGCTGATCACCAGTTTCCACTATTACAGTATTGTTCATTATTAGAATATTATAATTAAGTAAAGGAAAATGTAGGCAACCTCATAATTAAATGTCGTTCATTCCCAGCAGTATTAACTTTGCACAACAAACTACACTTTTAAGTCTTAGAGGAGTAGTTTCTGATTTTCGCTTATGAACTACTGTCTCATGTGTTTCATTTATAGACACAATATGCGTGCGTTTTTCTCTTCTTAGCCAACAATTACTAATGCTATTTTCCACTGCTTAGTCAGTTTCCACGGCTATATTACGAACATTGCCATCTTCGCTACTTCCAATGCTACATAGCACTTCTCATTACCTCTACTATAATTTCTTTTAATAATCGTGAATTATCAAGATTATCAAGATGCTACTGGAGTAAACCTGTAAATTTCGTTTTTTCAATATAATAAATGCTTAGTACCAGATATATACCCAACGGTTTGGCTGAGACAGCACTTGAGACTCATTCGTTAAGTTCCGAGGTTTAATTCCCACTGGGCCGGTCGTGCTGAACGATTCTTCGTGGTCTTCCCTTGCCACTTGGCTAATGCTGGGATCGATATTCACATTCCTTGATTTTTTCGCTCCTCCAATTTTTCATTTCATTTCATAGCATCAGATGCAGGATCGAGGCGTCATGCAAGACGGGCTTAGTGCCTAGTGGTGTGGCGGTAGAACAGTTGCTGTCCTAGCTCCAGGTGGGTTTTGTCTGGGGATCTCCTTTGGGAGGCCAAGGGATACCTCGCGTGACACAGGTGGTGTCTGGTACTCATCACCTCTAGAAACCTTAGGGACTTCGGCTGCACCCGTTCATTGCCTTCTTGGATTCCTGGGCACTCGTTATATTCTCCAAACTTTCCCTTTCTACGAAGGTGCCTCTTCGCGGACATATGCACAATATAGGATCATTATCGATAGCAGGGCAAAACATTCCCCTCACAACGAACCGTACCGCCACAGGTGGCCGAGGTCGTTAAGGCGCGGACTCGTGAGCGGGAGGTCTGGGGTCTGAGTCCCGCCAGAACCATCCTCCCTGCCCGAGTTTTTTTCCAAGTTTTCCTCAGTCCTCATTAATGGCTAATGCCGAGGAGGTATCCAAAACCAGGGCTGGAACGTTTCCTTCCTTAACAAAAAAACAAAAACAAAAAAACAAAAAAAAAACAAAAAAAAAAAACCTTTCCAACATATCATTTCATCACATGTATCATCAGTGTTCACCGCCTGTGGTGCCTCAGAAATAAAAATGGGCGTTAAACACCATTCAATTCAAACAACAAACCGTATCCCTAACTCTAATGAACATATTTAAAAAAATGGTTGCATATTATCTGTCTGTAGCAAAATACTTTTCGTTTAATTATTTTAAAACAGGAACGATATGTTAGTTTTTTCAGACACACTTCGATATATGCACAGCTGAAACTTACTATGCAATAAACTTATGTTCATACATTGCTATATTTTATTAAATTAAAACAGAAGTGTCTATATAGGGATATTGTGCGGGAGGCAAACGTCCACAGAAGGTCGTGTAATTTTGGATTCAAAATATAAAAAACACAGATGTAATTTTCAATAGATCATAAGTGCTAGCACTTAAATATTCCCTTTTAAATGTATACATCCTCAATGATCATCAATTGAATATAAGAATGAATATAATAGTTTTGGATGCTTCAGCATTTAATACTACCAATAAAATTTGACAATCTATTGAAGCTTTAAAGCACATGACAGGCTGTGCCAAAAACAATGTTAACAGCCTGATGTTAAGTAATTAAATTTGCATTAACGTTTGATATTTTGTAAAAACAGAAACTTCATAAATATACGCAATCATGCATATATATCTACCTATATTCAGTCATAACTTATTTGTAATGGATTAATAAAGTCCAGATGTACATTAAATTGGTACACACTTTAATTAGACACATTTTAATGTGGAGTTATCTACAGTTGACTCTGATTGGGTTTTCTTCAATTAAATCTTTTCGTATAAATTGTCTAAGCAAAACAAAACACTAACGACAGAGGCACATTATTAATGCATTAAACTAAACTTTAGTCCTTTTCTCCATAAGCTATCCATAATGTGAAATACCATTTATTTACAGAATTGACTGGCTTGATGAAATAAGAAAAAGCTGACATCTTCAGACCGTACCAAAAGCCTTTTTAG
This sequence comes from Metallyticus violacea, assembly GCA_030762175.1. Lineage (NCBI taxonomy): Eukaryota > Metazoa > Arthropoda > Insecta > Mantodea > Metallyticidae > Metallyticus > Metallyticus violacea. The sequence continues at coordinate 226,847,730 of CM060846.1, forward strand.
CAGCCTGACAGTTAGCTGTTGACTAATATATTACAACAATCCCCTTAAGAATTAACTAAACATAATTGGAAATACAAATGTTCTGTATCATTATACAATTTAATGTTGAACATTACTCACGATAGTCACAGCGGCAACAGCCAGGAAACTGTAGTTCCATTTAATTACATGACTACATTCCATTATGACATTTTCGGCAGAAAGTTAGTAGTTGCATGTAGAGATGTATTACCCCGTCCAACTGTCTCTAAATATTTATCCATTAACCAAGCATGAAATGAGATTATTATGGGCAATACTTTTTGAGTAAAAGTAATAAAGACATATGAATAAGTGCTATAGATTTAAAGCATATGACTCAATAAAATTTTCGCTGGTAAGTATGGCTGTTTTTTAATTCCTAAAGGAAATTTCTCCTATCCAGAACAGTTCAGCAAATGCAAACATCAATATTCGGGATGCAAGGGTATGGGGTTATTAAATTCTAACAAATTTCATTTATTGTAACAATTTCAGTTGTTGGCATACACAAATGTGATAGCAGCTTTTCACTTTTTTCTCAAACACAGTGCGAAAAATGCATCCCACAAAATGCCAAAAGTTACTTAAAATCCCTTTATGAAATGTTTTCCATTTTATACATAACACATTGGTAGCATTACATACTTGAGTTCTTATTTGCTATTCCATCTGTCGTATTTTAATTGGTTAATGCCAATTCGAAAGAATGTTTAAAATATTTATATACTAATGCATTTCAAATGAACAAGTATTTCTACAACACAACAAAATAATTCATGCAATATTTAAATGAATATGCCGGTATCTCACTTTTAAATTTACAAGTGAATCTTTTGATTGACTCACCTAACAGCGCTTCATGCGTTATCACCATACAACAACCAAAGGCCACAAACTACACGCTGAAAGAAACAAATAAATGTTTAGTTAACATGTAAAAACTGGGGAAAGAATGATTATAGTAACATTTATACATTTTTACTTTAAATATCAAAGTTAATACGTATTTTAATGCGTAGCAAGAGAAAAAGTGTTTTCTATAAACAAAAAACACTTAATATTGCAACATACACATACTACCTTAAAAATCATTATAGGGGAAAAACACTTTAATGACAGGAAGAAGCAAGAAATATTTAACGTCTTTCTAATCATTCACTCTATATATTGTATACATTAAATTAAGTGTAATTAATTAAAAATTTAAACTCAATATAAGATATGAGATGTGGAACTCAGTGCTACTATAATAAATAAAGAAATACGATATTATTGAACATGGTTCTGTACTCAGTTACAATGTGGTGCATGATGAAATAATTATTGTGATTCGTCGTAGTTACAAATTTGGATATTTCCTGAAAATCAATATTAAATTGCAATAAGAAAATAATTTATAAATTAATACAGATTAAAATTAAATGTCCTTTTTACTTATGTACTTTCAGAACTTTACATTTTAATATAGAGATTAATAAGATCTCAGAGTATGAAGCTCACCTGGAAAAGAACTCTTCATGCATCAACAAACTAATATTTCCTGTTTCTATGATGAGGACTTTTCCCCAGGAACCGTTCTAAATTGCAGATCTTACTGATCAAATATGTGGATCATTCATTTCCAATTTTTCTGAGAGATACCAAGCGGGGTGGCTCAGGAAGTAACGCTTGAGTCTCACTTATAGGGTGGTCGCGGGCCATCCTGACTAATGGATTTTGTGTAGTTTACCTTGGTCACTTAGGTGAATGCTGAGATGGATATTTATATTTCACGAATTTTCCGCTCTCGCATATTATATCATTTCCTTCTGTTGGTTATCTTACAGAGTCGAAAGTGCCAAGGCGAGATGATCCAGCGTGGTGTCTTGGTGGCTTGCACTTTGGGAAACGTTTCTGCATCGGCGTCTAGAATGGAAGCGGAGTTGCCCAGGGGTTCGAAAATTTCGGAGAAGGGTTTGCACAACATGGGAAGGGGCTGCATTGCCATCGGGCTGGGCCCAAAACATTTAGAGATCCCTTTAGCATTCACACAGTCATCGCGCTTAAATCCTGGCCGCTCGGTTTCTCCCTCAATAACACTTTTCCCCGGAGGTGCTCCCATTGGAAGGTGCAGATACAAAGCACCGGCCTGAACGCTTCTCATGTAACGAAAGTATCCTATTCTGTTGATTTTTTGTTGATTTTATTTAATTACGGACGCTCTTTAGCTCAGGCCATCACCGTCCCATTATATTCAGGGCGTGAAACGGCCGACAAATTTTGCTCAGATGCTTCTTCTTTAAGGCTTGAGGTTCTTTTACAATCCGTAAATGTAGTTCACCGGACTTACGGCTTTACTTCCCTTTTGAAGGAAGCCATACTTAGGATTTTACACCCGAAAAAATACATTGACCCTTGCCGGTATTAAGCCGGCGAACGTGGGCTTACGAGGCAGTATGGTTACCAGTACACCATCAGGACCGACTTCTCCTTCGTCCCACACCATCCATCTCTCAGAGGTCTTGAGATTACATATAGCTTTCTTTTATATAATTCATTAGAAATAAATACTTCAATTATTACCTCTGGGGGTACTCAACAACTTGGGCTTGGCTTCAGTGTGTTGTGTAGTACGACCTTAATACCAGAACCTGGCAGCATTTGATCAAAGGTGAGATTTAGGTTGGCAGCAACTTGTATATATCATGGCTTAGGGCAATGGGAGACACATGATTGGATTAAGATTCTATGCGAACTGCTACCCTTCAGACCTAGCAATGAACAACCATTAAAAACGAAGTACAGCAGAGAATGTGACATCGCAATCATGTCCGAAACATTTGAGCCTCTCTCGGTTTCCCTGGCAGATAGTCCATATATTATATATTTTCAACGGGTGGACATTCAACATTCATTTTGTGATGTTAATAAATATGGAAATAATAGAGTTTTATACCATGAAGATGGAGAAACAAATGGATATGAACTCTAAAGCAATGTTCCTTTGAATATGTAAAAACTATAAAGCATTTCCTATTGAAAAATAATATTATTATGAAAATAATTGCAGGAAATTTTATTATTAAGTATTATTCTAATGGCAGTAGAGCTGGAATATTCTGCTAAATAATTGAACAAAAAATTTATGCAACACATTGCCGAAAAGAGTAAAAATTAAGATTGCGGATTATAATGATGAAGGTTCAGATAATAAAATAAAAACTATGCGCAATATTTACGTGAAGGTTAAGGGATAAACTTTTATCTTGAATATCGGTATATTGGAATACAGTTGTCCCGTGTTTTCTCTCTCTCTCCCCTGATTGTCCCCGAAGTGAATAAGAAGGCATAGAACAATTATATTTCAACCAGTTCGAGCATAAGAAAGTAAACATATTTGCAATTCTTTATTAATGTAAATAAAAGCAAATAGCAGTAGAGGAGCCATTGTATGAAATGAATTATTAGTGGTATAGCATGCTTATCGCCCACGTAAGCAACGGTAAGAATCGTGCATAATCCTTAGCGCGCGGTTATGCAGGAACTGCATTTTGCGGATTGTGATTGTAGCCCTATTTAACCATCAATGTTATTGTGAGACGGTACTCGCGCATCTTTTGGATTAAGGTTCATAGAACGAGAGATCAGGATTGGATACAACTACGAAGAGATACATGATCTTACTGGACTTCAGTGAGCACGTACTCGCTAAAAAATCAGCGAGCGGTCCCCCGTTACCCCGAGGTACCTCGCGCTACGGACCCAGGGTATCCGCCGGCGATGCAACACGAGGTCCCTCAGGGGCCTAGGACGTCTACTCATAGCCAGAAGAATAGCCGAAATCTTCTTCGTGCTAAAGGTCATTAGTCATTTCTCACTGCAGGTCTCCACTTATCGGAGTTGGTTCTGAATTTTTTTTTACATAACTTTGGTTCTAATTTTGTGCCAGAATTATCAAGTAATCTGCGTATTGACAGGTGGTCCTTGGATGAGTCGGGACGTCGACCATGTAAGCCGCACAGAGCGTCGGCGACAGCACGCTGCTCTCCGGCACCCTCGCGCCAATGGGCAGAACTGCAGAGAGCTTGCCGGCTACTTTCACCCGAAAGCTGCGTTCCCGGATGAATCTGGGTAATGCAGGAGGCAGGAATGTCATGTTCCAGGAGCTTGTAGAGGAGACCGTCATACCAGGTGGTCGAGAAGGCTTTTCCCAAGTCCAGCACCACTGCTACCGACTTGGCTTTCGATTGGAAGCCAAGCGAGACTCTTTCAGTCACTCGCAGTAGTTGCGGAGACGTGTAATGTACAGGATGGAATCCAAACTAGTGGGTAGGTAGGAGTTGCCCCTCCTCTAAGTGAGAAAGAACGGGTGGGGAGAAATCTTTCAAAGACTCTGGAGACAATAGGGACGAGGCTTATTAAGGGGTAGCTGGAGGGATGAGCCGGGTCTTTGCCTGGCTTCAAAAAATACACACCATTTGTGCCTCCTTCCACGATGATGGGAAGTGGCGGAGATGTAGGCATACATTTTAAATCCGCGTCAAGTGGATCACGGTCGGTGCTGCAGCAATTTCGCTGTGACACATTCTTGTCCAATGGATTTACAGAATTTGAGGCTGAGACGGTTTCCTCCAAGATATCAGTGTGATCGTTGTCCTGGGGCTCTTCTCGAGGTTGGAATTGGGTTTCCAGACAAATTATGTAGGCCACTGCCTTTTCCTGGGGCTCGAACACCAAGTGTTCAAGAAAACAGCTTTGCAGGGGGTTTTCATGTTGGGTCATAAATCCCCGAAGACCTTGGACAATCCGCCACATTTTCCTCTCTTGGAGGTCAGCATTCCATAGCGTGTGCCCCCAGGCGTCTTATTATGTTTGCCCGTACGAGGCGTCTCACCAGGGTTTTGAACCGTCAGTAAATTTCTCCTATCCTGGGGAGACGAATCTCTGCCATAGCTTCTGTAAGACATTGTTGGCTCTGATTAGCTGCCTAAGGGGCTGGGGGGTGGTTTGAGTACTCGTACGGTATGCGGTAAGTATGGGTACAGACCGCAAGGAGAACGATGTTGGGGAAGTTCGAGCTTCTCGATTGAATGGTCCACAGTTGCGCTTGGCTCATCGGGCGAGCCAAACGGGGAAAATAAGCGCCTCCCAGCTCCAGCTGAGGAACCAGATCCGCTCCGCAGCCCTTTTCCTACACGGATGGACCGACTTCGCCGCTACCGGACTCACAGCACCGGCGAAGCCCTCTCAGCGCTTCTCAGCACCACCGCCGCAGCCCTCTTTAAGGAAATGGCGAAAGCTAAGTCCTCAAAGCAGAAGAAGAAGAAGAAGAAGAAGAAGAAGAAGAAGAAGAAAACCGCCGATCCCCGTGACCCACCAGCAGCTGCCCCCGCCGTCACAATATCCCCGACACCAGCTCCAGCCACGGCAGCTCATACTAATTCTTCCAATCCTACTCCGCCGCAGACACTTGAAATCCAGTTCACCCGATCACCAGAACACCAACCCCTCATCTCACCACTTGCCACCCCTGGCCAAACGAGTGCTGTAATACGGGGCGCTCCCCGGAACATCTCCTCTACTTATCTGCTCCGATCTCTGCAGAGACGCTGGCCCTCCGTTTGCAGCACCTCACGTATTCACTCCAATTTCGGCCCTATTCCTCTTGTCAGAGTGGTCTTCCTCGACCAAGAAGAACACGATGTTCTTCATCGCCGCCGGGTTCCCCCTCTACTGCCGCATCCTCAAGGTCAAGCCCAGTCAGCACACTCACATCTACCCGTGTCGCAGTTGCTGCGGTTACGGCCACACAGCGCAGGACTGCACAAGGCCCCCCCCCCGCTGCCACTACTGCGGGGCCGAAGCTATCACCACCGAATGCAGGAAGCATGACCTGACTCGCCGGCGCCGCTACTGTGCCTCCTGCGGAGGAACAAATCACTTCACCGATCAGGCCGCTTACCCGCTCCAGCCAGGCCGCCTTACCTCCGCCTGCTCTCCGGGAAAATCACACCAGCGCCTTCCTGCACCTCTAGCTGCTTCGCCCTCCACTACAGGCCCTGGCATTGCCCCATCTAACACTGCTCTTCCAACCTCCCAAACGGCTTCATCACTGACCCTCCCTCTCCCAACAAACCACAGCATCATTATCGAGGTCACTGATAAGATCCACTCTCTCGAGAAGTACCTAACAGAACAGAACACCTCAACAACCCGATGCTCTCCGGGGTCTTAACGTTTCCCAGAACGAAGACTTCATTTACGAAGAATTCGACACTATCTTGGGCCTCCAGAAAGAACAAGCCGCACTCACCCGCCGTAGCCGAGATGCCCTTGCATCGCGGCTCACCAGCATCGACGATAAACTTCCAGCACATCTGAACACCTGCTCCTCTCAGGCCATAGCCTCACACATACAACCGGTCTCCAAGAACACACAACCGGTCTCCAAGAACACCAGGAACAACTCCGGCAACAGTTCCTCTCCTCTATCGAGCTCGTCTCCGTACGTCTGGACAGACTAGAGGAAGCCTTCACAGAACTCCGAACATACAGCCACAAACAATTCGACGCAACAAGAAATCTTCTAGTAGACATCATACTGGACCTCAAGAACCGCCAACATCCCGTCTCATCCGTCGGAGCATTGACTGACCATTACGACCGCCGGCACCCTGCACAACAGCAACACCAACAGCCAATCAGAAACGTTCGTCCGAACGAACCACTTAATTAATTATTTGATGATTAAAAATATGCCTTGTATTCCCCCACTCCTCTTTACCCTTCGGCTGCATGTAGGGCCTCGGCAATGCATGCACCCAAAACATTTTTTTAATTGATTTATTTATGGACGCTCTTTAACATCTCAGGTCATCAGCGTCCCATTCAACTCAGGGGGTGAAACGGCCGACAAATTTCGCTCAGAGGCCTCTTTTTTCAAGCTTGAGGTTCTTTTTCGTGCCGTAAATGTACGACACGGGACCCACGGCTTTACTTCCCTTCCGAAGGAAGCCATACTTAAGATTTTTACGCCCGAAAAAAATCCATCGGTCTTGGCCGGGTTACCCGGAACATACGCCCTCTTCTCCGCTGCAGGTCATTGACCGGCAGCATCGATCCTTCGCCAATGACTAACGAAGGTACCTCATGCGGGACCTCAATAGTTTTCTCCTCTTACTCTCCCTTCGCACTATCACCTATTAACCCTTTAATATAGGAAAAAAAAAAAAAAGAGATTGAATTGATGCGAGGGGACGATTATACGAACTGGTTCTTCACCAGAATCAGATGCATTTCAGTCGGCCTCACCATTTTCGTTTACAAGATGAAGGGATGCATTAGTTAAGTTCTGCTGATAAAGTGTCTTCAAAATTAGAAGTCCTTAATAAATGTTTGTCAATTTTTGCCAAAACCGCTTTTCTACCGGTCACCGGTGTCACTTACCAGACAGGTATTACACTGGATTCTGAGAAAAGCTCACTTGTAGTTCAGTGTTTGAATGTATGTATTCGATTACTAGGAAAAATGACATGACAAGTTTCATAAGAGAAAAAAAGTTCTTTTTCGGCCTATCTGTAACATTTCTGGCTGACAAGAACATTTTCTACAGGATGGCGTTTTTGGAGTGTCCATGAGCTGGAATTTGCTTATTTATTTTGTCCAAGAGAACCACCGTTAAGGACTAAGTACATCCTTTCACAAAAAAAAAAGAAGAATAATCTTTTAGATGCGAATTCTTCCAAGTTCTGCATGTTGCAGAGAGCGGTTCACAATGTATCAAGAAAAGATGTGAAGCCACTGCAGTATTTATGTTATATGGCATGCATGGCTGGCTAGTGTGTATGTTCCGCTAGCTCTGTGGCAGAGTGTGCAGTGATGTGGTGCGGCGTGGCAGTTACTACATTCTCTTTGTAAATATAGCGTTTAGGAGCGTTCCCGAAGTTCCTTTCATCGACAGGTAGAATCTGAGAGTGACTCAATTTTTTTTCCTCAAAGGTGCATGTCTCCAACTGTCGGTGATCACGTGATAGTTCCACTTCCCTCAGAGGTGTAAAATTATCAAATAGAAATGAAATGCTGACATAGATACAAGAGTCTATTACGCACGCGTTTGCAAGTCGGGCGACAATCAGAGTTTTTACTGCAAAAATAGGATAAAATATGTACGCAACTGAAATCACTTTTCAGTGATTAATGTTCTCACAATTAAAGCAACAATTAAAATGAAAAATAAGCACGCACCTTATCACAGAAGATATTGGAAATATTCTTCTTGACATCCGCACGATTCCAGCCCTTTTTAGACAATTATCTTTTACGCGCATCGATGCAGCTTCCGTGATAGAGTTAAGTTTCTTTCCTGGCATGTCCTTTCATTTTAGTGTGTAGGGGTTTTGACCTATATACTTTATTTTTCATGTTCCCCCATAAATAAAACGATATGAGGTGAGATTTGTAGACACTTGCGGGCCAAAACCCCTTAATAGTTAACCTATCTTCTTTTTCGTGCCATAAATCTACGACCCACGGTTATACTGTCCTTCCGAGGGAAGCCATACTTAGGATTTTTAAACCCGAAAAAAATCATTGATCCCGGCCGGGTTTGAACCCGCAATCTTGGGTTTTGGAAGCAAGTATAGTTACCACTACACTACCAGGACCGACGACATCAGTGATCTTGAATGGTTCAAAATTTAAAAATTTGGTGGCTTGCCAAGCAGAGCCCATTGAAATTGCTGTCTTCTGTGCTAGCCCAGTAGAGAATTTTAAGTAGAATCGTCTAATCGTTCCCCAACTCTAATTACTCCTCAATAAGCATGCACCGCTCTACCATTCGCTTCATGTGGAGAATTGAACCCGTTTCCTAAAATTATTTATGTTATTGCGCGGCTTGGAAGAAGCTGGAATCCAGTTAAAAATCGCCACTAATTTCCCTGCAAGATGGTGTGATCGCATGCAAATCGTACACAAAATATGTGGCTGTAACGTGTACTTCTCTCATCATAATGATAAAACATCCAAAACACCTGAATCACTGAGGAAGGAACAAAAGTAAGTCATGTTTGCAAAGTGCGCTGGTTTGCAAGTCAGAAAACGCCGTCTATGGTGCCTCAGTAATAAACACGGGCGTTAAAACCATTCAAAAATAATAAAAAGTTCCGATTGACTCATTCTATATGAAAGACACTATACACTATTGGCAAGCTTTACCAACCCACCTCGCCTAATGCTTCCGATTCGATAACTGGTACTACGGAATGAAATGCTTGGAAATGAGACAGCCAAAAATGGTTGGAAACATTTATCCAAGAGAACTTACGAAAAAAATTATGTCAGGATGGACTGCCCCAAGGGAATAGAGCAGGGATCTCTGAATCTCAAACGTTACGGTCTGAGTCAACTTGTTTGGCGAGATATTGTAACTTTTTTCTCGTTTTATTTAAATGTTTTATATTCCAGTGTAAGCAATCACCGTATATAAATAACTTTATTTACATTTTATTTTTACGAGATTATAGACATCCACTATTTTTTTGGTAATCTTTTCTCGTTTATAAATCTATTTCTTTCAATGTGTAGCTTTTTTACACACTTTCTATATTCTTTATTTTTATATTTGTGTTTCTCCTATGCATAAAATTTCCGACTAAGTGCAGTGTCCTTGCTTATTCACTTTCATTGTAACTTTATTTTAAACATTTTTATCCTCTAAATTTAAAGTAATGTTCTATTACATGTAGTTGCTCTTTCACTCTTTTATTTTATTTTTTATTTTTATACTTGTCAATCCTTCACCTTCTAAGATATTTCTGGTCTTATGTAGTTAAAAAATCCTCTCTTTTATTATATGTTTACATATTTATTTTACTATTGCGCCCTGGTCACACATCGCCATCCGTCATTTGACATCTGATTTCTCTCATTCCTTTACCTTTCCTTTTAGAGCCCTAGTCACTGCTCATTTGTTAAGCACAGGGCAAAGGAAATATTGAGTTGTTCCTCAGCGGTGGCTATGAACGAGCATGTTTGCATGGCGCTACATCAGGGATGTAAAAAGCTGGTGGTTTTGGAAGAAGAAAAGGAAATGATAGGCATAGTAAATGAAGAAATGAAGGAAGGCTTTTCCAGTTGCAAGAAAAGCATGACATATAGGAGTAAGTAAAAGCCGTAATGGACTTTCTTTGTAGGATGGAGGGAAAATGGATTTTATGGAAACTGAGAGTAAAACAACTAACATTGTTATTTACGGCATGCGCGCGTAAGGAGGAGAAACCCGGTAGAATTCTGAAATGCTGGCACATCGAATGATAGCTTAAATTAGAATTTAAATCTCGTAAAAGGACAGATAGAGCACCCATAAAGTAGTACGTTACGAATAGTCGTCCCAACTAATGCAGATTTTAAGACCAAATGTAACATTACGCAGTTGAGTAAATATTTTTGATGACCTGGAGTAATTTAATGTCAGAGTGGAACAAGAAAGAAATTTGTTGAAACGACTCATGGACTTGGGCCGTCATGCTGTTCTGCAATTTGATAAACTTATTATTAATGGACGAGTTTAGACCAGGCATGAGTTGAAGAAATTCAAGGCGCATGGTCGAGACAACCCTGAACAGCGGTAGCAGCAGGAGGTGAGAGGATGCAGGAAGTCGAAACACCCCGTAGAGTCGAGCTGCTTTGCCGGAACAAGTGCTGGACGCGGTGGTGGGGGCTGAGCAGGTTCAGAGTCGAGAAAGAGCGAATGACATCCCTCCTCCCCAACGATGTCACAGCGGTCAACAAACAGCAGAGGAAAGGAGCTAGGACTGCATCTGAGATGGAGCCAAGAAGGACATCAGAGCAATTTGCAGTTTCAGCAACAGGTGTACAGGGAGTGGGAGAAGGAATTAACTGACGGACGCCCTCTCACAAGTGGTTGTTGGAATGTGAAGAGTTCTGGGAGAACTTGGAACAATGGCAGACTTCATGACCTTTGTCATTATACTTTATATATTGTGTTTGTCACAGACTTGGTTTGGCCCAAAATTCTTAAAATAGAGCTTAAGAACTTTCATTGTTTAGTAAGAATTGTAGGTTTAGTGAGTAAGTTAGTGGGCAAGTGAAAAAATGCAAGGAGGTTTATTAATATTAATGTAATAGTAGCAGGATCGTAGCTTCTAAATATATCTATAATGCATAAATGGCTTTCAAATGTTGTAACACATGATAGGATTGACAGAAAGATATCCCAGTGCCATGATGGTAATACCGGGTGATTTCAATGCCAGAATATGGGAGGAAAACATTTCGCTAAGCAATTGGGGGAGGAAAGATTTGAAGACAACGGAAGTGACAGCAGAATGAGCCATAATAAAATAATTATTTCTGAGGGCAGAGAGCTACTTACGTTTTGTGATTCGCTTAGTTTGGAACGTTTGAATGATAAATAGGGACAGGATATAGTAAGGGATTTAACATTTATAAACGCCAAAGGGGGAAGTGTAGTAGTAGACAAGATAATATGCACTTCTAATTTGAAACTACATATCTGAAAGGTGGATCCGTTGTCAGTGATATAGATGGTATGAAAATGAATGTAAAGTGGCTGGGCGAGCAATGGGCAAACACCTAAAGTATTTGGAAGGGGGAGTAGACAGACAGAAACCGTATTCATAATGTCACGAAAACAATACAGAGAACTACTGGTTAAAAATGAATGAATGGAACTAAAAATTTGTGAAGGAACTTGCAGGGGCATCACAGGAAGCTGTGTTTGGAGCATATTGAAAAGAGTGAGGAAGGAAACTTCTATTTATAACTGAATTACTCTGAAGCAGTGGAGAAACCATTTCCAAGAAGTATTCTGGGAAGACGAGAGGTTGCAGGAGGTAACTCTAAATGAGATGCAATTATTAGGAGCACCGAGAGTTGAAATTGTAGTTAGGGACATAAAGAAAGTAATTAAAATAATGAAAAACTTAAAAAACAACCACCTGAGCTCGGCGGACTGAATTCGGAACAATTTAAAGGCGTTTAAAGTTATGAAACCTTTATAGATATGGTGACGAAAATAATAAGATAAGATATCAAAATAGTAAATTACTTATTCAATAGGGGATATATCTACAGCAAAATACAATGACAATTATGAGTCTAATCTTTAAAAACAAACCAAAATGTACCAGATAATTATAGAGGGAGCTGTTCTTGCAGCAATGAAAATATTTCTTGCTATATTTAATACGCGAATATTAGGCCACGGTTAGTAGAATGCAGTAGGTTCTAAAAGTTCCAAGGGGGTTTAGGGAACAAAAGAGCACAGCAGACAATATATTTGTTTGGTCACACAGTGAAGGGAAACAGAAAAAGAGGAGCAAACTACGTTGTTACTTTATAGATTTTTGAAAAGCGTTTGATACCACGGAAAGGCAAGCATTATGGGGTAAATTATAGACGAAATGAATTTAATGAAACAAGATCAAGCCATTCAATCAATATATAATAAGGTAGATTTCTGTGCCAAATGCGACGATATAAAAAAAAAAAAAAACTGTAATAACGCGAAGAAGAGAGGCAAGGCTGTTTTTTTTTTTTTTTTTTTTTTTTTTTTTTTTTTTTTTATCTGCTTATTGATGACTGAGCGGAGAAAATGTGTGGTACAGAAGTTGCTGCCTCGAACATAGGAGGCATCGCCACACCCTGCCAATGACTTGTTTTTGATGTCCACAACAATTATTGAATGCAAAAGGAACTAAATTGCTTAGACGCATGTTGGGAGAAACGGGGAATGGAAGTCAATGAGGATAATACGAAAATTCAAGAATGGTGCGGTGTACAGTAGGAAAGAGTTGGAAGTATGCAAGACAAACATAAGAAAATGTCAATAAATGCATACATATGGGGGTCGATTTAGCTATGAACGGGAGCTGGTCAAAACACATAGCATCACAAAACACAAGTGCATTTTAAAAATATACAGGTATTAATTATTTTGGTGAAGGTACCGAAAACATCGCCGAGAACTATGGAGATGGTTACAGGGCGGTCAACTGTGACGTACGGGGTCGAAATTTGACATTGAGAAAACGCTAAGAAACTGAATCAGTTACAAACACAGTTTCTGAACTGCTATGTAATAAAAGGGTCCAGCGATTTGCGATGTTCTTAAAAAGATTGGTATCTTTAATGAAAGTGTATAAAACACTTAAGTAGTGGTTAACAATAATGATTGGGGGCCAAGCACTTCGAGCACTGTGTCTGAAGAGGCAAATAGCGGCAGCGTGGGATATGTTTTGGATATCAATAGTAAGGGAAAGCTTAGAACATATAGGATTAGAGTACATTTGTTTAAGGGGACAGAACTTTATGCGCAATAGTTAATGCCAGCTAGCGCGATATAGATATACAAAATACTCTGAAACAATGCGCAGAAAAGTTCTCCCTTTACGTGCAGGCTCTAATAGGCCAGGAGTGGGGGATTACTAGATGTCCTTGAGTGAGAAGAAAGAAATGGTCTCGTATGACTCAGATTAGTGCTTGGAAAGGAAATAAAATCATGATTATGGGAAAAGAATCTGCCCGCTATGAGGGGAAAGCAAAATCTGGAGATATATTCTTGCAGAAAGCAGGCAAACAGAGCTTATAAGAAATGAGCATTTATCATAACAATTTCTGAATTTCAACAGAAGTTTTAACGCCTGGTTGGAAGTTTTAGTACGTGAGAAATGCATACACTATTGGAGAATATTTTTTATTATAACCCAACTAAGAAGATTAATGCCTATTAAGTACCGATAGGAATTAGGCTAGGAGGGTAAGGAACGGAAAGGCAGCTTAGGAGTTAGGGTTCTGTGCATGTTTGTATATATTTATATTAGTCTATTCATAGTAAATGTGCGATGTAAGTATGTTGGTGTGTATTCATATATATGGATGTGTGGATTCGAAGGAAATGATAACAAGTTTTACCGTTCTTGGGTATAATATCTTTTGTTTATTAAACGAAATTTACATGCACGGCTATAAGGCAATGTGGCTGTTACACTTTTTATGTACTTATAAACCTACCTCATTAAAAACAATTACTGCTAGTTAGTATTAATCTCAGTACGTCAGTGAAGTAACCCTTCTTTGGCCTAAATCCCCACTTACTCCTATAGCTACCTTTTGAGTTGATCAAGGAACACGGGACCCACGGATTTATTTCCCTTCCGAAGGAAGTCATAATTAAATTTTTACTCACGAAAAAATCCTGACCGAGATTGAAACCGTGCATTTCGGTTTACGAGGCAATTATGGTTACCACTAGACCACTAGGACCGACAGTAGTGGCAGTGGCAGTAGTGGCAGTGGCAGTAGCAGTAGCAGTAGCAGTAGCAGCAGTAGTAGTAGTAGTAGTAGTAGTAGTAGTAGTAGTAGTAGTAGTAGTAGTAGTAGTAGTAGTAGTAGTAGTAGTAGTAGTAGTAGTACTGGAATTACAAAGCGCTTATAGGCATCGATTATTGGCACGTAGCAAAGAACAAGGGCATTTTATAAAAACATCAAGGCTAAAGAGGAATAAAGACTGCCTAAATATAAAACATTCTAGGAATCAGTGAAAATAATTTAAGGACACTGTCCAGTACACAATACACAGACAATAAAAAGAAATGTTATACACAATAAAACCTTTCTAAACTAGAATTAAGCTCACAATATCATCCTCAAAACCCGGATAGTGGTCTTAAAAATACTAATATATATTATATACTAAAATATATAAAACGTTAGGACTAAATAAAAAATATCCCTTACAAACAACGCATGATTCATTGGGCTTTTGGACAAGTAACTTCACAGGCACAGTATATAAAATAGACTGAATAGTCACAAAATTGAATGATAAAAACAATGGCGAATTAAAATGAATTGATATTTATATTTATGTTTGTATTCCTTTTCGTGGCTTTTTCGGGCGTAAAAATCCTAAGTATGGCTTCCTTACGAAGGGAAGTAAAGCCGTGGGTTCCGTGTCGTACATTTACGGCACGAAAAAGAACCTCAAGCCTGAAAGAGAGGCCTCTGAGCAAAATTTGTCCTATGTTCGTCACAGCAACTTCTGTACCACACATTTTCTCCGCTCGGTTATCAATAAGCAGATTTAAAAAAAAAAAAAAAAAAAAAAAAAAAAAACTTTGTCTCTCTTCTCCGCGTTATTACAGTTTTTTTTAAACTTTATATCGTCGCATTTGGCACAGAAATCTACCTTATTATATATTGATTGAATGGCTTGATCTTGTTTCATTAAATTCACGCCCTGAGTTGAATGGGACGCTGATGACCTGAGCTGTTAAAGAGCGTCCATAAATAAATTAATCAATCTTTTTCGTTCATTTCATTTCATATTCTGCATCTTGATACACATCCCCTTTTATTGCACGTCTTTTCAGTCATTGCTCTATCAGAAACTACCAACGCTGCTAACAATAGCAGTCGACTGCATTATTTGAAGGCATCCCAAAATCCAGCAGGCCTTATTTCAAGAGGGATAATAGGGGTGATAGCTCTTACAAAGGCATTATTCCAGAGTATGCTCAATTATATTATAATCAAATACATGTAAATTTTTCCACTGTTTCAATCTGACTTCCAGAACAATAATTTTAAAACAAAGAAGTGAAAATGTTTGTTACCAAGAATCCATTTAACGCCAGAAAACTATTTAAATAACAAACAATTTCAAAAATAATTTCCCAACAAACAAGAGGGTAGTAACAAATAGCAGTATAGTGTAATGGGGTATGTTTACTTGCAAGAAGTAAAACCAATAGAATTCAATGTAACCCTACTCCTACATGCAACGAACTACAAAGTGAAAGTATGTGGTACAATTATATATAATCTTTTAAATTCCCTTTAAGCTCACAGTTTGTATAGATTTACAGCCCATACATTCAAAATTTAATACTCGTCTCAATAATATGACTAACTGGTAATTTACCGGAGTTGAGAAAAATCTTGATGACAAAAGACAATAAGGAATTACCAGCCGAAAGGTTAATTTACGATCGTATAATAATTGTATACTAACACCACATTTGTCATCGAACACCAGACGAACTTGTCGCATTCCAAAATAAGACCGCCTCTCCCCTTTCACTCGCACTGACATCAGAAGATCATTACGTCATGGGCGCTACTTGAGGCTGAAACCAACCCCTATGGGCCAAATGGGAGAAAATTAGAAATATTCGGAACACAGGGAAAACCAGACCACGAACTCAATCTCACACAGTATGTCACATAGTATTTGGGGAAGAACAATCTCTTATGACTTCCCATTAGGTGACAGATATTCGGAATCAATGAAAAAAATTCCGATCCTCATAGGATGTGCAGAGTGGTCCCCCTGGAGCTCGACCGCAGTTCAGCTCTCAACGATGCGGAGTCCTCATCACAAAATCTCCAGGGTGAAACACACTGATGCAGAGTTTTGAAAATTCTATTGTGCAAAGAGATCAATGAAAGATATCGGCAAGTTATGAAGATTTTTGAAACACAGGCAGTAGAATACATATATTATTGACCCCATAAATAATAAGGTAAAGAAAAGAAAATTACTTCCCTAAAACAGAAAATAGGATAAACGTAGCTGTACTATATATTACGAAAACAATGCAGCAATATCAAACTAGAAATTTCTGAGTAAAATGGTGAAAATATATTAAAAGTAATAACAATAATAAAATACTAAAATGCCCAATAATGAAATACGGCTATAAGCACAGAAAACATTAAGTGTTGAACAATGCCTAATTATCTGCGGTGTTTTTTTTTTTCTGTTTTGTTACTTTACTAAGATATTAACAATTTAGAAAAGAAGTAGAATATATGAAATCAAACTTTTTGCCCACTAAATACTGAGGAAAAATCCTCGAAAGTGAATAAATATTTTTTCCTTAACCGCCAAAATAAGAGTAAAAGCCAAATATCCTATTTTAGAGTTCCAAATAATTTGCACTAGACACTCAAGGTGCGTGCCCTACTTGGACAAAAGTAATCTTGTTCATACTCTTTCGAATAAAATGCTGCTTTGTGATTCGTGTATATGTGCAAATATCCCCCAAATAGAAAAAAATGGCAATAATTAATCACCATAGAAGCTAACTCCATAGGCATATTTTAATCTGTTGTCTTACGCGGAGGGACAATAAGTCACAGATTGCCGACAGGTACAATCCCTTTCTTTCATTTAGTTCGGCAACCGAACACTTAAAACCGACTCCCTGGACTGAAGTTCATACACAGCTTACATACACTGGACCTCCGACCAAGTTACCAGCAATGCTGAAAGAACGGTCTAATTGGTATCAGAATCGATCCCGACCGGGATTGAGCCCGTGTTTTATTCCAACAGTAATCTTAAATCGAAACATTGGAGTTAACATTTCTCACGAAGATACAAATAAAAACAGGTTAAAATTTAGATAAAACATTGTAATTATAATTCTTGCAACAACGGTTGGCCGTTAACAAATCGCAATATAGCATATTCAGCACATTTATTGCCGCATATATCACGTCCACATTCATCGTATACCCAGCCAGTGACCGTTACTCGAAATCCCAACAATAACACCCATAAATTCCCCCTCATCTGTACTTTTGTCTGCTGTCAATTCTGGGCCGCTATTGCCTGATGCTATAACACTACTACACGTAGAGTTTGCTTGCTGTTATATCCTAGACTATTATTATCGAAAGCTAAAATATTATTGGTGCGGTAAAACAGAGAACCCCTATCGTTCAACAATTGATCTCAAAGGCTCTGAGGAATACGTTGCATCTCTAGACTGCTATTCCACATCACTACACATGGAGTTTGTCCGTTGTTAAATCCTAGACTATTGTTGGTTGAAGCTAAAAAAAAAAAAGTTGCGATAATACAGAGGATCTCTATCACTATATTATCAACGAGTCTGAAAAAATTGTGGCGACACAATTTCTAATTACTCAAAGTAAGCCGGTTCGGTACACGATGAACGCGGCAACTATAGCATTTCTGCAAAGCAATATACACTTATCCCGTATCTACATATTGAAGTTAATTGCGCAATTATATTGCGATTTTAAACATATATTAAAAGTAAATATTTACGCTCTATTACAACCCCAATAATAGCATCATTAAGTTAGACATGTGGGTGCTGAAAAACCGGGGATAAATAGAACTCGTCAAAATTGATTGATTGATTGATTTATGGACGCTCTTTAACATCTCAGGTCAGCGTCCCATTCAACTCAGGGCGTGAAACGGCCGACAAATTTTACTCTGAGGCCTCTCTTTCAGGCTTGAAGTTCGTTTTCGTGCCGTAAATGTACGACACGAGACCCACGGCTTTACTTCCCTTCCGAAGGAAGCCATACTTAGGATTTTTACGCCCGAAAAAATCCATCGGTTCTGGTCGGGTTCGAACCCGCGATCTTGGGTGTAGGAGGCAAGTATGGTAACCACCACACCACCAGGACCGACAACTCGTCAAAAGAGGGCAAGTCAATCCCTCCTCTTTTCTCATACCCCAATTTGATTATAGCAGCACAGGTGCAACTCGCAGCTAAAACATAGCTTCTTGTGCAAAGTCGGTGTCAAGGAAGCAGGGTCAAAAATCAAGCTTTCGAAGGCACAGGCGCAACCTATAAACAAATACTCTTAGTTTTTGGAAATGTCGGATGTGGCGTTTGTTATTTTAAGTGTTTTTTTCCGCATGGACTAAAAACGATTTATTATGTAATAATTTAATTACTCAGTAGGAGATTTTATTTTATTTTTGATATTCAGTGTATATTAAATTCATATGCAGTTTGTATACATAGTAAACTTTTTACATATTGTGCAATATGTGTGACAATTTCAGTGTTTTATCTATCTCTTCATAGCTAGCTCTTGTTATTTTAGTTTTCACTTTACATCATCAAAATCCGTACAGTGGTAAATGCCATGTTGGGCAAACGGTAAGGAAGGCTTGAACGTGGGGTATCTTAAAAGAATAATTATTTCCTACGATTTACGGTGAAACTTGCGCCATTAAGAAGAGCAGCTGCCCATGTTTGAGAAGCGGTACTCATAGTCCTGCAATGTGAGTCTCCTTAGTGATACGGCACACAACACAACACGATAACACATTTTGATATACGTAACGAAGCATGTCTGAGGTTACGGCTGTAGTGTACATGTTATGTGTTCACAAAAATCCTGGAGAGAGATGGGTAAAGGTGTTACGTAAACGTTGTGTTGAATTATCCCCAAAGGAAAAATCGCGATATTGTCTACTAGAAACACATGTTGTATGTATTTTTAGTAGGAAACAAGTATTTCTTTATTTAGTTTGTATCCTTTCCTAATCAACATATTTGGTTCATTTCTGAGAAATTCTCTTGAATAATGAAAAGATTTTTTCATTATGCACTTGCTTTTTACTCACCAAATACATTCTTATGTTTAAAACAAACATGAACATTTTCAAAGGTTAAACATATTCTTAGATATGTAACATTTGGATTCTGAAAAATGTCATGTCATGCTCACAAAACACATTTTTTGGTTAGCTTCATCATTATCAAAATTATTTTGAAATTTGGCCTCTGAAAAATATATACCACTTATAATGCATTATTTTTCAGCTCTATACTTGGTGTTCTAATTGGAATCAACTGAACAATTTCCTTGAGTGAGCCAAATGCTGAAAACACCATATAACATATGATGTTTTTAACTAGTACAAAAGTATTATTATTTCCAAAACAAACAACATTTTGTAACTTATATCTCTAGCTTGATTGAACATACACTTCATAGTTTAAGAGAAAAGCATTCAATTTCCTACCGCTTAACTTCTTTACAATGATACTGTTCTGTTTGCAATTCCTTTACCTGGATGAATGATGAGGATAACTGTTGCAAATATCTTTTACACAATAAGAACAAATATTCCTTAACAATAACGGCACGGGTGACCCAGGTCGTTTAGGCGCGGAGTCGTGAGCGGGAGGTCTGGGTTCGAATACCGCCAGGACTGTCCTCCCTGTCTGAGGTTTTTTCCAGGTTTTCCTCAGTCCTCATAAATGGCAAATGCCGGGGAGGTACCCTAAATTTAGGCCTGGAACGATTACTTCCTTAAAAATAAATCCTTTCCCAATATATCATTTCATCTCACTTATCATCACTGTCCATCGCCCGTGGGGCCCCTGTAGCAAAAACGGACATTAAACACCATTAATTCATTCCTTAACAATACTGTTAAAGGATGGCGAGTGAGATTAAATTATTAATGAGAAAAAAATTAACAAATGAATAAATTAACCTATGCCTATTTTAAATAACATTTTAACTTGGTCAGTAAGAGTTTCTAGGTTGCCTTTAAAATAATTATGCCTCTCATTGTGCAACGACGAAACATTATTGTAAAATTTCTTAGACATTTGCATATTATATTGTAAAATTTTAACTGAAGTATCATACCTACTTAGAGCATTTTCAATTTGGTACCCCTTTCCTAGTTTTACTTAAGGTAATATTCATTAAAATCAATTGGAGGCATCTTTATTCCTTTTACATTTACATGCAGCACATTTAAATTTTGATAAATATTTACAGTGCACTCACTTTAAAGTTTATCAGAACCAACGCCTCCCACAAGCATAATGTCAACATTCAAAATAAATATAAAACCAAACACAAATTGCCCACTTTAAAATTCCAATTTTTCTTGAAATTTTGGAATAATATTTTCCTAATATATTTTTTTATTAACTTTCAGAAATTCTTCCATCTTCTTGCGATTTAACTCTATTACTGCATTCCTCCTAGAATCAAAATGGTTCCTTGCTGTGGGTTCATTTTTTTGGTTTTGATATATAACATGTTAAACCATGAAACACATATGCCATTGTGTTTTTCTTCAATTTTGGATAACCGAGAAGCAGCTGATATTCTCTTCTATCCTCTGTTTTAAACATTGTATAGTTTATTACGTCGAAATATCAAAAGGGTTTTTCATAAACTACTGCTGAAGTTGATTGACCCAATTTCTTTTTTGAAATAGTACAAAGCCCTTGATATATTATATTATTTATCTTTCCTTGGGAAAAAAATGTTACTCTTAATCCACGCTTTTTAACGAATTTTCATATTTAGACTTGCATGCTGGAACACGAATTATGAAATAAAGAAAACTTACATTAGTAACAAACTTATAAGAAATAGTTACAAATGATTTTTCTTCACTTGATTTCACACATTCGTGGAGCTATTTCAATAATACACATTACTCAAGCACATACTTTGCATACTTATTTTAATTAACTAATTAAACTAATGATGCAACGGAATACCTTTGCGGGCAAGTAGCCCTGCAGAGCAGACCGCCTTACTTTATTTCATGGTTTGCAGTCTAAAAGAAAATTACTTGTTATGTTGACGCTACGTTTGCGTTTTTTGAAGCTAGACATTGTCCATGTTCAGTTCAAGCCGTCTTGAGACGTAGTGTGCCAAAGTTTCGTTTTTGAATAATATGAAACGATTTGATGTGCATGAATTTAAACCTAACGCAACGCAAAGTTATTGGACGTTCATCGTAATCTCGTCATAATGGCTGAAACCAAAGGCAATAGTTCTGGCGTTTAGCCTTGTCTCTTGCAATTGTTTGACAAAAGTAACCCTATATGACTTTAGCTGCACTTTTTTCGCAGCTCCAACACATTGAGTACCGGTGCCCGGTCTCTTAAACAGGTGATTTAATGGCTTACCACCATGGCACTGGGATATGTCTCTAACAAATCCACCACTCTTTCTGTCATATCCTCAAGAAAAGACATTTTACAATATTTAGAAGTCGTTTGTGATTTAGAGATACCTATAATTAAAAGCTCTAACCCTAATAGTATATGTATATCAACTTCCTTGGTATCCCTCCCTACTTCTTTTAAAATTAATATTGAATTCCCCTCGGTCATTACACCTCATCCCCCTAATCCTACTGCTGTTATTAAAACAACGAAAGTTCTTAAGATCTAACTAATCATTAGGACCAAATCAAGTCTCTGGCAAGCATAATATATGAAATGTATTGAAGTTTAAGAACTCTGCCATACTAAGTTTTCTCCCCAGACCCTTCATATTCCAACAACCAATGGTGAAGACGGTTTCCGCCTGTTACTTTTTTCTCCCACTTCTTTTATACTACTGCAAGTTGCTTTGATGTCCTCCTTTTCACCTTCTGAGATGAAGTCTCAGCTCCCCTCCTGTGCTGTCTGTTGACAGTTGCAAAATCGTTAGAGGGAGGCTGAGGGCTGCCAGCCCCTCTTTCTGGACTCCGTACCTGCTCCCCCACCACCGGCAATTGTTACGGCCAAGCATCTCTGTCCTCCTCGTTGTCGCAACTACCTCTTTTGCAGTTTAGAGTTGTCCCGATGCAACTACAGTTCCTGAACGCGTGACCGAGGTCGTTAAGGCGCGGACTCGTAAGCAGGAGGTCTGGGGTTCGAATCCCGCCAGGATCGTCCTTCCTGACTGAGGTTTTTTCCAGATTTTCCTCATTCTTTATTAATGGCAAATGCTGGGGAGGTCTCTAAACTTAGGCCTGGAACGTTTCTTTCCTAAAAAAAATCCTTTCCCAATGTATCATTTCAACTCGTGTATCATCAGTGTCCACCGCCTGTGGTGCCTCAGTAGTAAAAAACGAGCGTTAAGCACTAATAAAAAAAATCGAGTCCTACAACTCAAGCCTCGTCCACATTCGTCCATTAATGATCAGTTTATAAAACGGCAAAACAGCATGACCGCCTTACCTCCGCGTTTCTGCCATGTGACTTTTCAAAAAATCTCTTTCTTGTCTCACTGTGATAATCTTTTAATCTTCCTAAATGCGGACTCCAATGTCTAGCAATTATTTACTGTTCCACATAATATAGTATTTGGCTTTATAATGCCAAAATTTGCATCGATGAGACCCTTGTCGTAATCCCAACGTCTCACTTTACGGGCCTTTTTGATGTCCACTTGCGATAGCTGTATTCCAGTTTGAACTACCACTCGAAGTACAACATTTCGGTATCTTTCCACGTGTTTTCTTCCTCCCTTATTAACACCATAAATTAATATGTTATTCCTCCCAAGCTGGTTTTCCAGATAATACCTTTTTTTCCACCAGCCTGCAAAATATGTCCATTACCGAAACTACCGACTTCTCTATTTCTTGCTTTGCGTTACATTTCGCTAATCCTTCCTTCCCCTCCTCAGCTAACATCCTGAAAATTACCTTAACCAATAGTTTTACATACCCCTGATACAGCGCTGACTAAAACACGCACATTTACCACTACAGCTGAGGATGTGATACCACATATCAGATATTTCTTGGTAGTAGACAGGGCAGATTCGTGTCATTTTCCTTCAGGTGCGTGAAGAGCAGTAAGTAAAGAGGTAGGGGACGATGGAGTTGACCACAGCGTGGCCCCACACCACTTCTACGTATTATATTTATGGATTCCGAGGACCGCGACGCTGCCATCACTACCGGTCTCAACGTAATGGCACCGTCCCGACGATGCTGCGGCTACGGCCATGACGACCACGTCTTCAAGGCATCACCAAGATATCACTACTGTGGTGCTGCAGCCCTCACCGCCGAATGCTCGCAGCACGACCTGGTCCGCCGCATCCCCTTCTGCGCTTCCTGCGGAGGCAGCATTCATTATACGGACCAGGCTGCCTTCCCTCTGCAGCCTCGGTTACCACTCACCAGCACCTCTGATAACAGAGTCGGCCAACCTAACAGCTCCAACTTGCCCACGTCTGGCACACAACTCCTCAAGTTCAGTCTCACCTTCAAGTACGTCACGAGAGGTCATTCTAACTGCACTCCAACCTAACCACGACCATACAACAATTGCAGGGCCACCTTTCACAGCAGATCTCCGAACTCCAGGAACTCATCTCAACCACCTACGAAGCTCTCTCCTCTAGCATCAGCGTGATAGAAGAGGCGCACATCGAAATCCTGCACACCACCAATCACACGAAGACAGTATCAAACACAAGAATAACAACACCAATACCTACTCCGATACCTCACTGCAACAACTCCAGACGATCATCAACCAGCACCACGATTAAAATAACAACGCACTTCAGCAAATTCAAAAAACACTAAACTAATTCTCTTTATCGATGGACAGCACCGGTCGATCAGAGAACTTTCGACATCGGCCTCGAGAGAAAAAAAAAATCAGAAAAAGCGCTAAAATAGATGATTAAAGCAAATTTTCTTTTTCCACTCCTCCCAACTTCACCTACATTCTTACAGCTTTAGCAGGGCCTCGGCAATGCTAAAACCCGCACACCCATCGTCGTACCCGCCCATGTGTAGTGGACAGCGGCACAGTAAATTCTCCGATACTAACGAGGGTGATAAATGTGGGACCTCACAATCTTCTTACCTCTCTCTCTATTCCTTTCCATTCCCACTTTAAAAAAAATGGAGTTAGCACAGATGTGGGAAGTTAATACCACGTTTTAGGTTGAGGGAAGAGAACAGAGATAATTACCAGCAACTACTTCAGAGAAATTGGGAGTCATCAAGAATATTATCGCACATCCGATGACATCTGCAGTACAAGAGGCCGGAAGTGAGACAAAAATTAAATATAGAAAAAATAGGTCGCTTGTCACTGACAGATATGACAGACTGTAAGGAGGCTAGGCGAATAATGGGCGAGGCACTTACGGCATTTAGAAAGGAAGGAGAGGACGAAAGAAGACAGGTATTCATGGTATCACGGAAACAATACAAAGAGCTGTTGGTTGGTAAAAAAGGGGAATGGAACTGCAAATTAGTTTAAGAACTTACGTATTCCGGACAGGAAGATAGTGTTTGAAGGATATTGAAAAGGGTGAAGAAGGGGGCATATATTCACAACTGCATAACTCCGGAGCAGTGGAGAAATCATTTACAAGCAGTATTTGGGGGAGGGAATCTGGCAGATGACAGCATTAAATGAGATGCACCAAAAATTAAAATCATGGATAGGGGCATTGTGATAGAGGAAGTAATTACAACAATAAAATGCTTAAAGAACAACAGTAGAGTACTACTGCCGCTGCTAATACTATTGTGTCTTTATGTCCCGAAATGTTTCAAATAACCTGGTTTAGCTTCATTACTGCTGCTAGCGTTTATAAACCCCCATTAACATTATTTTGATATAAATTAATACTGTACTTTTATATTTTATTTGCATTTATACTGATGATAACTTATCATAGAATATAAACGACAAGTGTGCCAAAGATGATAAAAATAGCCTCAGAAAATGACAGAAATAGTGTATAAATAAAAAGCATTACAGGAAGTTCGAATGGAAAAAACGAGAAAAGTATGTGCCGTTAGGTTTTAAACAATCACTGCATTACTGAACCTTATAAAGAAAAGTATAAATACTATGGAGAACAGGAGTATTAAGTTGATATCTCTCAATGAGTGCTTAGAATATTATTAGGATATATTGAATTAACAAAAAAACTGAATTTAAAGAAGATTATAGTAATTTCATCCATAGACACATAGGCTTAGAAATTGTCAGAAGAAAATTCTAGGTACATTATAACAAGGGAAGAATGATAAAGCAACTAGTTCTGGAGGCGTTCATTTCAAAATGTTAAAATATAGCTGACTTAGTATTAACAAAATAAGATAGCACAATTTTACTGGGGAAATAAATACCAAAAGAGAATAAATCAATTCTAGATACAAAAAGGAAGACAAAAGGTTGTCAAAATCATTCAGAAATTTGTGTTTAATGAATGCAAAAATTAAACATTCATCGGAATGATAAAAATTGCTTAGAAGAACAATATACACCAGAGTATACATACTTAAAGCCTATATAGATTACATCTTCATTATGCATTTTTGGATAAAATAAGAGAAAATCAAAATAGATTAGTTTTCATTGAACAAGTAAAAGCGTATGACAATATGCCCTGGAAATTATTACGGCAAAATTTAAGATAAACGTCAATTAGAGAATAATAATTTAAAATCAGTATTTTCAAGAAATAAATGTCAAATTATAGATGAATATCATGTATACGGATTTTTTTATTTGTTTATTTACGGATGCTCTTTAACATCTGAGGTCATCAGCGTTCCATTCTATCCAGGGCGTGAAACGGCCGACAAATTTTGCTCAGATGCCTCTTCTTTCAGGCTCGAGGTTCTTTTTCGTGCCGTAAATGTACGACACGGTACCCACGGCTTTACTTCCCTTCCGAAGGAAGCCATACTTAGAATTTTTACGCCCGAAAAAATCCATCGATCCTGGCCGGGTTTGAACCCGCTACCTTGGGTTTAGAAGGAAAGTATGGTTACCACTACACCACCAGGACCGACATGTATACTGAGATTACTACAACACAAAGGGCTTGCTACAAGCTGTTTTATGTCACAACAATTTTTTTACAATGTATATCCATGTGTATCTAAGAAAATGGACCAGAAAATGCAATGTTTTAGTAATTCCGATAAATCAACAATGCTTCTTATATCACTTTTCGTGGATGACGGAGCCATAAAAACCAAAGAAATTGTATGGACTCCATATATAAAAAGAAAATTGTTGATGACTGTAAAAAACGTGGTTAAATATTACTTTTAAGAAAACTGAATATTTAATCTTGAAGATAGAAGACTACGAAAAGCTTGAGATTGCAGAAGAAAAAATTCAAATTGTCAATAAATTTAAATGTCCGGGATCCACTTTAGAATTTGATGGAAGAAGTTAATCTGAAATCGAAAAATATAATAATGGAGGGAAAAAAGCATTGACATGTTAACCACAAAACGCTGGAATAAGAACCATTTAAACAAAACAAAAATGCAAATTTATAAATAACGGACTCAAAGTGTTATATATTATATGGTGCAGAATTTGGGCATTATACCAACAACCTGCAAATAAATTATAGGCTACGGAAATAGAGTAATCGGGAGTAAATAAAATGGAAATTCAAAGAATTAGAGAAACTAAGCCAGTTGAAAAGAATTCTATTGAAGAGAATATATTGAATGGCTGTAGACGCGTGAAAAGGATGGGGAATGGAGAATTCCAAAGATGAATTGAAGGCAGGAGGAGAAAAGGACAACCACGGGAAAAATTTATTAATGGTGTCAGGAGGAGTATGAACAGGAGAAATCTTACAGAAGTAGTAGAAACTGCAGACCAAAATTTATATAGGAATAAAATTGCTTTGGATCGAAGGAAAATTACTGAATTGTAAAAAATAATTGTAAAAATAAATGAATCTGGATAAACTAAGGTAGGGTCGTATAGCATTGTTATGCTTCTAGAAAGCAGGTCCTGCTGCCCCGGCGTCTCATCTTAAAGCTTGCTTCGGCTCCCATTTTTTGATAACACTGTTGACTCACTTTGAACACTTAAAAACGCCATAAAGCGTTGGCTGGTGCGGACGAAAAAACGATAACAGATCTTATAACATAGGCTATGAGGTTAGTGTTTTTATTATTTGATTTAAATGAGGTATAACTTAATTCTTGAAGCAAAAATATGAATGCAAAAACAAAAATACTCTCTTAACGAGCGGCGACCACATTTTTCTTTTCCTTATTGCGGCGACTGCACTTCCCCACTCACACATGAGTCGCCACGACTCTGAAGGAAATTCAACTTCCACCTAAGAGGCCACAGATATCTTCAAGTCCTACAGAGAAATCTCACTCATTGCTCAATGATCTAGGGGAGCAAGCTATAGACAATATTCCACACCTAGGGCAACATCCAAAACACTTCAATTTTATTTAACTAATGATTAAAGTATGCTATGATTTATCCTTTTACTCTCCTTCCTTCCAAAGTCACTGAACTTCTATAACAAATTTATCGCTTCTTACTCTATCCAACCATTTCATCGAACCGCCAGTGCGGCTGTCAGGGCCCTGTGTCATGGCACTGTGCTGCTCCTGGCCACTGGCCAGTAGCTTTGTAACTTACCGCTACTAATGGGAGTGCGCAAGCGGGATCCCACCCATCTTTTCACCTACCCTCTTCATCTACCGCCTTTTCTACCTTCTCAATTTCCACCTTAGTTCTCTAATTTTAGTTAAAACACAAACAAAAAATGGGAAAACTACGATCTGCTATGATAGAAGAATTCAGATGCATAGCAGATGTTCTTCTCAAAAATTATGCACTATTATAGCATTATATTTTGTTGTGCTACATAACGACGATGTTCATATTGATATTCTAGACTAATAATACTCAAAATGGTTTATTATATACATTAAATGACAATACATGTTGTATTTATGAGAT
This sequence comes from Metallyticus violacea, assembly GCA_030762175.1. Lineage (NCBI taxonomy): Eukaryota > Metazoa > Arthropoda > Insecta > Mantodea > Metallyticidae > Metallyticus > Metallyticus violacea. The sequence continues at coordinate 226,876,083 of CM060846.1, forward strand.
AAAGGAGATGTAACGCGACGTATGGTCGTCTTTTGTATATGGAACAGAAAGAAGTGCCCTAAAAATAATAGATTGTACGGTGAAGAACGCCATACCTCAAACCTATTTAATATTTGTAACATGAGATAACTAAAGAATGGGAAACATCATTAGAAAATAAATTAATGACAACTCTGCTTTAGGCTGATGTTGGGGATAAACTACAAAAACCATTTTATTTATAATATAAGATAAGCAGTATATTAAGGCGATATCCTGTAACAAAGTGTAAATAATAGTTTTTCAAGGCAAGAAGTTGCTCGAGCAATAATAGTACAAAATGAAAATATGCTAGAACAAGGAAAAAATTTAATTTTTAGGAGTAATAAAAGGAGAGGGTAAAAGTAATTATTTGCACATTAAAATAAATTTTGTTCAAAAATATGCAATACAATTAAAAAAAATTATAGAACAGAACGAAACCGTTTTAGATTTTAGAAGTCTTAGCAATACCAACACTCCTGCATTATTCAGAATGTTATGTCACAAAAAGTAATAAAAGAATGATTGAAGTAATAAAAATGAGAATCCTCAGAACAGTAGCCGGTTATATACCACCAGATAAGAAAAGAAACTGAAATAAACTAAGAGTGGATATTCATACCTTAATTTAAAGAAATGGCATAATAAACACAGGACCAGGGCTAAACGCTGGATGAAATTGCTGTGGAAATTGGAATAGATTGAACAAAATTGGAATAGATTGAACAATATAATTCCTATAGGGGAAAAAGAATCTTAAATTATGATTAACATGAAAATTCCATATTAATTAGGTAATCTATATCCCCATCCTCATTATTTTTCATTAGTAAGTAGTTTTTACTAAATAACTATTAAGATAATTGGACGGTGAAACTGAAGGGACATTTCATAATTTAACCCACTGATGTATTTTATAAATTTATGCATTTTTACGAGGCACTTTAAGCATTGATTTAAATAACATTACTCTTGCGATTATTGAGATTAACTATTGCTTACTGTTATTCTTGCGGGCTATCCAAACTAATGGAAATGCACTCATATCACTAAAAAGTTTTATGTAGCTGACCTCCACTCTGAATCGCAGCTCTAAAAACCTAAAGATTAGAATATTGAACATCTGTAGATTGAAACTAAACTAAATTATGTATCTTAGAATACAAAGGTTATCCCCGTTTCTCAGCTGTATTCAACTTCTGGGTAAAAATTAAAACCTATTGAAATGTATGTTTTTCAAACATAGATGAGAATAGACTGGTCCAGGCCTGAAGTGGACGAAGCTGAAATTTTGTTACAAGTTTCCTTCATATTGTTTTCCAATTCATGACGCAGTTTTGAAAACACACGTAGTTTAATGACTAAGTATAAATTAAAAGTTATATCGAGGAAACTAATAGGTGCATTCATTTTATTGCTACAATTCAGAACGCAAGAACTTCAATTACTCTTTACTGCAAATAAGAAAGTTTATATATCCGGAGAAAACATAATAAATCAATCAATTAAGAATTATAAAGACATTATCTTGGTGGTAAAATGTTTCCTATTTAGAAATTATTTTATTTGCCCCATTTTCCTATCTTTTACATCTTAGTTTAGCAGCAAAACTTTTGATAGTTGAAAGACAATATCATTTAAACAATGGTGATGAACGAAGTCGATCTGCACTGGGAGGTCAGTATTTATTTCTTTCTTTTTTGTTTTAATCTAACATTATAAAATGCAATAACGGAGATGCTCTATGGCATTGAAATTTGGGGACTTGAAAAAGGTTGGGAGGTTGTACATCACGTTCATAGGATGTTTTGTAAAGAAGTTTTAGGGCTGCCAATAGTAAGAGCAAACGAAGTTGCACAGATTGAAATGGAAAGAGGTACAAGAAAGGGAATAATTATGAATAGAGCTTCAAAATATTGGTATAGGATTCTAAATTTATGTGATGATCATTTATTTAAACAATGCTTACAATATCAAGAAGCAGGTTTACAAAACACAGGTTGGGTTAGTAACTTGAGATATAATCTAGAAAGTAATGGATTAGAGGATATATGGAGAAAAAGAGAAATAAACCACAAAGGTTTCTGGAAGGAAGTTAGGAAAAGATTTAGGGACATAGAGATCCAAAAATTAATTAGTCAATTATTTGAGAAAAGCTCACTAGTTTTTTGTCTCAATGCAAAATAGCTGGGAAAGATAGAGGCATATAGATAACACTAATAATGAAGAAAAAAGGGGATAGCCTGGATAAGAGCAGGAGTATGTAGGTTAAAAGGTCAAAGAAATGGATACCTACAAGGTGTGTGCCCCTTATGTGGAGTTAAAGAAGATGTAAACATAATTTATGAATATAAAGAAACTGAGACTTGGAGAAAAGAAAGGAACAATAGATTAGGAGAGTGTGTTTTAGAAACTGGTAGTGAGCCTTGTAATATATTTGTTATTTACAAGGTATTGATCAAGTAAGTAAGAAAAATAGTCTGGGGTTATACCCGTATTTATGACAATAAATAAACATTGAATTGATTTGAATTATCGAGCCAAGGACATTGGAAATTGTGCTATAAGGTGAATAAATGCAACATTATAGGTTATAAATGCAACATTAGAGTAATTAAGGAATAAGGAATAAACGATTTGTAGAGATTGTAGTAAGTTGATAGAATACTGGAGCAGTTATAGCAAGTAAATCATTTATTTTGGTGCTTCGGGTTGAGTCGAATCCTGGTCCCCTGGAATTCCAGTAGGTTATTACTCAGGTACTGGGAATTGACTAAATCGAGGCGGATATTTTGTATTTTGTTAAATTATTTAGCATTTAGGAGAATGTAATAGAATTAAATGTATTATGGTAACAGTAATTGTAATTGGGAGAGGTCACACCTAAAATGACCTGGGTCAGATAGGCGGAGGCCCTGATGTATTTTGTATATGTAATTTTCCTAGCACTTAATAAACATATCATATTATAACAGAGATACAGTAGATTCCAAGTATCACCCTTTCGAAGCGTTTGTTCCCGTAGTTGCATGTCGTAAGCTCATCAGAAATCATTTGGTTCTTTTGCATGAATTTACTGAAGCATTTACCGCTAGGAATTTCATCTACTGCTTTCAGGATCAAACACAGTTTTACGCCAGAGAGAGAAAGCTGTACTTTCTACTCAGGTCTCATCGCTCCATCGACAGCTTCGTCCGTAAACATATCACCTCTGTTGATTGGTACTCGTGCAAATATTTTGGTGATCTTTTCGAGTTCATCATTAATGTGTGATGGTACAAGTTCTGCTTGTTAATTGCTAATTAAACTTCGTTGATTTAAAGTTTATATGTCTAATTGCTGCCGTATAACATTTTCGTATTCCTTTTTATATATCCTGCACACTGCCTTAAATTTGTCATAAAATTAAGCTTGTAGACCTCTAAAGCTGAGCCAGGATTTCACCACACGATATATATTATAAATGTCATTATTTTATGTCTTACGCTCATTACTCTTCAATTAAAAATTAATTGTGGATACTATATCTGAGTTTCTTGTTAATTATAACTGGCACTCTGTCGGTCCTGGTGGTGTAGTGGTTACCATACTTGCCTCCTAAACCCAAAACGCGGGTTCGAACCCGGCCAGGACCGATGGATTTTTTCGGGCGTAAAAATCCTAAGTATGGCTTCCTTCGGAAGGGAAGTAAAGCCGTGGGTCCCGTGTCGTACATTTACGGTACGAAAAAGAACCTCAAGCCTGAAAGAGAGGCCTCTGAGCAAAATTTGTCGGCCGTTTCACGCCCTGAGTTGAATGGGACGCTAATGACCTGAGATGTTAAAGAGCGTCCATAAATAAATCAATCAATCAATAACTGGCACTCCAACGGATGATCTTCTTTCGAATCATACCACTAATAAGGTAACCGCCAAAACAATGAACATGTATAGAATAATCAAAGAACATTATGAAAATATCATGGCAAAAGGTAACAATAAAGAGCCTGCCACAAGTATCGCAAACTATTAAATGTACATGGAAGTATATAGGCCAAGCTGGACAATATTTCAAATGCATACTTTGCATACTTTGAACAAGATTGCATACTTTGAACAAGATAAAAAGCAAATGATAGAGGCATTCAAGATTTCCCACCATCATGGTCTGCCTGTTCATGATTACAACTGTGGGTGTTAAAGGTAGAAAAAATACAATAATACTCACCCTATGTCTGAATATTTCTTGCATAATTTAAAAAGTAAAAACTTGCCAAATTCCCTGACGATATCGAAATGTGTTTCGAGAAAGGACATTATTGCATAAAGCAACAAAATTGTCAAAACCCCTTATATATATAATATATATAAAATAAAAATAAAGTAACACTATTAACAATGTAACAAATTATCAGTAATTATAATAGTAAAAACACTCAGAAAAAGTCACACTTGAGATCGCTATATTTCGGACTCGTGGAGTCCTTCTATGGCAAGAAGACAAGTGACAGTGATAAAAGTAAATATTGAGTATCGAGGGTAACGATATACATGGAAACAGATGAAACTAGAAACGAGAGTGTGGGGGAGAAACATTAATATGTAAGATTTAAACCAGGTGGTATACGCGCTTTATGTAAAAATATAACTGCCATTTCTCTATCTCTGAGTAAACTTTCAGAGCACTGTGTAGGTAACGCATCAATAAGTGTTAGATTAAAAGCATCATCAAAATCCTTACAGTGAGATGAGACATGTTGGGCAACCGGCAAGGGAGACTTGGTTTTAACAGAACGTCTATGATTGTTCATACGTAGCGAAACAACAGTAGAAGTTAAACCAATATAAAATGCTTTGCAAAGCTTACAAGATAACATATATACGACGTTCTTGTAAGAACAAGTAGCTAATGAAGAAATGTTGAATTCTATGGATAAATTAGGGCTGTGGAATGAATGGCAAGGCATAATTAGCGCACAGGTTTTACATTTAGGGCGTTGGCAAGGATATGAGCCAGCAAAGAGGGACGTGGTAAATTCGGAGGACGTAGGTTTCAGCGAAATATACTTTTAAGGTTAGGGGGTGTTCTGAAAGTAAGGCGGGGTACAAATTTAAAAAAAAAAAATCCTTTAAAGATGAGTGCATTAACCAAGTATCATGATATTCTTTCAAAATAGGTCTGATGCTTTCAATTCCAGGCTCGTAGGTAGTAACAAGGTTAATGAAGTTCTTATTAGAAGTTTTAGGTTTGCATTGGAAAGTTTTGTGCGCTGGGATTATACGGGATTTTAAAAGAGCGGAAGGATAATTTTGGTCTTGGAACTTTTGAGCTAGGTTTTTAATATACTTGTCAAGAGATGAAAAGTTGTTACAAAGACGATGACCACGGATTGAAAGAGAAAAAGGAATAGATCTTTTGATATGCAAGGGATGACAGCTATCAAAATGAAGATAGTTGTAAATTGGTAGGCTCAATGTGCACAGACATAAGAAAAGAGCCATTACATAAAGAAATATCAATATCTAGGAACGTAGCAGCATTGGGAGAGACAGAAGAAGTGAACTTAACTGAAAATTTGGAGTTAAGATTAGTAAGGAATTGATCGAAAGATTCTGAGCCATGAGTATATAATCAATATATTTCAGCCATAATAATGGTGCGAAAGGTTCTGACTTAAGAAAGTCCTCCCTAAGCGAGCCATAAAAAGATTGGCATAAGATGGTGCCATTCTGGTGCCCATCGCAGTACCTCTAATTTGTAGATAATGTTTATTATCAAAACTAAACGCATTGCGAGTGAGGACTAGATAAGCAATAAGACAAATGAAATCTGTGGATGGGATATGAGGAGGTGCTCGAGAGTCCAAGAAATGTCTAACAGCAGCTAATCCTTCATGATGGGGAATCTTAGTATAGAGTGACGTCACATCGATAGTGGCCAGAAGTATATTAGAATGTGCCAAAGGGTCAACTTTCTTTAGTAAACTCAAAAAATGGAAGGAATCTTTGATATAGGATGGCTTAGACGTAACAAATGGCTGTAACCAACAATCTACTAGAGCGGAAATATGTTCAGTTGGGGGAATCGTAGCTGGCTATTATCGGGCGGCCTGGACAATTCTTTTTATGAATTTTAGGGAGAAAATATATCGTGGAAGTACGGGGGACCTGAGGAGTAAGTAGAGTGATATCTTGGGAACTAAGTCGTTCAGCAGTACCAGAAGATGCAATAAAAAAAGATATTAATATATATATAAAACTGATTATCACACTTCGAATGCGAGATGACGGCTAGCAAGACCTTGTCAGTGATAGGTAAAAAGCACTTTGACAGTAGTACAAGCAATTGACATCAGCTACTCATTACCACATAATCCAAAATCCATAAGTCATCAGCTGGTACATGAGGAGAGGCGAAAAATGACCCGTGAGTACTGGTGACTATTTACATAAGAAGGTCCCACTTCTGCTGGCATACACTGCGCCATCAATCTGTAAACACATGTAGTTGCAGGTGACGCGCTGATAAGTCGTAGTCAACACATTTCACTTCAAAAAAGAGGAAATGTAAAGCGACATAAGAGAAATAATAATTCTTTTGCGAATATGGCATTTTGAATTGTCTTATTTATTGGAAAATGTAATAAACAGCAGCTGTACTATATTTATAGAAAGTAAATGCAAGTACAGTTATTACGTGAATGAATTGTTCAAGTTTCATTCTTATTATTAGTATCCGTGGATTTTTTTAATTCAGTGTTTTATTAATGTGATTTTTAAAACTGTAAATATTATTTCACCTGTTGCTGAAACGACCAGTAAACAGTATTAGTTGACTAATGTTAAAATTACCTTTGCAGATTAATTACTGAAATATCAGCAAAACTTACATTCAACTACCCCTGGCAGTGTTGCTAAGAGGAGTGTAGTTGAGCAGAAATAATATGTGGAATGTTGTAGATATCGCCCCATCAATCCATTTTCTATCCTACTTTTTTGAGTGTTAAATAAAACCTTACCAACGTTCTTATGTATAACATGTTACAAATTAAATCTTTAAATTATTCGTATTTTTCTGTTTTTTTAGGCAAATAGCCAACTGCTATATTGTAAATGATCTATTGCAGAGTCGAATGTTAATCCCGTTAGAATGGGATGTGATTGTAAAGCGGGTAGTACACACAAAGGAAAGAAATGTTTTTTGTTTTATTTACGGACACTCTTTAACACACCAGGTCATCAGCATTCCATTCCATTCCATTCCATTCAGTGGGTGAAACAGCCTGTTAAATTTGCTCAGATGCCTCATCTTTCAGGCTTGAGGTTTAGTGTGTAAATCTGCGATACGGGACCACGGCTTTACTTCCGTTGCCAAGGGAATTTTATTAAAATTTTACGACAAAAAATACATCGACCCAGGCCGGGATTAAATTCGTGATCTTGGGTTTATGAGGCAAATACGGTTATCACTATATCACCAGAGTCAACGCAAAGGAAGAAAGACGGGTCACAAGCATACGGGCAAGAGCAGGTTAAGTTACGACATCGTATAATTTATAAACAACAAAAAAGCTTAACGAGTGACCATTACAACGCTATTTGTAAACCTAAATTTTTGTTGTATATTTTATTGAACTTTTGATGTCCCGGAGGAAGGCATTTCTTGCGTGCATTTTCTTTTGGCTTTCTGGTGAATGGTGTTTAACGCCCGTTGAATTGGTATTTATGAGATGCCGTTCCCCAATTAAAATAATACCGATATTGGTATAATCAATCACATATGTAATAGACATTATTATAATTAATGTATACAATTTATACATATTCATATTAGTTTTTAAATTATTGGTGCATTTCATGGGTAGTAAAAAAAAAACGTGTTAACGAAACTTCAGAAATAAGCCAGGAAATGTATTTTGGGCTGGACAAAAGAGAAGATAGCCCTGTACATCTTTTGTATGTGTTGTAAGAGCTTTGTGTAAGAAGGGTCGCCATTAAGGTTTCTGGAAAATGTTAGAGAAAACGGAACAGGTCAGAAACCCCTCTATTATGTGAAAAGTCAAAATGCTTAGCTTTGTTAAAATCAAAGGCGAACCGCACTTGCTGGCGCCACAGATCATTGGGGGTGCAATAATTTATGGACCCTGACATAACGGAACCAAAGGTAAAAGAACAGCTCAAATATAAGGCTTAAGGGAACATCCAATCTGGGAATTCATGCACGCGTCATGGCTAATAGATAGCCGTGTAGAGGAAATTATTGTTCAAATTATTCAATAGTGAAATTTTGAATGGTAGAAGATGGTTTACCGACCGGACGAAGTTATGGTTTATAAAAGGTGTGCTTTCGAGGCCATAGGAGATTAAGTTCAGAGTTTAGCTATAGACCGTTGCCATTTATGAGGACTGAAGAAAACCTGGAAAAAACATTAGTATAGGAGGGGGGTCCCGGTGGGAATCGAACCCGAGACTTCCCGCTCACGAGTCCGCGCCGTAACAACCTCTGCCACCCGTGGCGGTACGGGAGGGCAAAGAATAGAACTCTTGATGGCAATTCGATTTGTAAAATGCGATGTCTTGCATGCTAAAATAAAAAGCTGCTTGTACGCTTGCACTCTTATTATGCTGCCTGTGCCCTTCCTACGATGCTATACCATTTCCTTCCTATTTTTCTTCTTTTTGCCTAGTTTAATAAATATTATAGCTGAACTAATCAATGGCTAGTTGCATATCATCTACTAATACACTGCGGGCCACTTTTCAGACGCAGTTATATTTTTCTTTTTCTTATATTAATTTTAATATACTCGATGACCAATGGACGTACAGGATAAACCGAGGAATTGCTACAATTTCCAAAAAATAAATAAATAAATAAATAAATAAGTTCCAGTTGTGTAGGGCTAGCCGTATTTGCCTCGTAAACCCAAGGTAGCGCATTCAAACCCGTCCAGGATCTATGAATTTTTAGTGCTTAAAAATCTAATCCGCCCTTCGAAGATGAAGTAAAGCCATGGATTCCGTGTAGTAGATTTGGCACGTAAAATAACCTCAAGCGTGATGAAAGAGACCTCTGAACAAAAGGTATGGGCCGTTTCACGCCCTGAATTGAACGGAACGCTAATGACCGAAGGTGTTAAAGATCGACTTTATATAAACCTAATAATATTAAAATACTGAATGGATATCACGATTACTGTAAACCCATATTTACGTACAACTACATGGGATTGAATCCGGCTCGTAAAGTGCGTATTTATAAATGTATTTAACATTTTCACATCTAAATTCCAAAATTGTTAATAGTTTTAACATTCATTTTTACTTCTAAAATATCACAGGCGATGGACACTGGTGATATATGAACCGAGTTAAAATGTTGGGAAAGGGCTGTATAAGGCAAAAAGCGTTTCAGGTCTAAGTTTAGGATACGTTACCGGAAAATCTAGGGGAAAAACCCCTTCAGTCAGGGAGGACAGTCCTTGCAGGAATGGAAACCCAGACCTTCCATTCGAGAATCCACACCCACACCTTAATGAACTGGGCCATTAATTTCAGTAAATTCGAGTTGTATATACCTTAAATATGAAATATGACATAAATAAAATGAAAAATTACAAAAAATAAATGATAAAATAAAAAAAGGAGAGAGAGTGGATAAAGGGAAGAATGCATTTTTCCCGCACAATTCCCCTACACATTGCCCCCAGTTTCCGCGCTCGTCTCGCTTTTGTAAATGCTGTCTGTTATCCTCCGAGACGCTAGAATTTTACCTCTAATTTTTATTATAATCAAATTTCCCAAGCTGAGACGGTTCCTTGTTGATACATCCAATATACAGATATTAGGTAATGATTGCACAGAATTTATTTAAAAGCGACATGGTGAACATTGCAGTGCCACCCATTTGACTGAAACACACATCCCGATCTGCTTGAACGCCAACTATGAAATACATAAATTCAGTGTGCAGCACTACCTCAGTGACATCTTGACTACTCTGTGGCCATATTGCTGCTTTGGAAAACAGTCAAGTGACTACTTTAATTGCAGGTATTATGCGATACAGAATACGGCGTGTGCGTGGGCACCTGTATATATTTTTTCAGTTGTATGAATTATGGCAAATGATATAACCTTGAAATAAAGTTAGTAACATTCAGGAACCATGTTCAATTCGGAAAATATTCAGACCTTCCCTGACGCTGAGTTCACAATATCGCCTTCAGTTCATGTTCAAGTTATGCCATTAACAGGAAATGCGCTTGCTTGAACTGTGTGCTCTGATGAATGAGCGGGTAAGGCACGTGTCCAGTAATAAAAGCTACAGGTTCGAACCCTCGTTATGCTAAAACTTTGTATTTGTAAGAATTTGCATGTAAAATCACTGTTTAATATACAGCAATAATAATGAACAGCATATATTTGAATGTTAAGGAATTTATGCTCAAACATGAAAAACTAAATTAATCATATTCACTTTCAAAATAAATGCCACATTAAAATATTATAAAATTAAAAATCTAAAATGAAAACATAAAATATCTTTATTCAATATAGTAATAAATAATTTCTATTTTAAAAACAATCCTTACATTCTTTGTATGAGAATAAATGGGTTGATATTCAAATAAGTCTATGCATTTGGCCTCACTAGTAGACTCCAGCTTTTAATATCAGAGTACTTCTCGATATGAATGTTGATTACAGAATGAGTCTAAAGACTGGAAGAACTGCGCGCAGAAGCATGCCGAGAATTGAGCGCTAAGCCGAACAGTACTTAGACAAATAAAAGCCTATAGAACGTTTTCTTTTATTTTAGTGTTATTTATCACATAATTAAGCTACATTTCCCGTTCGAAGCAATTTGTCTTTTTCCTTTTTCCCTGAATACAGCAAGAGGCTGTAAAACGAATTATGATTAGTAGAAAGACTACTTTGAGTAGCGCTTTAAGCGGAAGAAAATGCGTAGTTTAGCTTTTGAGTTAAATAGAAATATATTTTGGGCAGTCAAACTGTTTGTGAATCTAAAATAACTACCATAATATTTAGCTGTGTGGTGCTTATTCTTTTTTGTTTTGGACAGACATATGTATGTAAAGAGATTTAGACCTAGTGCTAAATCAGTACCGCAATGCTTCATCTAGGAGTGAAAGGTACTCTATACAATTGGACTAATAACAAAAGTTAAAATGAATGAACCACCAAGTCTAAAAATAATTCCAGTAGATGTGTCCAAAGAATGTATTAAGACTAATATAACACTTAAAGTTATAAATATAATAATTGTTCCTCGTTATTATATGATTAATTTGCAATATATTTGAGCCTTTCTAAAACTGGAACTATTGTTTTTTAGAAATTCAACATATTATATAAATTAAAATTTCCGAAATTAAACATATGTGCATATACCTTTCGGGTCTTTCATAGTTATGTCTCTCGTTTCACAGCAGCTAGTGAATCAGTAGACGGAGCGACAACTCCAGTAATTACCATGCAACTGTTTCAAGTTCTCACAATTACAGTGAAAATAGCAAATCCTTGTTATAGGAGATGTCGAAATGGTCCCCTGATAATACACAAATTTCAGGCATCTTATTTATAAAATTGTCCTGCACACACTTCCGATCTTTTTCCGAGGTTGATAAAATTTCATCTTAAAAATATATTAGGTGACTGTCCACATATTCCACGCAGGTGTTCTTGGTGTTACCATAAATGTCTGTAATCGTATGTTTTGGAACGTTAAAGATATAATAATTGATGCACACTTAAAATTCCTTATTAATAAAGCATATTTATATTTATGTGGTAATATTTTGAGAAAAATAACTATAGCATAGGAGAAAATCCATCTTTTGTAAATATGACTACAAAATCGGTATGTATTAAATGCATACAAAATAATTGCTCCTATCCTTTTTAGGAATATCCAAAATGTAAAAAGATACAGGAATGACATGCTGAGTGTATGGGCTTTTAATGGAGAAAGTTGAAAAATAATGTGTATAGCAGAACCCCACACTTAAGAAATGGGTAAATTCCGGAAGATGAACGGATGTGAGAATGGCAATTTTTTAAAACGAGGCCAGCAATGTGTGACATCTAATGCCATAAAGTACATTGAAAATGTAGTTGTTATTGCGAGAACTTGCATGGAGCTACTTCGCCGGGAGCTAGCCGCTGTGGTTGCCCACCCGTCAGCAGCCTTGAAGCGGCGGCAAAGCAATGAAGAATCCAGAATTTCTCTCTCTCTCAAACAATCCCTCACGCGCGCAAGTGTAGGCATTTCTTTTAATAGTGTTTTTACAGCTGAGGCATCGCAGGCTGTGGAAAGTGATAAGGCATGAGATGAAATGATATACAAGAAAAACAATTGTTTTGAAGAACCGTTCCAGTCCTTAGTTCAAAATATCTTCCTGTCATTTACCATTAATGAGTACCAAGGATAACCTGAAGGAATCCTTAGTCAGGAAGGATGCTCCTGAAGGGAGTCAAACTCCGGATGGCCTGTTCATTAGCCCGTGCCTTAACGACCTTGGCCATCCGTGACGATAAATGAACATTTTGTTTTTCATTGCATCATGTTAAAATGATAATTCTGCATTCTTAAACAAAAATTAACCACCACATTATTCTGGTAGAAATATACTACCCAGTTTTATTTTATAAATGGATAATATATTCCTGTGTGTTATAATAATGCGGAATTGGTTTTTAAGGACTCAAAAAAAATGAAATATAGGACTTTCAAATCCCTACTTCCCATATTTCATAAATTTTGGCTTCATAAATATAACTCGGCAGCTTTTCAAAAATTAAAGTTGCGAAGCCAAGGTAGAGAATAAAGTTCTGGTCAAGTTAACTAGGCGCAAGAGAGCATTCTTTCTTCCATGTTAAACACTATTAGTTTGTTATATAGGTGATAATAAAACGATATATTGAGGTCGCAACTTAATTTCGTGTTTCAGATGTAATACTGGTTTATCCGTATGATAGCACAATGACTAACAGTTACATTCCCTACTTAGTCAGTTGGAGTAACAACAATCCTGGCGCTCGGTGGCGGCACGTCATTTTCAATCCTGGTGCAAAATTGGAATTCTTAATTCAGAGGGGAAATTTATAAAGTGTCATCTGGTGATAGTATTATTGTTAACTCATCGAATAAGTAGCAGTCATTTGGTTTATTTATTGAATATATAAATGCATTTATACAATAAATACACTGCGATTAAAGTAAATATTACAAAATGATGGTGAAAATTGGAACTACAATGACTGTGATCGGAATTTGAACTAAAATGGCGGTGGAGGGGGAAGGTTTGGTAGCAAAACTAGGAACCAAAAAATATGAAATGGGTGGGGAAAAGACTTGGTGGCAAAGCTGCGAACAAACATTTGGTTATATTAAGATAATGTGTGAAGTGGTAACGCGTTAACTTGGTGCCAAATCTAGGAATTAAAGAATGTGCGGTGAGGTAATCCTGACTGCAAAACTGTGAACTAAACCTCGCACAACTGTGGTGGGGGGAACGTGGTAAGTAAAAGTAGAACTAAAGTATATAAACAAGAAAGTGCAGGAAAACATTATATAAATTTTTAGAACAAGAATCTATTACAATGCTGTTACGTTGCAAACAAAATAATTTTAACTATTTTAATAGGTTTATGTAACAAATATTAAATTGTATATTAGAAAAAGGTTTTTCTAATTGTAACTTTACACAAATGTAAGCTCTTCAAAAACATTGTTTGGTTGAAAAAATATATGTCAAACTTTGGAATATGTGTTAATGTATTTTATAAACAAATGTATTTAGTATAAAGTATTAACTTTTATAAATATTTTGACTTTGCTAACACAATACTAATCTTGTAAATATTTGCCAATTTTCTTTTATAAAAATATATTTTTGTTAATGGTGAAAATCCAGTGGAGGGTAAAATTGTAAGTAAATATATATATATATATATATATATATATATATATATATATACACATATACATGAACTGGTAATGCATTTTTTAACGTTTGTAAAATAAGAATCTACACTGTGAAAAATGATTAATCACTCTTGATATACATTTCTAAAGGAACAATATTAACATGGTGGTGAAATTTTAAAGTAAAATATATAAATTTCTTTTGACTTACTGTAAATGAGGTAATGTGGTATACAATTATAAATATATATATATATATATATATATATATATCAGCTACTGAGGAAAAATAACGTATGCCAGCAGTAAAGAGTAGCACATAATGTGACGTAACTACAGAAAATAAGCTGTGTTGCATAACTCAAATGATACGCTCCAACTACATAACGATACAAACAGAACCTAAATCAAAAATGAAACGTTTCACAGTGGTGATGTGGGAAAACATAGTGACTAAAATTAGAACTGTATGTATAAAGAAGAAGTTGTTAATTTTTTAAAATTTTATAAAAAAAATAGATAAAATTTTTTAAAAAGTTGCTTGCAAACATAATAATATTCTCCTTTTTATTTTCCTTTATATAAACAAAATATTAACAATTAATATAAATTACTTTTTCAAATTCTAATTTTATGAAAAATAAACTTTTCAAGAAAATGTGATCGCTACTAACAAAATTAATAATGCAGTGAGTGGAAAAACTTGTATCTCAAAAATAGCCAGGAATGCAGATTCTGACCATTGATGGAGAAATGAACGTTTCTTTCAACCTTCGTTATGTATTCAGTAGCCAGTGATCGGTCACACAGATATCATAGTTTAGTGTTATACCCATATACTTCTTTTTCTGTAATAGTTTTATTTACATAAGTGAATATTGTCTGTGCATGTATTTTGAAGAACCGTAAATGGTAAGGTAAATGGTATATAGGTTCCATTTGTCCTAGATTGTAGGTTTTCACAAACATGTGTTTCGCAGAAGGGTTATCATAAAGAGCAATAACTCAATGTCATTTAACGTAAAGCGGTTTCTCTATTTTACTAATGACTTATTTCTTTTCTCTATCTGTAAACATGTTAGGTTATTTCTTTTATATTTCGTTCGCTTCTTAAGAATAATCTTAATTTACGTAGCTCCAATATGTATCTATTATTAACTTTTCTCATATCTTTGTCAGCGATTATTTGCATTATATTACTTTCTTGCTCAAGACTTTGAAAATAATATCTTGTCCGTAATTTTACTACTTTCATTCTTTTTGTATGTTGATAAATATAATCTACATTTTCATTACTAGCAGCACTAAATTACAAAACTAAAACATATATATATATATATATATATATATATATATATATATATATAATTAATATCTTAGTGCAATTTCTATCTTAGGATTGCGTAGTAACATTCATTATTTAATTGGCAAGATAATACGTCATTTATCTTTCCTATTTGTGAGCAGTGAAATATTAATCTTTACAATGTAGAAATTTACATTGCTAAAACATATACATGTTGTTACTAAACTATACCGAAATACTTCCAGAGAGTGTAGAGATATGGTATATAATCTATTTTAGATAGTAAACATATTGCCTATCTATTACAATTTCGAAACTACGGCTATAAGTTTTTAAAGCGCCAGTACGCCACTGACTAATGAAGAAGCCCCCCGAAAGCATAACACACAAATGAAGGTCGGTTTCTGAACGTATCATTATGGCGCCATGGTTATGACATTAGCTTTAGAGTAAGAGATGGTCATTTGTTTTCGAGTTCGACTCTCGTTCATCACCTTTTTTATTTTGTTTGTTTTCTGAATGGCCTATTATGCAGCTTTTAGCCTATGTTTTAAGTTCATGTTTCAATTTATACACTTTAATATTCACATATCAATTCATATAATTAGGACCTTTGTAGCCGTTTTTGTACTTACCAATCAGAACCGTGTCCTGAATGTGTTAGGTAAATTAAGTTTTAGGCATCATGCTATTAGAAAGCTCATTAGCCATTCTATGATGGTACTGCATTCATTGTGAAAAATAGAACAAAACTTGAATGTATTACGTAAATTTAATTCATAGTTCTTTAGTATGTATATCGCAACCTTGCATATTCAATTAAAAAAAAATTAACGCCATGCCAAGAATTGAACCCGTAGTTTGCGGAGCATCAGTTTTTGCGCTGTGCATTACTTCACAAGTAAAAGCTCCTTCTAGAGCAGGCTGCAAAATGAGAGGAAACAGTTAATAGATGAATAGTGTCGCACTGTGATATGATTAGTTGGATATTTGAGGGATTTTTATGACATTAAATCTTGAAAACGTTGATAACG
This sequence comes from Metallyticus violacea, assembly GCA_030762175.1. Lineage (NCBI taxonomy): Eukaryota > Metazoa > Arthropoda > Insecta > Mantodea > Metallyticidae > Metallyticus > Metallyticus violacea. The sequence goes on from CM060846.1 coordinate 226,892,373, forward strand.
AGATGAGGAAAATCAATATTTCTACGCTCGCAAGGTAGTTTTAAAGACATCGTAGACTACTCTCTCACTCTACTTCGCTTTACCACCAACTTATCGGCATCTGATGCCAAAATGTTTAACACCGTATAACTACGTTATGTTCAGTTGTGTACCATACATTGCCTGTATGAAATTGCTTATATAGTACATATATACACTCTGAAAATATTTCGGCATAATTCATTAAAATTCTGTATATAAACTTATATGAAATTTTATTGGAAAATATTGCATTATGCATATATATATATATATATATATATATATACTATTAATAGAATAATAAAAACTTCTAAAAAGCACAAAAACTCATAAAAAACACTCAGAGTGCAATATAAAAAGGTTCACATAAAATTCCACACTAAAAACCGTAAAATTGAACACTAAAATCACACTATATTTCGAGCTTGGCTCTTGGTCACGTGATGAAAATGAACTCATTTCATTGTATTCTCAGTTCATTTTCATCACGTGACCAAGAGCCAAGCTCGAAATATAGTGTGATTTTAGTGTTCAATTTTACGGTTTTTAGTGTGGAATTTTATGTGAACCTTTTTATGTTGCACTCTGAGTGTTTTATATATATATATTTCTTATTTGTGTGCTGTGAAATACCACTATTATTAATATATTGGCAAATATAATAATTTTACACTTTCTCCCTTTGTAGGTTGTTCAATATTACTTTCAATGTTAATACAAGGAATTTTCAAAGCTAAAGCGTGTGTTTGTATATATATAAAGGAAAAATAAAAGTAAAGAAACACTATTAACAATGTAACAAATTAACAGTAATAATAAAAGTAGATAAGGGTAAAACACTTAGATAAAGTCACACTTGAAATTGCTATATTTCGAACTGCTGAAGTTCTTCTATGGCAAGAAGCTAGATCTACTTCTATTATTACTGTTAATTTATATATATATATATATGTAATTATATTGAAAATAATTTTATTTTGTACAAGGCTACTTTATCTATCTTAGAATTTCTTAATATCGTTCAATATTTTACTGACTGAAAATACGTTATTATTCTACTTTTTATTGTATTATTTAATTATTATATATAGGTTGCATATATCTTTGTAGGTTTCACAAACATTTATTGCCTAAAGCGATAGTTAGAAATAGCAATTTTCAATGTCATTTAACACAGAGGTTTGTCCATTTTACTAGTTAATTGTAAGTTTTCTTTATCTGTAAACAGGTCAAGTTAAATTACATTAATTAGAAGAGGTTTTTGTTTGAATAACCTTATTTTACTCACCTCCAATAGTACAGCTATTGTTCATTTTCTCTTATATGTGACACCAGATAGATGCGTTGCATTAGCTTTACTCAACACTTTGTAATAATACATTGTCTGTCATTTCTTTTTTTTTTTAAATTTTGTATGTTGTTGAATAGCATCTACTCTTTCAATGCTAACAGCAGAAAAAATACAAATCTAAGATGTGCGTATACTTATTTTATTAATATACAATTTTAAACTACATTTCCTATCTTTGGATTACGAAAAATAATGCTTACAGTGTGAAATGTACAAGGCTGAAACATATGTTCACCTATTACATTGATTACAATGTTTCATTATATTACTGGCAGATATAACATTATTATATTTTCTCCATTGGAAGATTATTAAACGTTAGTATTTTCTATTCCAACATAAGAAATTTATAAAGTTAAACTTATATATAATATATGTGTTATGAAATTTTGGTATACACAGGCCACATTTATACTCATTTGTAGGTTTTCGCAAACATTTTTTCCCATAGTGGATGTCAGAAAGAGAAATTGTTCATTCTCATTTTAACTAATAATCTAACTTTATGTTGGTGTTAAAGCAAATATTTAAAAAATATTTAAATTGGTTTGCACATTATTATTTTGTAAATTTCAAAGTTATTAATATGTTTGTTTGCAAAGGGTAAATTATTCGTTTAATCTTTTCTCAAAGAGGTATATTTTACTTCTAATGTGCACCAGCCTGTATTTATGATGCTCTTCAGTACATTTATTCTCAATTCCATCCTCATATATGTTTTGGGTTTTAATTCTATACACTATCTACCATAGAGCTTTCACCAATAGATTAAGCAATACATCTTATTTCATGCCGTCATGTGACCTTACGTGCCAATCTTTAAAAGATTATAAACCATTTTGGATTCATATTTTCTCACCAGTAGCTTATATATACGTTTTAATTTCTAATTTTTGACCACCATTGAATTTTCATTGCCACTAAAGATTATAGTTTTTGTTTATAAAAATCTTAAACAATCACCACTATTACAGTCACACTATTATTGTTTGTTTATTAATTTATACAAATGATGAATAATAATTTTATGCTGAGCAACTTATTTTGCATAATTCCAATATATATTAAATCCAATTTTAGCCACCATTGAATTTCCACCACTACCAAGTATTTCCCACCAATACCTTCTTAATTTTTGGGTCTGAAAAAATAAATTTACTGTAAACTTTGTTTTCTTTGTAGAGCAACTTTTATTTTGAAATTTTAAAACAATTTTAAATATATATACATATATATATATATTTATTTATTTGAAAAGTAAATTGACAAATATTTGCACAATTGAACATTTGGTTAGCAGCATACGCATTTTTAAGCCTTTTTTATTTTGTAGAACTAATATTTGAAAAAATAATTCCATTGTTAATCCTTATAGTTCAAGTTTTGCATCACCCCTCCCTCGGCTGCACATTTTTAATTCCTATTTTTGCCGCCACGTCAACCCATCCCAACCCCTTCTTTTCTTCAGTACGTATTTCTGATTTCCACCATTATGTGTGCTTTAGCTTCTATTTGACCCTTCAGTTGTTTGCGCTTTCACCGCTTGGGCAATGCAGCACAGCATATTTTCGGTAGTCACGAGAATTCCTATGTTACTCATTACTGCTATCATACGTTAATTTTCCTTAGTAGCTTGTAGGTATTCATAAACAATGCACTTCCAAGACACTTTAATTACGGAAGGTCAAAATATTGTGGCATTATGCAGCAATAATGCAACAACAATGGAGAGAAGCATTCTTGAGAATTAGACAGTATTGTAGTAGTCAACATTATAGAGTTAACAGAGCAGACTACATTGTCGACGCATTATCATTGTTGGCTATCAAAGCTACAGACATTTTTACACAGCCCAATAACACCAAAGTAGCTGTTATTTCAACTTGCAATCCTCACGGAGATTTCATTCATCCAACAATGATAGCCTTTTGCAAACCAAGAGTCGGATTCTATTGACCGGTGACTAAACGCCAGGCACCAAACTTGGAAGTGCCGTACAACCAACCTCGCGGGACAGCGTCTTCTCGCCTGCGAAAACACAAACCGTTAGTTATCTAATGCTCCTGACAATCCCACTTATGTACCCATACGCGCAGATCACGAACCAGACATTTTTATATTGCCCTTTGTCGCGGCATCAGCACTCGCGTTTAGTTGCTAGTCTGCAATGAAGTATCCTTCGACTCCCTAGCTCTACTCATTCAACTCTACAGCTCAAAGTAATAATACCAAGTAGAATGGGAATTTTTCCGACATTATAGACAAACGCCTTACCGAATTCGATTTGCAGGACAACCAAATCCTTGAAGCAGCCGTCCAGTAGCTCGAACTCGCCATTAAATTCGCCACAACCCCCTCAACGCAAGTACAAGTGCCGAAAGTAAGTCGACTAATCTCCCTGTCGATATTAAATCTAAAATCAGGAGACAATGACAACGATCGAGACATTCCGCACTCTTGGCACGGCTCCAGGAACTAACCCCTATTTTGGCAGCGTACTGCTTTAATCATCTCCAAACAATGGCACAACAAGTTGGCTAACCTGGACCTTGAAAATAGCTCAGTGTGACGCTTAGCCAAGAGCTCGATCTACAAAAAAACCAACATACCACCATTACACTGCAATCACCAAATCCCTCCCACTGATTCTGCAAGAGCTGAAGCTCTAGCTGATGCTCTCCAAGCCACACTATCCCCAATACTTCACCCGCATCCCATCAATTTTGTACGAAACTGACATCATTTTTGGTGAAATTCATAAGTGCACATAATCCAATTCGCCGTACACTTCCTTCCGAAATCAAATGGTTGATTTACATCTACCGAGCCGCGAAAGGACCATCCACATAGAAAAGTTGCCGTAAACGGGACGCGAACGTGAGGGTTTGTTAGCAGCTTATTTAATGGAACCATTTAAGAAATGTTTCGTGAATGTAAACGTTTGATGTTGTAAGCGATCGCAGAAGTTTACAATCTCCAGACTTTTCATCCCCGGAAATGGTAGCGGATGATTGAAAAACAAAAGACTGTTAGCAGGTACACGAATGAATATATTATCGAGAACTCTAAAAGAAAAATGGCTTTCTTTGACGAAAGTTTGATAATTCTTTTCAATTCAATTCAGTCAGTCTGTACGGCAAATTCCATCATTTCTATAAAAATAACCTACTGAAAGAAAACACATGAACAAAAAATAGCTGTGGTTGTGAAGTGTAAGGGTATGTACTGGTTTAAACATTTTAGCATAATTCATCGTTGATCTCACATCACCTCTTATGTGCCATAATGCAAATTTAAGAGAATGAAGAAAATAATAAATCCGCCATATACCAGAGATCTAATTAATAAACTATGGGTTTTACTAAATTGTTTCATGCATAAAATACTGCAATCTTTCATTTATTATTTTAAAAAATTATACTGTCTTCTATATCCAATATTCTAAATAATAAACAAAATATAAGCAAAAACTCACATATAAGGCACCCTGAAAAATACATACCAGTGTGTATATATTTTATGCGAGGGCTACAATATATTTTTCGCGCATTGATGGATTTCTTTAGCATAAAAATGAAGAAATTCTGAATATAGTGCCTCCAAAATTTCAAAATCGATTTTTTGACACATAGGACGTTGTCTACCAACGACAATATTGTTCCCAACCTATAAACTAACTATATCCAACAACCAGGGTAAATATTTATATCCCAATCATACTTTATTATGTAGTAACTTAAGTAACACATTAACACCACGCATAAAGCTTTGCTATTTTTTATTATTGTAAATGATGGAGAAAAGTGAATTACATTTTTATATTACTAATGGAATTTCATCCATATTTGCACAGACTACCCAACAAAGTCTTGCAAATAATCAAAACATAGTAATATTACATGAAAATAACATAACCACATTTATTAAAGTGTGGTATTTAAAAGCATGATACTCATCCTTAACGTAATAATCATCATAATATAGTAATATATTTTATGGGTAAAATATATTTATTCAGCGCAGATTTCATGTTTGTTACAGTTGAATGAAAAACCTCAAAGAGAGATACCGCAGAGAATAAAAGAGTTTTGATTGAACGTACCAAGAGTGGTTCACAGTCTTCCTAAAAACACCGTGGCCATTTATGTCTGCATTGGAGTTTCTAGATGAGCATATAAGGAAGAGACACACAGTGATTAAGTTGATTTGTCAAAACAGGAGACTACTGAACTATGTACAAGTTCATCTATCGGTACTAATAATAGCACTGTTATTGCCGATAATGGTGATTTCGACCACATACCCGAACGTGAATTGTTTGATATTAAAACAAAAGAATGCCATTCTCAAGATGAATTCCCAAATAATGAAACAAATATTGCATCATTGAGAAACTTCAGCGTTATGGAGGAAAATGAAAGAGAAAGCCGGTAGCTGCAATACCAGAGAAGGTGTCCATAAATGGCAATTTTGATCTGATTGTTGAACCCTTTAATCGATTATCTAAAAGTACCGAGGAAAGAAGAACAGTATTTCTGATGCAAATGTCTTTGGAGAGTATGTTAAAATTCACTTTTCTGTGATTCAGGGGACATAAGATATGAAATTATCCTACATACTAATTAGATACTTGTGGGTGCTAAAAAGAGGAATCGTTTTCAATCTTCCTAAGCTACAATTTGAAGAAAATAATTAATATATATTTTCATTCATTCCCTGTAACATGTACTCTATCCATATCCTATCGTATACATATATTGCACTAACCGGTCAAATTTACTAGTTCTGGAATATGTATTGCTTCTAATATTGCGTTTCTAGCCCCATCCTTAAGTGGCGAATATTATGCAACGTACCTTGTTCTAGAACATACTCCTTCCTGTATTTTCCCTGTCATTCTCGGTCTATAAAAGTTGCAGTACAGTATACTTATCATGACTGTTCAATTCATTAATTCTAAGGAAAGTGTGAAGACAAACTATCACTTTTATTATGTAGTCTACAATTTCTTGTTTAGCTCTTAAAACGTAATGGAAAATTCTCCAGCGGGCAATCAAAATTCCGCAAATATTTTCAATAACACTGCGAGCTAGAGAGCGGCAATGATTATATATTTTATTTTTCAGAATATTCAGGGGAATTTTAGGTAAAGGCCTCATTAAATTCCTTCCTAATGGGAATGCCTCATCACCGACAAAGTAATATGAATTATTATATTCTGATCTAGGAAGGGGAAATAGAGAAGGTAATGGAAGCAAATTGTTATTTAATGTTAAACCGAAATCTGGAAGCCTAAATAATTCTTAATAACTCTGGGATCCATAGGTTCCTACATCTACGTGGGTAAAACAGTAGTTTGCATCACACACTGCCATCAAAATAACTCCAAATGCTTTCTTATAATTTAACAACTGAGATCTTGTGTTATTGGGTGCTTGAATTACTACGTGTTTTCAATCTATAGATCCGACCTAATGTGGTGCATTCCAGACTTCTTTGAACTAATGTTCCGTCCTTTTGTATACACATGCAGTAAGGACCGGGAGCTTGTCGTGAAGAGCATCCCAAATAGCCCTAGTTGTCTCACTGATAATGTTGCAACGTATTGATTTACCAGTTCTGTAATTCCAAGCGAGGGTTGGGATAGAGTCACTAGGTGCCAAAAATCTGCAGAAAATAATGCCTATAGATAACAGATCTAATTAGGATACGAATATTATGTGCTCACAAACTGTAGGCTACTTACACTATCGAATTAGTAAATGAACCACATATAAAACATATAATAATAATAATAATAATAATAATAATAATAATAATAATAATAATAATAATAATAATAATATTGTCTTACTTCAGAATAACAGAAAGAAAAGTATAGGCTCTGGTAAATGGACACTGTTACCTTTTATTTTGAATAATAGTTTAATAATACATCAAATTGAGCAGGAATCATTTGCATATCTTGTACATATTGCTGTGGATTATTGTCTCGACACATTTCTTTTAACAGGTTGTGCTAATCACCTAGTGGAACACTTCGTGCATTCAATGGATGACCATCGTTTGTGTCGATATTTTTCATGCTTTAAATACAAATTACGTGCTAATATTGTTTGAAGTAGCAAAATATATGGCTTCATTATGTATATCCATTTTCCCCTTTTGTTAAGACTATAACAGAACAACGAAAGTCTATGTTTTATGGATACAATTCCACTGTCTATGATAAAGTCACGTTTCTATTGTGAATGACGACTCCACGGCTAATGTGACGTAACTTCCTCACGTCGACGTGGATGTTTCTTTTTTTTTTTTTTATGAAAATGGCCTCTAAGGCTCCAGGATCCTATAAAATACCGAACGCCGCTCTCATATAACTATCCGGTCTGCGCTGGCAATGCTTTGTTCAGTATTTTCAATTACTGTACGAACAACAGAGTTTCTCTCTCTATTTGGAAAATCGCCAATGTACTTCATTTTCCTAAAAATAATAAAGTTCTTAAGCGATCCATTTAAGTACAGACCATTCAGCTTACTCAACTCACTGAGTAAAATATTCTAAAAAGTATACTTAAACTGAACCATTACACGTTCAAACACAATTTAATAGTTCAGGAACAGTTCGGATGTAGAACGGCACACTATACAACTCTATAGTTACTTCGCACTGTAGGGCACATTAGCCATGATTTCAACTTACGGAAATCAACTGGGGCTGAAAAATTTATATCGAAATTTATTTTAACAGCGTCTGGCACGAAGGATTGATCAGAAAACTTACAGATAAGTTCTCTCACGCACTAATAAAACTATTATGGTACTGCTTAACAGATCTAAATTCTACTCCACAGTCAACCATGACACTTCAACAACCCAACCCAACCCAACCCAACCCATAATAGTAGCGGTCAGGTCCCTCACTGTACAAATTTTACAAAAACAATATTCCCACTACAACTAGAACTTCTCAATAGTTATATGAGGACGATCCCACGTTATTGGCACAATAATGAAAAAGTGGAATTTCTCCACAAGCAGCTCCAGGATGCTCTGTCCACCCTGGAACCCTGGATTATTAATTGGAGAATTAAACTCAACACACAGAAACACCAGGCAATAGTATTACTTAATGAATTCGCCACCGAATCCCTACACACGTCTAAAATTTCTAAAACTGTTTGGCAATAATATGCCTTGTACCAACCAGGTTGTCTCCTTAGGTCTAACCATGGATCAAGGACCCACCTAGAACGCACACAGCCAAAATATGGCGAAATACTATGTGCTAAATAAGCAAGCTGCACCCACTAATTAACTATTTCTCACTCATACTCATCATGGGTTTCACACTTAACAAAACACCAATATGTCCCGTGGGGATACGCGGCTGCCTCCCACTATAGAGAGATTCAAGCTTTAGAGAGTAAAATTCTGCGAATCATAGCCAAAGTCCCGCGAGTGGCTCCAACCTTTCTTCTGCACAAAGGACTCCAAATGCATACTATCGAACAGTTCATTCAGAAACTGGCCTTTGATCTCTACAAAAAGTGCATTAAACGGAAAAGTATTAATACAGAATATCGAATCCTACAAGACTGTCATAGACGTATGCAAAAGACCTTTGTCACTCTTTGACCGATTGCAGCTACGAGAGACACTGTCTAAAAAATGGAAGCCTATTTGAATCATCTCCTACGTCATAACTGACAGGACAACTAATACAACGCCTAACTAACTCTAAGTTACAGTTAGCCCACCGCTCTAGCACGACCAACACGCTAATGACCATACAACCGAAGCACCATAACAGGTTCCATTATTAAACTGCCAACTCCCACCCCACCAGTATATCGCGTTCACTGCAAGCTAATTCACACAATTCTTACTAAAGTCACCGTAGTTTACTAATCCACTAAAAAAAACCAACAACTAAATTATAGCACACTTTTACAAGTGATTAACCCTCAGCCGGTACTCAGGATGCGTACGAGACCGCTCGAGACCAAACTGGCGCACTCGCATGTGTTGCATGCCAGCACGAACTCAGCCCAATTACTACCCGGGTGCTCAATCGAACCCGATTAACACCAGCTGGATGGATCACCTAGATTCTTAGCCGCTTCCTTGGGTGACATAAGGTTTCGCAATACAGCTATTGTTCCTGTCCGACGTATAAATTTTACAATACTGATGGAAAATAAAATATTATAACAATTATTTTACAAGCTGTAACCAGTTATCCTTGCATATTAGATACTAACTGCATGAGGAGCGCTGTAGCTCCTGAGAAAGATCGCCTTTGGGGTGAAGTGTTTGGGGCCGATCTTTAATAAATAAAAAAAAAAAAAAAAAAAAACCACCAGCATTTCTGGACTCCGAAGACTACTTTGTCACCATCGCTGCCGGACTTACACTTTTGCATCACGTGTTAAACATCAAACCTAAACACCGCAGCCACCATCTCCGTGCCGACGATATTGCGGCTACAGACAACGCCGCAAATACCCTCTTGCGCGGGTGACAGTTAGTACACGTGCCAGGCCTGCTGCTCTCTGTAGCCACGGTCTCAACGGAACACTTCCGCAGTCAACTCGACCGACTCCCAGGTAGTAGTTCATCAGCACGGCACCTGCCAGTTCCCATCTGCATATTCGCACAGGATGTCAGGTGCTGCTCAACAAAAAACGCCTCAGAGAGAGACACCACTTCAGTTCTCACGACCGACCTAACCTACCAAACTAAGTTCTTCAGGGCAATATCTTTCGCTGATTTGCCAAACTCCTAGAATACATCAACAATTCATACGCATTCCTCTCCTACCGCGTTTGTAAGCTGGAGGAGGCGCACACAAAGCTTCTAAACTGCATAAACCACCATGCCTGCAGTATCAAATGCCGATTCAACAGCAGGCATACATTAACTAACACAGCACTAAAGAATCTCCAAAACCACAATCATGGCACAATACAACTCCAGCTACGGGGCACTTCAGGAACTCCAACAAGAACTGCAACTACTCAACCAGCCACCTCCATTTTCACTTCCTCGTCTGGACAACACCAATCGAGGAAACCGAACCAGCACACATCAATTAGCTCAAAAAGTGATAGACCATTGGAGTGCAATTCGAAAGTTCGGTTCTCAGCACATTGTAAAATCTCCTTTTTTCATTATAAATATAAATATCATAGCAGTATCTTTACCATCGAGGGTGTTAATGTGGGACCTCGCAATCTTTTCTAAACCATATTTTCTACACTTTTTACATCCTACTTCCAAATAATACCTAGTTAGTAAAAAAAAAAAAAAAAAAAAAAAAAAAACGCGCACCAACTAGAGGCCAACCACCGTAGGGAACAGGAGTACTAATCTTTTTCCTATACTTTTATATGATACTTCGTAATGTAACCTAGTTAAAATAACTACGAACCAACTGGAGGCCAACCGCCTTAGGGACCAAACGTACCAGCTAAGAAGGATACAAATTTGGCCATTCTACTCTTAAGGGCATAGTCACTCTCTATATAAATATCTATAATGTTGCAGGCCTTAGGGATAGATTGTAGTACATAAAAAGCATGGTGAATAACTAACTGTGGTTTGTATAAATAGTGTTTCTGGTTATGCTGTGATGTTCTCTGTCTGTGTAATTTTGTCAGTGTAACTATATCAGTGTGTGTCTTGTATAAACTTCTAGGAGTGGTAGCAAACACAATAGCGGCTTTAGATGCCACAGCAGTGCAAACTTCATCTCCACTTCCCTCTTTAGCACAGGAGGACGCCTCAGCTAGCGCACACCAGAAGCATCGTGTTAAGATCCGGAACGAAAGCGGAGCAAGAACTAAACCTTCCAGTAACCCAACTTCTTAAAATCCCTCTAAAGCAGCACAACTTACAAAATATCCAAGGATATTACAGAACAATAAAAATTAAGTTGACAATTTCCCACTGGAGATCGATTGCTATCAGTCAATTGTTCAAAAGTTGGATCGAGGTGACCGTGCTTTTCAGCGAGTAGCCCCCCAATCTAACCAATTACTTCCGTGAATAACGGGCTCAAAAAACACCAATTAATTTCACTATGCTAGGACTGGCGATTGGTAACTAAAAATCACCCTCCTAACAGACGCTGCAGAGGCGGCAGCGGTAGTGAATGCGAAATCGCAAAGCCATGCAGCAAAGAAAGAAGGAGAAAATCACAAAACCAGTTCCGGTCAAGGACCATCAACCTCTTACTACGAGCAACAAGTATTCGGCGCTCGCCTGCGAAGCAGCTCCGAGGAAATAAGAAGAAAATATGACGGTCAAGGATCTGTCACTTTCTAATAAAATAATGAACACAACAAATATCCCAACGATATTTGTATGATAAAAAAATCAGCAGCTACCAAAGGCTGAAAATTCCGCACCATCCATCCTACATCCACTCCAATTCTCCCACTACCATTCTCACCACCGGAGAGCAAGAAATCTTCTAAAATTGTCGTGTCATCACTACTTTTCAGCTGTGCTGAAAACCTCAAAAGCCGTGGTTTCCCCAGGGCTCTACAAAATACTACGTTCGTACCTCAAAATATTGCTATAGAGGCAAAAAGATTTCAAGCCAAATTTAGACGGCTTGACGAGCTATGGAGTATCATACCACAGCTTCTCATTGAGAAGAAAATGGCCACTGAGATACGTCCTCAAACGCTTACCACCATCCTGAAGGACCTGAAGGATAAAGACTATAGACCCCTGGAGGTTATGCTCAAGGCCGACCGCTCCCCTATTTTCTTGTTTCTTTGGAAAGAAAAAGAGATACAAGCAGCATATTAACAAAAGAGTCATTCCACACTTGACGGCAAACGTTCTTTACCTCAAATCAAACAACCACATTATGCAGTGTTTCATTTTCCAACAGTTCGGGCACCCATACAAGGACTTAAATATCCAGAAATGTCCTATGGGTTGTCTTCACCGTTTGCAGAATGTCTCCACAAGGCCAAACAGTATATTACACTCCATAGTTTAACCCGAGGTAAGGCAAATCCTGCAAGTTGCAGTCCCTTATAAAGCCTTGCCCCCCTTACCTTATTCCCAGCCTTTAGAAATTAGTATGGGAGAACAAAGGCATAGCACTCGCTAAACTGAAAAAAAAAGAAAACTGCGTTGCGAAAATACAGAGCAACACAGACGTATGGCCAAACTATCAATCTGCCAATTAGTACATTTTTTCAATGAATTAAATAGCATATGTGCATGGTATTATAACTCGTGTACTTAGATGGCTTCCACAGGCAGCAGCAAGAACCTGAAAATTACTGAAGTGAAACAAAATTGATATTGCATTCGTACGTAAAACCATATTACCTACAAGTTCGTACTTGCACAGTATAACATCTATCGACATGACAGAATTGACAGACAAGGGGGTGGCACCGTTTTGTTGTTAAAAAAATCCGTTGCTTGGGCTAGTATAACGCTTCCAGTCATGAAAGCATTTGAATGTACAACATTAAATATTAGTGTTACTGGACAAATTATGCTTGTGGTTAGCGTTTATCTGCCTCCCTCATCTCCCTACTTTCTGAGAGACCTGGAGAAAATCTTCCACATGGAGGAGAGTGTAATTCTTGCAGGAGATACCGACGCTAAGCACCCATAGTGCATTCTCGTTTAGCGAATGCGACCAGAAATCTCCTTGCAGGTTACGTGGCAGAGAATGATGGCGTCGACTTCCACGTACCTGTAAAACCATTTTATTTAATTTTTTTGGCACAGATCGGTACTTTGCGATGCCGACATCTTGGATATCGTAATTACAAAAAATGCGCCATTATCTACAAATTTTATTGTCTATCACTGCATAGACTCAGACCATCGACCACTGCATTACGACATATGTGCCGCCATAGTAGCAAAAACTTCCGACATTTTGAAGAGCTCAGTTACAGATTGTGTTAACTTCAAAGTCCAAATGCACGTAAAGGCCTAACCTCGGGTGACGTATTGCAGCAAAGCAGAAATAGAGTCCGCCATAGTAAACTTCACTGCTTTGCTACGAACTTTCAAAATAAATGCTATCACACACACAGTTACTCTGTCCAGCTGTGTTACGTACTCCGAGGTGGAGCTATTTATTGGCCGGAGATGTCTCATGACACAGGAGATGTATATGGGCCAACATAAATTTAAAACGCTGGCACAATGGTAGCGTAAGATTAATAGAAATCAAATGCACATCACGAGGCACAAATAGTCGGAGCATTAAATAAAAATCCCCACATATTTAGATCGCTCCTTTGGAAACTGGTAAAGTCTTTTAAGTGTTTCTTTTGGGTCAACACTGGCAAATACGCTCTCCAGATTCCAGCAGGCTTGTTCTACACCTGTAAGGATTGAGCAGAGGTCTTTGCGGATGCCCTTGAGGAACGGTTTCAGGAAAATTCTGGATGTGATTCTCAATATCAGCAAATGGTTCAAAGCTGAGTACGAACCTGGGCAGTATATAAACATAAGCAAACGCATTACAATGACACACCTTAGGGATTTTTAAGTTAATTAACAAGCTTGCGAATCGAAAAGTTTCTGGACCGGACAGACACACTTATGACGATTTCAAACACCTCCCGAAAAAATCCGTGGTACAGCTAGGGAAAATATTAAATGCCTGTTTGAAATTTAACTTCTTCTGCACAACGTGGAAACTAGTCAAGGTAATTATGCTCCCAAAACACGGAAAAGCACCAGGCATTCTCAACACTATCGTGCCATTGGCATTCTGTTCAATTATTGGCGAAGTGCAACCACTTTCGACTTGAAAATTCAGTTGCAGAAATCACCAAGCTTTCGACTTTAGAAAAGAACAATGTACAGAACTGTAAACTTTAAATCTTACAGATGACTTAAGAGAGTATTTCAATAATGACGCCTACACCATGACACTATTTTCGGATTAAAAGTAGCCTTATACCGTTGCTGGCGTTATAGTCTCATTTAAAATTGCTTTACCACTTCCTCTGTCTTGTAAATTGCATGTTTTTGCCACATCTTTTTTGGAAAGCAGCCGCTTCTATGTACAGGTAGACCGTCGCTCCTCGCATTTGGGTGTCATGCAAGCTGGTGTGCTATATGGAGCAATAATGTCCCCTTACTTCTATATACAGAGCTTCCAAGTAAAGCTCGTACGTGCGGTGTTTTGACGTCCATCTGCAGCGAACCGGGAGGCACGCCCAGCCGCCGTGAATAAAACGTCGTGCGTGCGGGATAGTTTTACAATTTTCATTAGAGTTTAATGCCCGTTTTAACTACCGAGGCATCACAAGTGGTGAGCACTTGTTTTTGAATGGTATTCATTTTTACTACTGAGACACCACAGGCGGTGCGGTTGACACTGATTATATACAAGATGAAATTAGAAAGGATTTTTTTTAAGGAAGGAAGCGTTCCTGGCCAAAATTTAGGACATCTCCCTGCATTTTCCGTTTATGAGGACTAAGGAAAACCCGGAAAACCCTCATTTAGGGATGACGGTCCGTTGGGAATGAAACTCCAGACCTCCCGCTCGCGAGTCCGCGCCTTAACGACCTCGGCCATCCGTGGCTGTTAGTAGTTTTTGCATGAAATCCCCGTGCTTTTTTCAAATGATTTTCCCGTGAACGCAAGGTGCAAAGTCACCATGTATGCTGACACCATAATCTACAACCACAACAAAAATATAAGATTTGCCATACGCGAGATACAGTGCTATTTTGATAATTTTTCTTAACGGTTACACTCGTGTAAAATAGAAATTAATACCAGCAAATTTCAGCTGACGTATTTTACAAAAAAGCGTTACATTCCGGATTTAAACCCGACAGTCGGTGGTCAAATCTTGCTGTGTCGGCAGCAAGTAATGTATTTAGGAGTCACACGAGATCAAAAAATCCCACAAAGCTGAAAAAGTGTCATTAAAGAACGACAACATATGGAGCATTAGTTGAGGTTAGCCAAAATGTCGGAAGCATCGTTATGTGAAAGAGTTTTAATCTGAAAACGGTGCAGTGTAAATAGGACAGTGTAAGTAGGGAAGTGTAAATAATGATTATTATGTTAGAAAAAATGCGTGGTGTACCTAGAAATTTAAAATTTACCAAATGAAATTAAAACACAAACTTATGTATTAAACATCTGTAATGCGCTAATGCAACTAATAGAAAACAAAATGTTTATGTAACAAAAAATCACTCTTCTCGGCAGCAGTATTAAACTGCAGTCGTTTGGCTCGTTTAACAATACAATAAACATTCCCTTAAAGATATAGCACATAGTTTATGTAAGTATTGTAGTCTAAAACCATGCTCCAATGTATTGGTAGGTGGAAAATCTATTTTGTTAACAAAAACCTTACCTAAAGGACCAAAGGCGCCTAAAATAGCAAGAAAAGGGTACTTCGCTCCGTCACTGAAGACGTTGGACGCAGTAGAGCGAAACAACTGGAACAAAGAGCTCTGTAATCGATCAGTCAGGAAAATCCTATTTCTACATTAATTGTTTTTGTTGTTGATTAGCATGTAAGCGATAGGTTTGAGCAAAGAGGAACGTACTGAGGTCATTTTGATGTGAAATTGAAGAAGCTGGAGGAACCAGCTGCTGAATCCAATAGAATGCACCTCGAATGCGCATCTACCTCATTTCCGTGTATTTACAATTTGCTTGAAAAATTAAAGAAACGGAATCCGCCCGAGATAAATCGTATAATGGTTTTCCACGGCAGTCCACAGACGAAGCAACATCATTCGCCGTTCTTGGTCGATTTGCATAAGTTCCAAGAAATCTCTGCTGTGAATGACCGCTAAAGCATATGTGCTCAAAATCAATACCCCACAGGATTTTGGAGGAATAGCATCCGTACAAATTGCAAAAGCTGCAAGATATAAGTGAGGATTATTCAGTTCGTCAACTGGAACTTTTTGAACGGTCTCTCGAGAAACGTGATGAGGTTCCTGTCTTACCAATCATCATGTTCAGTGATGAAGCAAACTTTTGTGTCTCTAATGAAATTAATCGACAAAACACCCATAATAACCCTCTGTGGATGAAGCCACGAAAAGAACTGAACGCATTATGATTTGATTCTGAATTTAGAACAATCAAATCGTCGACCGTTTCCTCTTCCAGACGACAGCGACAGGTAATGCATGCCTGAACATGCTTGGCAAAGAAACTGTACCTAGTATCCTGAGCAAAGATACTTTTTTCCCGCATTATTTCATATTTTGGCAGCTAGAATCCACATTAATGAGTGATTTCCTGACTCCTGGCTGGTACGTCTGGACTGCTGGTTTGGCCAGCACGAATCATAGACCTGACACTTTTAGACTTTGGTCCCTGAGGTTACTAGAAGTCATTGGTGTGCACGGAAAAGGTTCCATCTCGTGCACATCTGTTGTAGCGCATTGCTGAAGCGCGTGCATGTCCGTTCTCGTTCTAACATACAATTTTTTGTTTTTTTCTCAACGAAACTCTGCACATAACCACTAATTAACAAATTATTTACCAAGTCCGTTACCAGCAAAATTGGAAATTTGGAGGTGGTATTAACGTAAAGCGAGGAAAAAAAAAAAAAAAAGATAAACCGCTTAAGCGGCCGAACTTTTCATTTATTCTCAAAGAAACTAAATATATTTCTTTAAAGTAAACTAATTAACATAATATACGAAAATCAGTACAATTGGACTATTAGGATTGTGAATATACATGAAAAACGGTTGGGGGTTATTGAGAAATTTAAAAGTCGCTGTAGCGGCTGTAATTTTAAATATTTTTCAAAGGAAACTCAGTATATATCATTGAAATAAAAAATAGCATTTTACAAAAAATCAATGAAATCGGAATATTAGAAAGGGGGTTTACCTGAAATCCAAATTTTAAAAATTAGTTTAGTGACATTAATATTTGCTTTTCCGCAACCGTTTAAATCAAATAAAAATATATTTTATTAAAACTGGGGAAATCGAGCCATTAGGAGTGGGGATTAATTTGAAACCCAAAATTTAAAACTTGCTCTAGCAGCAACAATATATTTTTTCACAACTAAACTCGGCATATGTCATTCAGTGAAACAAGAAAAATGTTTTCTGAGTACCGTGAAATCAGATAATTAGGAGTGAGGGTTAAAGCGAAAATTAAAATTTTCTCTAGTGGCCGCATTTTAAACTTTTTAAAGGATACTGCATGTACTGTTGAAATAAACTAATAGTGAAATCGGACTATTAAGAGAATGGAGTTACCTTAAACTCCAAATTTTAAAATCGCTCTAATGACATTTATAATTGCTTTTTCACAACGAAACACCGTATATACTATTTAACCGAAATAAAAATCAGTTTTTAAAAATCAAGGAATTCGGCCGATTAGGAGTGGGGATTTACCTCATCTCCAAAAGTTAAAAATCGCTCAGCACCAATATTTGTTTCTTCAAATTAAACTCGGCACATACCATTTAAACTAAATAAGAAAAATAGTTTCTGAATATTAGGAAAATAATAAGGGCTCATCTCATAAACATGATCACATTTAATTTTTTTTTTAAATAATTACACAGCATATCTTTATCTGCCAGTGGTTACATTTTATTTAATTAATATTATACCAATAATTTTTGTGGTTTATAATACTAAATAATAAAATAATAAAAAAAATTGTAAAAATGTGGTTTCCCTTTCAAAATATTTATAGATTGCAAAGGCTATAATTTTGTTCCCTTAATGCCACACAGTAATGCCATATCTTTTTTTTTTAATTTCATTAATTAATAAGACCAAAATTTGGATTTTATATTCATTTTTAAAACTACCAAACTTGCTGGGAAATTCTCTTAGTTTACGCAGTTCCAACGTGATATACTTTTAGTAACAAAAGGTAGAATACTTTCTAGTTTAATTTGTCTTGAGCATATATTCTGTTGATGTAAATTACGGTGAAATGGGGTGACTCATTGGTTATACTGAGAATTTTCAGTTTTGCTCCTCCAATTTTACCTTCTTAAAATCAACCATAGCGGAAGAAACATCTTTGCCACGGATATGAGCTTGTTCCAAGGAGGAACAAACTTTTCTATGGCCTCTTGATTCTCTGTAAATATACCTGAAATTGAAGTAGTGTCCTTCTTGGATTCATGGCCAACTTATCATTAATCTGCAGATTGGAATCTACTTTACATACAAAAAACGATAAGGTAAGGCATATCAGTGATATCACTTTTTTCACCTAGTGCCAATGAATAACAAAAAATACCATTGCAGTATCTACTACCTGAGATTGCACACCATCAGATAGATCGTGATGGCGACGCATCAGGCAACAAGCTCATTGCTTCCAACTACTGAACTTGTAGATGTCAAAGCTCTCCGGCTACTGTGATTAAGCATTATTTCATAAACATATTTTCTATGAAAGTCATAACTTTCGTGTTGTCAGAAGCGAAACTTTTCTTAGTCCATTCGCTAATATTTTTATCTGCTGGTTCGTCGGAATTTAGGTCGTTTTGGTAATTTGGTGTTACTTTAAGGTATTTCATATAATCACATGCTCTTTCTCCTTCAAACATGTTATGTTTCTTTTAGAGTAATAGGGAAAATGTCTTAGCAAGTTGAACTCTTTATGCTATGAAGAACCTTTTCACAAACTAGACATTCAGATGTTTCAATATAGTTAACAACCAAAAACACTTCTTTCCCAGACGGTCACAAACGCAGCAGGCGTAGTAAAGTTCATGATTTGTGCTCGTTTTCGCACCTGACATGGATGCACGCTAGAAATCCTCCAAACCACGACCGTCATTCACAAAACCTCGGGGAGTACTGCTGTAATGCTTGCTCGGAACTCTGCCCGCGCATAAATAAGCAGCAGTTAGGCGGATAATTTATAATTTCCAGATAGTATCTATGAAAATATTTCTAAATAAGGAATGCTTAAAAGTTGACATTGGGCTGCCTGAAGTCTCCGCAATCACTCATTCTCCGTCAATTTTCATAAAACGTGAAAGGGTTTACCCAAGTGGATTTCTGAGGGATAACAAATCCCTAATGCTCTAGTTAACCCAATCTTGTATTTTTTAGTTTGCTGAGTGGAACACGACGAGCTCTTCAGGCATGGCAACAGTAATGATCAATTTTTATGTGCTGAAGTGGAAAGATAAAAAAAAAAAATTGAAAAGACTGGTGGAAGAATAAACTATAACATTTTGCACAGATATAAAAAGGTTTATCTCATTACAAAAGACATTTCTACGTAAATTAAGCTGTACTTTTCATTTTGACTTGTTTGTTTTCGTCTGTTAATATCCTTTTATAAGTTTATCGAAAATTTTAAGATGTTACACAAGATTGTAAAACGTTTATTACTCCTTCAGCGAAATAAATAAAAATGATCAAGAGAATATTCTATAGAAACCAAAATCTACATCCACTAACCATTCATTACAATGTGTAATGGAAAGCCACTAGCCGAGTAGGCTGTGAATTCTATGTACTATGTTACGTAATCCGTCTTTCCTCTTCCTTTTTCCATGCTTATAGAGCGTTCACCTCTTTCAAATTTTCCCTTTTCGCTTATTGGGTGAAATAAATGGAGGGTTTTAGTATTGATCGCTTGTAACCTGTGCGACATTCTTTTTTAATCTCTCAGCTGGCTAGGAAGCTGTAAGTGCGTGATCGTTGAGTACTGTGGGCTAAGGACTTTCGACTTCTGGCTTGGCGACCAGGTGCGTCATTACTCCGTGCTCCTGTCTCCATTAATGAATGCGTTGGGTACGGGTAGAGATTTTATTGTTGTTAACACCAAATTTAATTTTAGATAGCGGTTAACGCTGGTAACTATAGTCTCAGTGATTCATATAGTCAAATATTGGAAATTATGGAATTCTTCGTCGAATTGAGTGGTTAAAGGAATTATTGTTTAGTTTTGCGAACATTAGCTGTTGTTAATGTTTAGCATTTAGGGTTTATATTTCCAATTGTCATTCAATAATTCTCATTTGTTTTATTGTGTTAAATGTTTAGTATACAATGATCAAGATTTGGAAATGCTCGAATATTACTTGAAATTACTTTTTAATTGTGTACTTCTTCATTTAAATTGAGTAAATTTGTTATATTTATTCATTTTAGAATTTTGTTAAATAAATTCTGGAGTATTGTACTGAAATTTTGCTTTCTTCTGCAAAAGTATTTATTTCATAAACCTTTTCTGGGCCAACTCTTGCGAGTTTCACATGTCAGTTTGTCTGCCAGCCATTTTTACGTAGTCGATCCTGGGGGTTTAGTGGTAACCATACTTGCCTCCTAAACCCAAGATCGCAGGTTTAAACCCGGTCAAGATCGATGGATTTTTCGGGCTTATCAAAGTATGGCTTACTTCGGAAGGGAAGAAAACTTTGGGTCTCATGTCGTAGATTAACGGCACGAAAAATAACCTCAAGCCTAAAAGAAAAGGCCTATGTTCATAATTTATCGGCCGTTTCATGCCCTGAATTGAATGGGACGCTGATGGCCTAAGATATTAAAGAGCATCCGTAAATAAAATCAATCAACAAATGTTATCACGTATTAATTCTGCATGGTGCCAGGGAAAGTGTGGGGCGAAGGACGTAGAATAACCAATAGGTATCAGAGTGCAGTGGTTAATTTGAACATGTTAAATTCTAACAAGTTGTTAAGTGTTGCTAAAATGTTTCGTTTTGCTTTTGTTGAATTTCTCAAGGAATATCAATATAAAATATGCTAACTTTCGTGTTTATTTAGTGCATAACTTAGTGTATTGGTGATTGTGTATTTAGAGCTTTCTTATTAAGTAAGCCATTATGTAGTTTTAGGTTCAGATCAAGCTTCTGATTAAGAATTTATAGCATGTTCTGTTTATTCCACATACCTTTTTACACCTCATTCGCCGTTGAAGAATTACCTAGGATACTCAAGGTCAAGTGGAAGACTAATTATTTTCCCGAATGTGGGATAGCTCTGAAAGTTAATATGGTAAAGAAGATAGGCCATATTGATTGTATGTTGTGAAGTTTCTCTTATTAATTTTAGAATTAAATGAAAATAGAAAATACACCAAATCAGTTTATTATTGTAAAATCAGTTTAATGTATTGATACTAAAGGGTTGAACAAATAAGAAGATTTTGATCGCGGAAAGAAAAGTCGTTAATAGTTTATTAGCATATTTAGATACCGTAATATATAGATTTAACTAATTAGAGGATAAGGATCCTAATTCTAATTCTCAAGTGAGGAATTTAACCTAACATATTTAGTCACAGGGCAGGTTGCGGTGACCAACCAATCAAAAGGTTATTCGGGTATTCGTTCGTGTAATCTGTTACCAATACCAAAGGTCGTTTACTATTGATAACAGGTTTATTGGTGGAATATGTGGTTATTCTTACATTTAGATATTATCAATATTATCAATTCATTATTGTATAAAATTTCAAAGGGAAGTTAAAGCTTTTGTAGTGCCTCATGCGATGATATTGCATATGAATATATATTTTGCATATTGTGTATGAATGTCAAACAATTTATAGTGCAACTTTAGAAACAATTATTAATGGTACAACGGTTGAACTTAGCCAAATAAAACTCTGGGTACATTCTACATACACTCATTTGTTTCCCACAAGTATTATCGGTATTTCCCAATTACCAGGCGAGACGTTTTCTGATAACTTTGCAAAAGTATTCCTCATTCTGCGGAAACTTCAAGTGTTTTCTATTCCGAGTGAAAAATCATAGAAATAAAGTCTAAGCGCCAACCATTCTTCAAATTGCAGCTTATTAACTGGGTTTGGCCCCTCTGTCAAATTTTGAGCAGCATAAGAATGTTTATATTAAAATTGGAGAACCTCAAACAACTGTAAGTGAAACACCTGTTACTAATTCTATCATGTCTAACTATAGCTATACTCAACGAGTCCGATACTCAATGCTGGTTTCGCAATATCTTTCAACATGAATAGTGTAAATACTTTAAGTAGCTATTTATAATGAAAACTATGAATATGGGTAAAGCATCTACTCAACTGTTGTTCTACTAGACTAGAACAGAGCGTTGGACGTAATTTTACCACCAACATGATAAGAACTACTCCATTGTAGTTAATCCCACGTTCATCCCTGTGCCATTGAATGAACTACTGTGATTGGTTGATTGGCGTTTGGATGTTGATTTTTTTTATTTAGTTTACTTATGGACTCCTTTTAACATCTCGGGTCATCAGCGTCCCATGTAATTCAGGGCCAGAAACGGAAATGCGCTCAGAGGCCGCTTCTTTCTGGCTTAAGGTTTTTACGTGCCGTAAATCTACTACGCGGGACCCACGGCTTTACTTTCCAACCGAAGGAAGTTATACATAGGATTTTTACACCCGAAAAAATTCAATCTATTCTTGCGAGGATTGAATCCGCCATTTTGGGGGCTTTGATATATGTGAATACACCATAGCACTTAAGCAATAAGAGCTTATGTGCACTCTTTTAACATTTACTTCGTACTTTCAGATCTAGAGCTTTAGCGTGATCTGAAATATTTTCTACAATCTTAGAAATTACATCTGCTAAGCTTGTATTCCAACCCATACTCCAGTAAGTTATGTCTAGCAGTTTCATCAAACTGTTTTTAGATGTCTTGTGGGATCTTCATGGTAGTTGTTCGTCGTTCGTAGGTTATTCCGGAAATATCAGTTCGTAGGTTATTCCGGAAATATCAGTTCGTAGGTTATTCCGGAAATATCAATTTCCAATGATCATTCCAATGTTTTTTTGATTTGCTTTCTATCCCTGCTCAATAATCTTTATCTACGAGGTTTGGATGATTTAGAAGATTTCCCTATTTCACGTTCATTTAGTGAAATTTCATGCAACTTTTGAGTCTGAACCAACATTACTTGATCTGTCATATTAATATTTAACGTGAATAGTCAATGGCACAAATTATCGTGCTGAATTAACGACAATCCTGCCACCAGATGGCGGTAGTGTCGCTTTTATTCCACCCATAGCTGTCATCTGATGGCAGGATTACAGTTCATTTATCAAATTTGATTAATTTATTCAATATATAGATGAAATTAAAAATAATACATTCATGTAGAATAAAATGGCTTTTTGTTAAGGTGGAGGAAGCGTTTGATAGCGGAGCAGCGTTCGAAGGTAGAATTATGAACTAAACTGTTGCACATGTTTTATTCACCATTACTTTTTATCACAATGGTGAAAACTGCTCTTACACTCTATTCGTGATAAGCCTGTGAATGCACAAGTTTTAATCACCGCTGTTTTTATCACAATGATAATAACTGTCCATACACTCCATTCGTGGCAAAACCGTAAACTAAACATTTGTACCTGCTTTTTCACGACTATATTTATCATAATGGTAAAAATATTCCTGCATAAAGTTATGTAGTATTTTGGTTACACAATTTTCCTCGTTGTAGCTTTAGGTTCGATCCTGGAAAAGTATGGTGACGCGTTCCTTGGCCAGACGAAGGGGAGTAGAGCTACCCCGTATCTCGACGACGGCCCTTGGTGGAAATCAAACTGATGTCCCAAAAGAGTGAGATTGTTGCCCTTTGGCATACCATGGCTTTACGTGAGTGTAAATTTTATGATGTTCCTCCGTTAGCCGTTTCTAAAAACCTCCCCTCCTAGGTACACGATGTAAAAGGCAAAAGAATTGAGTTGGTTGACGAGCTCCGCAAAAAGTCACTTAAATTTTGTGGTTAGAAATACTTCTTTCTCTTTCTCAAGTTGGACAAGCGTTCTTGGGTCCGTTCTTTATCGACATGATCCGGATGCCTTGCACGATATACGGCACGTTCGGCTGTAGAATATACACGATAACAAAATCAGAGTTACGCGTGATCTCAGCAGGCTGGCGTAGCGCGTCATGGATCGTGTTGTCTGATTCGTTGGTTTCTCAGTACTGATGCTCATTGGAAGAGAGTGAGGGCCGTCATGGTGAGAAATGGAGGTGAAATTTAGTCTGGTCCTGCACATGGGGCCGCAAAACTGTTGTACATGCACTTGACGTCATCTGGACCCATGGTGTAGCAAGTCTGTCGGAACCTGTATGTGCCGCTATCAGATCGCCTATTTTCTGACGTGTGTCATCTGGATCCATGGTATCGCAAACCTGTCTGGATGTGTTCGAGATCCTGTTACATTTTAACTGCTCACGGAGGGGGATAAGAGGTTTCTACATAATGGAATTTCCCTGTTCTTGTCTAACATAATTTACATTCTTTGGAAAGTAAGTTTGAAAGATTTTCATCCTTTATGACAAATTTTTGCAACTTCAGGGTGATATTTGTATGTAGTTGAGCATCAATTTGGTGAATGTGAAGCATTTGTCAAAAGAATTCTCCGTTATGTCCTGCGCAATGCGTTCGACTTATAATATGGAAAAATATGGTTTAAATGCAAAATTGTCCATAAACTGCAAATGTTATTGTTAAAATGAATATGAACTAGTTAAAATGCAAATCACATTGTTACAATATGAAAAAAAAAAATGTTTAAATGCCAAAAGTTGTTAAAATGCAAAATATATTATTAAAATACGAAACGTTGTTAAAATGCAAAAAACCACCATTAAAATGTGAAAAACTGTTTTAACTTTCTATGTTGTGCGGACAAATATTTAAGGAGGATATACATTGCTTTTTGTTGCTATACAATAGTAAAATGCGTAAATATGTATTAATTTTAGGAAATAAGTCGGTCAAAACATAAAATAACATTCACTAATATGTTTCCAAAGATGTCGTTAAAAGTAATTTGATGTTAGAAAAATTCCTCTTCAATGAAGGAAAGCTTTCATGACACTCGCGCCAAGTAGGAAACGTCATACTTTCAACGTTAATAATGTTTCAGCTCAGTAAACGCAGATTAAAACACTCCAACGCTTGGGTCAACTTGCTATTGTTTTCTCAAAAGCTGTCAAAAGAATTTCCGTGTTTTAGGAATTCCTGGCTTTTTTTTTTTTTTTTTTTTTTTTTTGCCCACGAAGTTTAAGAATACCCCTGTTAAAAGTTATTCCCCGTTAGTAGCAAAATATGTTTTTATCTTGAGACTTGAATGTCATTTTAAGCTGTACCTCACGTACACTGACTGCCTCGGGCGATGATGATGATCATTAAGGTTCACAGGACGCAAACCCTTTGACAAGGGCCATTCGCGCCCAAACTGACTAATATTGTGCCTTGAGTTAAATCATTTACCTACAATAAATTCAGTACAGAAAAAAAGTACTATTAGCACTTTGTGCAATAACACTAATAACCCGACATCAAATAAGAAAGGTGAAATAGTCACCAATAAACAAAATACTGGTACTAAAACATATAAGCAAGAGCTGGAAGCAAATAGTCTTAGAATGGTATTAAAATGCAATCATAAATAAAATAATATTAATTCAACCCATGCTTCAAAAACCACAAATAGGAATAAATGGAGCACTCGCTCAACAGCAGCCACACCATCTGCAAATACTTTCTCAATAGAGGGCAAACCCAGGGTTTGTCTAAAAACCGCTAGATTATGACTTTCAAATTAAATGTGGCGCACGTAAAAGTGTGGTCACAATTAGGACAGGCTGGATCTGGTTCAAGTTTAAGAAGGGGACGATGACTAAAACGGAAATACCCAATTAGTAAACATGCTAAAATTTCTTCTTTCCGGTGAACTGAACGACAACAAGAAGACCAATTAAAAGGGGATTATTTATTTTCCAAGCTTATTATCTTGCAGTAAACTGAATCCCCCACTATAGCATTAGAGAACACTGCGAGACGTAATGCTTAAAATCTCACGGGTAAAAACGTTGCTTAAATTCAGTGGGGTCTAAAAGCTCGAAATTCGCAGCAACATCTGCGGCCCCGTTGCATGGAAATACCACATGTCCAGGGACCCATAGTAGTGTCATGTTGACGCCAGCGTCAAAAAGCGTAAACACTGCATCGTGGATCATCTTTACAAGAGCATGATAATTTTACTGACTTTTAATCATAAAATTGCATTCAGAAATCAGAATAGATAACACCTCTACTAGCAGCTGTTCAGCAACAAATAAATCCGTCTGATAGATAGCATAAATCCCAGCCATAAAAAAAAAGCTGTCGCTGAGCCAAGATCTAACGTAAAACCCCCTCCATAAAAAACAAAGGCACATCCAACATATGTCTCCGATTTGGAGCCGTCGGTATAAATAAAATTGCATCTAATAAAGAAAGAGACGATCTCGCTAAAATGGTGTGGCTAAAATGTTCGAGGAATTAGAACAGAACGTAAGCACAAGAAAAACGGAAGCCTCAACTAAAAGCCAAGAGGAAGAAAAAGCTTCCCTTGCTAAGAAAAAAGCAGGTATCTCGACGTCCGAAGTCCTTAACATCTCCCTAATCAACAAACATAAGCACCAAGTTAAATGTCTCCACGATAAGTAAGAGAAGGTTCTCCAGACTCCGCACTTAGGCTGGACGCAGAACTGGTAGATAATCCACCAATGGCAATACAGATTCCTCGGTTATGAATGGAGTTAAGCAGACGAAGAACTGAAGGTCCCGCAAAGTCATAAACTACACAGTCATAATTAAGTTTGGATCGAATTGGAGAACTGTAAAAACGTAAAAGATCTGTTCGGTCAGCTCCCTAGGATGTGCCACTTAAAACACAAAATACAAAGAGAACGTTCACAATTGCCTTTGAGTAGCGCTATTTGTGATAACCAGCATAATTTTCTATCAAATACCAAGCCAACGAACCCAACTTTTCTGCGAAAGCAAGAGCATCTCGGCTAAGCTGGAGAGAAATTGAGGGATACTCTCTACGGCGCCAGAAATCCATGCACACGGTCTTCTCTGCAGAGAAACGGAACCTGTAGTGTACACTTAAGCATAAAGGCGGTCTAGACAGCATTGGAAGCTGCGTTCCGAATGTCAAGTTCTACGAGAGGTAAGAAAGATAGCATAATCGTTGACAAACAACGACGAGTGGATTCCTGGGGATAAACGCTCGGTGATGGAATTGATAGCAATTGTAAAACGTGTGGCGCTAAGTACCGAGCCCTGAGATATACCGTTTTCTTGAATAAAACGAGATGATAAAAGTGAACCCATACGAACATACAAAATCCCGGTCTTTCATGAACTCCAGAATAAAAACAGACATACGACCACATATATTATGAAGCGTACGAAGAATGCCGCTTTTCCAAAAAGTATCATAAGCTTTCTCCAGATCAAAGAATACAGCGATGGTTTGGCACTTCTGTACAAATCAGTCCATAATATGGTTGGAAAGAGTCACAATATGGCCGAATGAAGAGCGATGCCGACGAAAATCACACTGGACGTTCGTCAATAGCTACCTCGACTTTAACCACCACATAAGCCGCCCGTAATCATGCGTTCCATCACCTTGCAAACGCAACTGGTGAGGGAAATCTGATAGTAACTGTAAGAAATGTGTAGGTAATTTTCTTTACGAATGACGGTGACCAATCGCCAAGCGCTCGGAAATGTGCCATTACACCAAATGAAATTAAAAATCCGGAGTAAATTGCCTTGCCTTCCTGTGATAAATGCTACAACATAGCAAATGAATACCATCTGGCCCCGGTTCGCAATGTCTGAGAGATAGAAAATTCATGCTTCAATTCCCTGGCAGTAAAAGGGACATTATAGCACTCCTGGTTGTCGGAGGCAAAGCGGAATCCTCTCGATTAAATCTGCTCTTTAATCATGCGAAACGAAGGAGGATATTTTGCGGAGCTGGTAACATCAGCGAGAGTGCGCCCTAAGGTATTGGTTATATTCACTGGATCAGCAAGTACTCGATGTTGTACCTTAAGACCGAGTATAAGCGAATACCCAGGTTTGCCTGCAACGCGGAGAAGCTTATCTCAATCAATAGACGAGGGCATTGGGTAGTTAATGAATTGAAAGCAGTGCAGAATGATAGATCCAAATGTGATAAACCAAGTGAATTATCAGAAATAAAAGTGGGCTCATAAGATTGTGGCGATTTAAAAGTTTGCTACCATGCTACCCTATGCACGCTCGGTGGTGAAACCCCATAGAGATGGTGTGCATTAATTCACCCAAAAGGAGGAAATGGGGTGGTAGCTTGGAAAACGGGATTATGTGGATCAGCCGCCGAGGTAGTAACAGATTGAAATATGTAAATATTTCAGACTGTGAAACTATGGCCAGAAAAATGAACAGTAGCTGTTGCAGCTTATAGAGGAAACTGGAGACTTATCTCTGATTAATATTAAAATTCCGCCGTCCGCGGGAGTGCCATCTTCGGGAGGAAAATCGAATCTCACCAAACAGTAACCGCAAAGATGGAATGAATCCTGCGGCGTAAGTTTGCGTTCTTGGAGACACACAAGCGGGCAGACATTCGACCGTAAAAGCAACATCAGGTCAGGTGTTCTGCTAAGGAGTCCACGTACATATCACAAAAGGATAGCCATTTTGAATAAATAAAGGGGATAAATTTATCAATTGTCCTAATTTTCGGACGGTGCAGAGAGAATCAATCGTTCTTTCTTGAGGACTGCCGCACTACGCACTTTAGCTGGAGCAGGAACACTCTATTCCATGACATTCTCAAAGGGAGGGCTATTCCGCTGAGAGGAGCAACAGATTCCAGCACCTGGAATCGGTGGAAGGTAGTATAGGCGGCGAAGGTGACCGCCTAGCGGACTTGCTAGCAGCATCATATACTGCCGGCTTGGGATTCACAGAAGCTTAGTGGTGTGTTGGGGACCTGAGTAAATATAAGGTCTCAAGGTCTGCGTACTGCTGTCACGCTTCTGAATTTCAGAAGAGATTACAGCGCTGTATGTACCGGTCTTAGGTACCACAATGTGGCGTGCTTGAAAGCGTTTAAGATAACCTTTTCCTTTACCAGAAGCTCCTGAATACACCGCTCTTCACGTTAGGAGGGACGGATGAAGCTGGATCTCCGCGGCCGTTTACACAGACTGGAGTGGAAGAACGTGCTCCTTCATGACGATCTTTGTCGCAGGTAGCCCAGATGGAATTGGCTTCTTGCAAGACATGCGAGTGTGGCCAAAGCGTTGGCCTTGGAAACATCGCATAGGGCTGGGAATGTACGATCGTACCTCTATTACTTCGTAATCAGCCTTTATCTTCTGCGGGAAATTAACCCTATTGAAAGTGAGTAAGAGGGGTGGGCTGTACTTCTCCTTCGTTCCTCGTCTGCATTCGACAGATTCCTCCAGATAGCTTTGAATCTCAGTATTAGTCATACAGTCTAGTACATCAGTGTACATTACTCCGGGAGAGGAATTAACGGTTTTATGGTGCTCGAGAAGGATCGGATGCACGTGGAGAATTATTGCCCTAAGTAATGAATTGGTCTGCTGTTCTCCCAAAGTCTCTAAAAGTAAAGAGCCACTCCTCAATCTCGTACGTAATTTAACTGCGCCATAGATAGAATTCATCACCTGGAAAATAAATGAGCTCAAACAAAGAAAGTAACGAAGGTAACATTTCTGCGTTACATCTACTTTCTTTCTCTTAACTATTAGGTGAGAATTATCATGTTCCATAGCAATTTCACCCTCCACCATTGCATCTCTCTCCGATGGCAGACTGCTTCCTTGGTGCCACTCCAGCTTCGGTGACTTGTCCTGGGTTGAAAAAAGTAACCTCAAATTCACACTTTCCTGGGTACAGACAAAGGGAACCAATCGCATCCAGAAAATTACAGCTAGTGCAATCCCTACCCGGGCCAGGCCTTCACCAGGAAATACGCTCCCGCCATACATGATAACCCAATGCTGGACGTCACGCCATTACCCAGTCACTTTTTACTGCGTCAAACACGGTGACATACATCAGACTAAAACATAGAGATATGAACGATAAGAAATGAAATAGAGGCAAAATAAATGGTGTCAAACACGTTGAGCGTGTAAGTGAGATAGCAGCTCGGATGCCTCGGCATCGCTATGCCCCGTACCCAAAAAGTGGGCCTCTGAGGGTAAAATCTAAGACGAATAATTTATTCGAGCTCTAGATAGTATCACTATCATAAAAACAAACGATTTCCCAGAACTAGAAATTATCACGTAACCAACATGAACGACTTTTGGGATTCCAATCGAAATGTGCTGAACAATGTTAAAGATCACATAAAACCTTACGTTTACATTTTGACGGTGATTTACGATTTTTGGAAATATATTTTGCCAATACCGTTAAAACACCGCCTGTGGTGCCTCAGTAGCAAAAACGGGTGTTAAACACTAATAAAAAATACCGTTAAAATCAAAGGTAGGCACAGAAATTACACAAGCTTTTAAAAGTATATAATCTTATCGCGTTCCCACGGTACTGCCAACCGATAAAGGAGTTTATCAACAAAACCTTTAAAACATATTTAGCCAAACATGGCTTAAAGTATTACACCACACACAGTAATATCAAAGCCAGCGTTCTAGAACGTTTCAATGGGGCCTTAAAGACAAAAATGCAAAAATAATTCAAGCAGAAAAATTATAGATGCTTAGAAATCCGTTCTGCACTTTTAGAGTCCTACAATAATTCTTTTCGCAGGTTCTTATGGTTCCAAAAGATGTCAATGATGGCTATATTTTGCCGGTGTACGAAAATGTTCAAGTTCGGAATGCGGCTAAAGTACATAAATTTGATTTAATGTAGGAGATCTGTGGGCATATCACGGGAGAAAATACGTTTTCTCAGGGTTTCGTGTTCCATGTCTGTGCTCAATTATTCGAAAGATGCAATGAACACCAGTCAAGAGTCTTAGATCTGGAAAACGGGCACGGAAAGAATGATGGACGCGTATCAATGTATTAAATGGCGTGACGGCTATACCAAGGCAAATAAAGTTGTACAGCTGATGGGGCACTTTTCCTATGGACATTTTAATCAGAAAAAATAATTATCATAACTCGACTATCCCAGGGCTTCAATATCTACTGGCTTAAAGAATTAAACATAACAAAATTAAAGCTAAATTGAAATTTCTTTCCTTTTAATATTTATTATTTTATATACAAGACCAATGTTTTATTTAAACTATTCCATTCGCCAGCCTGCTAATTGTATACTTTATGACAATCTACTACAGCATCTGCCCCATTCCTTCCCCCAATTAATCTATTTGCTAAGTAACGGATCATTCCCAAACATTCCTTCATTCCCTCTGTGATTCCTCGGTATCGCAACTACGATAACATAAATAATTTCCCTTACACTATTTACTGGGCTACCCACATAATAGCTAATGTATCCTGTGAGCGTAATAAATAATCAATTGTGCTTACACCCTTGCAATTTATAAACGTTAATTCCCGTGCTAAGTCAGTCCCATATTTCCCTTTAAAAATCCTGCTGAAAGGCGTTGCAGGAGAATAGGAACTCCTTCTGGTTCGTGTTTTATGTTTCATCTTCACTGTGTCGCATTGATACCTTATGGTCATTGTCCCCATCTATTATGGTTATGGTTTTACACCCTATTCCGTCATTAAAAATCTCCCATTATAACTAAAACAAGTGTGGATACATATCTTGAATTTTTGTGACGGTGTAAATCAAAAAAATAAAGAAAAATAATAAAGCTGAGATTAGCATACTGAGACACCGCTGGCTGCTTGTATGAAACGAATATACGTAATTCGATCTCCCTTAATGAGCAATATACAGCAATAGCTGGACTTAATTTTATGTTAAGCCTGTGCATATTGACTACACAATCGTCTTTAAAAAAGAATACAACACATCCGGTATAGCTCCCTCTCAGATACTTGTTTCATTTCCCTCAATATCGCTTTGAAACCAGTAGTAGCTACCCTCCCATTATATTTTTCAGCCAAGATACTACTTGGGGTTTCCCTACCCATAGCCCATCGAGTCGCACTGCCGGAATCTATCTAGGAGTCGATGGGTATTTTACATTTGGACGGTGCATAAAAATTGCCTCCAGACGCGCCGTTCCTAAGCAAACAGATCCCAGATTCACTGGTAATGTGGCCTCACCTAGCCAAGGCCTACTCATTCGTTAACCGAAGTTAATCGGCGAGTGACCAGAGCATTTAGGGAGCTCACGGCTCTATGTCAAACAGCGCTCGAGGACTTAACATCTACCAGCAAGATACACGCCTTAAGCACTTCTAGTAGCCCACTGCAGCCGTAGGTACCCAATTTCCCGTGGGTCGCGTGACCATGTACCCCACAAAGTCCAATCCATCCGGAAATTCCCCAAGGGGAGGTGCTCGAACATTTCAGCCTTGCGTACTTCTAGTAAAATCAGAAGTACCGCGGGTACTCAGCGTCTGCAGAGTTCATATCGAAGCATGTGAAGAGCAACGAAAAAAGTCGCGCTCCCCTTATGGGGAAGCTAAGCTATTGTCAATACCATCATATCTACACTATTTATAAGGTCAATTAATCTATCATTTGAATACTATTTACTCGAACATTCTACACCCCTTAGGTCAATTGTCCCAGGTAGATAGCTAAGCTCTAATATTCCCTTCAACCAACTCTGGTGCTCAGAGTCGGTGAGTTATTTGTGAGTTTGTTGTGGTTTCCTGCCGTTGTCGATACGCTTTTGGACCTGCATGGCGGTATGACATCCCTGCCGACGCGGCTGATTCACATGACGCCTGTGAATTTTCCGCTCATGCCGTATTTCAAGGGCATCTTACCCAATGGCGAATCCCTTGCCAAGAATATATCTGTTTTGTCTTAAATCTATTTTTAATTAAATGTGAGAGCAGCTTACAGACTACAGGCCTGGTAAGACCGATTCTGCCTGCTCGTGTGCCTTCTTGATGTTCCCGGTTCGTAGTTGTATTCCTAATTGTAACGCCAGTCGTATCTTTGGTTATTCTTATCTTCCGTCTCTTGCCAGTTATCTTTGTGAGCCTCCGGCACATAAAATATGATTATAAATGATTTCTTAATGACTGATTTTTCACTTAATTTAATTTGACTTCCAGCATCTTACTCCGTGTTTGCCGTACTCGGATGCGATTTTCTGACTTCTTAAATTCTTTCACTACCGAATTAATCAGCTGTTCACGCTGTTCTGGATTAAGTCAAAAATCTTTCTTAAATTCCTTATTCAGCTCCTGTAAAAAGTCTTCCCAATATAGCCATTGTTAGCACCTGCTGCGGGACATCTGAGAGGTGAATAAAGACACGTCTGCACTATGTAACAGCTAAGTAGCCAGTATTCTTCATATGAAATTGAAGCTATGGCTATATTGTAATATTTGAAAATGTTCCGATTTTATTTGGAGCATTTGCCCTTGGAACCGACAATCAAACTCTTTCGTGGGTTTAGACCAAACCTCCTAAAACGAGTCCTCTGGAAAGTTGGCACTGACAGATGCCTTGTTACACATTTTGTTGAAAATAATGATCCACCACAGCTAAATGAGCTGCAGACTAACATGTCCGATTTATTTTGTCCCCTAATCTTTTCAGGTTACATCAATATGAGTGTTTAGAGCCTAAATAAACTCCAATCATAGAACTACAGAAAGATATTGTTTTAAAACTTTGTTATCCTAAGCATTAGTTTTTATGTTACCATATTTTCCAGTCGAAGGGTAGCCAACCGATATTTGTCAGTTCTAAATTTCAGCGCGTCTTTTATTGCACTATGATCATGTTACTTCTTTGAAGAGGTACCAGATACAAGATTCGCAATATTTCATTTAGAGGATAATATGTAATGATGTGTGAACAATGGTAAAACGCTGCACGACTTGCGTTATTGCTAAGGCAGTTAACCAGGCAAATGTAGGTTGTATGTTGTCCAAATTTTCTAAAAGACTTATAAAATAAATTATATTTTGCTTAAACAGGAATCCTGCTTTTCCATGATAGGTAATGGATTTGCGTTATTGTTTGTAATGCCTTTTTTAACTTTATGTTTGGTTATTTCCCGTTTCTGAGTCAAGCATATTTACGATAAGTGGTTTGTTATATTTGGTTGCTTTAGAGAGCCTAAATATCTTGCACCTGGAAATGCTAAATATTTCAAATGTATGCTATTTTTTATTCTGCAATAAGAACACCAAGCCTCCCCCTAATTTCCTCCTAGGGTGAATGGGTGAATCGTAATTTGATATCAGTTGTGATTGCATATCATCGTGACCGCCACGGATGGCCGAGGTCGTTAAGGCGAGGAATCGTGATCAGAACGTCTGGGGTTCGATTCCTGCTAGAACTGTGCTCCTTGAATGGGTTTTTTTCCTTCAGATTTTCTTCATTCCTCATAAATGGTAAATGCCTGGGAGATATCCCAAAATTAGGCCTGGAACGCTTCCTTCCGTAAAAAGAAATACTTTCCAAAATGATCAGTTCATATATATATAATCAATGTACACAGCCTGTGATGCCTCAGTAGTTAAAATAGAGGTTAAATATTATTTAAAAAAAAAGCATAGCATCGTAAAAATCTTGCGCATTGGGAAGAAAATATACATATAGATATGTGTTTCCTTAAATGCTGCTAAGATGTGTCCATTTGAGCTAATGGTGTCTTTTCGCTGCAAATTTTCTAATTTATGATATTAACATGGTGATTTTTTAATCTTATCCCACTTGAGTCTTAATGATAATACACTATTCAACATTTCCAGGACGTTTCAGTCCTCCTCCTCATCCTGCTCGTGGTGTTATGAGCTGAATATGAAATGTGTCGAAGGTGAAAGTGACGGTGGGAGTAGGAGTGTAATGAAATGAGGTCAACAGGTCTTGGCACGTTACCAGACGGACCGAGGAAACTAGTCCTTGAGACGATCTTAAGAACAACAACTAAATGATATTGATCTTTACGCTGTCACGTCTGTTTAAGTTGTTGGCAGTTTGAACATTACTAAAGATTCTCTAATTGATCTCAACTTGTACATTTGTGCTGAAGCAATTATATGTTATAATATGTTTGATTGTAATAGCATGTTCCGCTATAACTGATTCAAAATTGTGTCTTTTTCTGTACTTATAAACCTTTTCAACTCTGAAGTTAATGCTACGTTACGTTTGGTACATATGGACCTTACAACAGAAGCAGGGGATGTGCAGACACCTGAAGAAGTTAATGGTGGTGTGCAACTTTCACTCTTTGAGGCATAAACCATTCAATTAATTGTTCGGAAATAATTAGAGATGCCCTGCCTTTACAAGATGTGAGCGATTCCATCGGTAGCGCAATACATGTAAGGAAGAACTGCTACATTAATAGAAAACACATTCCTAGGAAGATTGTCATTCTTTGTGCTCATTGAATATTGATTTCTTATAATAGTTTTATTAGTTTCCTGCTTCTATATCCATTGGCTTGTAAGACCTAAAAGGAGTGAGCTAATACCTGTTGCAGCGTATCTTCTTGGCATATGGTGTACACACGGTTAATAAGTGCAGAGATGGCGAATCATTTATATGGAGAATTATAATGGGAAGTAATATTGAGATATCTGTCAGTATGTGTTGCATTTCTGAATATTCTATGATCAAGTGATCCATCCTCCCAGGGTGATAATAAATATCTAGGATTATTATTGACATGAATAAGAAATTGTTTTAATTTATCTAAGCCAGGTAGATATATACCAAAATTATACAATTAACTAATCGGAGCAAACATTTACGGTGTAAGTCGCTGGATATTAGAGCTTCTTGTCCAAAGCTGTCATGAAAATATCAGCAAGAAAAGATTATCAACACACCCCATGACATTACATTCCATTTGTTTGTAAATGTCGCTTTGAAAAAAAAAAAAAGGTTGTATCGCTTACAGAAAGTTCGAATATGTTTGCTAGTTTCAAAGAAGGGTGTTGTTTTCAAGTTGTTGTTTGACTAAATAGGTAGATTCATCTACAGGGAATTTTGCAAATAAATAAATAGAGAACACCAATACTCACTAATAAGTCGCCTGGAATTATGAAAATAGATCTAATGATATCAGTAGATTATAGTTTCTTGTATGTGAGTTTGAAGGGGTAAAATCTGTATTAAAATTTCACTGTAACTCTTAGTTAACAGAATATAATAGCGTGAAGATTAACTTAAGTTTATGAATTTTGTGGGCTTAAGGAATGGAATTTCTTGTAGAGGAAGAATCAATTTCTTTAAAATCTCTGGAGTAATGGATGACGATCATAAGACTTCTGTGTTGAGTTTTAAAATCTGTTTGGTAGGTTCTCATTTGATTTCATAATGAGTGTTGTCATGTCTTCCTTCTTATGCGCATAATCTGCTAATTACCGTAGCGTAACCATTTAACTATTTGAACTATGTAAGATATAGATAACTGTAGGATAACTCTTAGATAAACAAAATTGTTTTGTTGCCCTTTATCAATTCTGAAATTATCAGTGACGAATTGATTGAGATGACCAATGACATATTCTACTTCACAAATGATATCTTTTGCTGGAATTTCTCGAGAGTGATGGCAAAGTTTAATTTTGTGGAGGGTTATAAGGTTGCGACTTTGTCCAATTGTTATGGCAAGATTTTGAACAATGTATTTATTGGAGGTATTTTCTTCTGATCTTCCCTGTGGCTGGGCTATTTAAATGTCTTAATTCGTCGTTTGGTACAATGTTGAAAAATTGAAGAAGTATGATTCGTAGCCATGTCCATCGTGTTCCAGTCATTGTTCTTCAAAACCTAGCCGTACATTGTGTCAGCAATACAATCTTCTCTTTTCAAAGCGAAATTTACAACAAATGAAATGTACACTATAGGCTCTCCTTTGTCAGTATTTCTTGAAGACATTTTCACGACAAATTTTGAACAAGAGTTCTAATAATCAGTGATTTGAAACCTAAATGCTAACTCCGAAATGTTGATAATATATTTTTGATATATGTACATGGTGTGGATAAATTGCAACATTTCTTTCTGCATGTTAATAATCATGACAAGAAAATACTGGTTACGCTGGGAATATAAAGCAATAGCTCTATGCCGGGTCATGCATAATTCATAAAGACAACCCATACGGGCAGATACCTCAATGCCAAATTCTATCATACTCCTGCATATGAATAATCGGCAATTTCTAAAATGTGTGCACATCATTTCTAATTTCCCAAAAATTAATCGATTTAATAACATGTTTCAAATAGTGAAAGAACCACCACTCGCATTAGCTGCTATCGGAATCCACAGCATCTCCTATTACGGTAGTATAGCCTTTATCAACTAATCAAAACTGCAGAATTGTGGAAGAAATACGAGCAGAAAAACACAATTTTAATCAGTTATAGCGGGACATGCTATTACAACAAAACTTCATGTATCATATGACTCGACTTATATAATTGCGTAAGTACAAATATCCAAGTTCTGATTACTTAGAGAAGAGTTGGAATTTGCTAAAATTACGAACAAATTCAAGAGCGGAAAAACAAATAACATTTAGTTACCGTTCTTAAGACTGTCTCAAGGACAAGTTTTCGTCGATCCGTCTGGTAGCGTGCCAAGGCTTGTTTGCCTTGCTTCCCTGATTCCCCACACCCACCTTCTTGCACATCTTAATTTTCAATACACAACCCCTGAAGAAGAGGAATGAAAATCCCTTACACGTTGTTTAGCGTATTATTATAAGTAGTATGATTCCCGTGGTGGTCGTTTATTTGACGTCACAATGTCAAGATAATCCTCCAGGGAAAAATTGACACTAGTGTCGTTTTTGTGGTAGCTTGTTTTAGGGTCAAGAAACGTCCGGCGCGGGTTTGTGCATATATGTAACGCAGGTACACACGGGTGTTGATAACATACACTGTTAAGTATAAATGTTAAAATATGGCTGTTGTAATGATGATATTATAGAAATATTAGATTTGGTGGCGAAATATGACACTAAAATAGGAATTGTAGTAAAGATAGATTGTTGTTTTAAGTTCTTTTAATTGTTATATAATAAATTAGGAAGCATATGGGATGAGAGAGTGGTATGGTGATAAGTACAAGCAGGTACATACATGATGTATAAAATATATAATAATGTAATAAATGAATACATAAAAAGAAGGGAAACAAGTTGAAATAATTCATTGGGAAGAGTACAGAAAGAATATAGGTGCATATAAGGAGTGGATTTGTCGATGTGGAATTGGTGCTGCTGTAGGTTATAATTCAAGGCACATCTTTTAAATTAAGCGAAGACTGATTTGATGATGATGATGATGATGATGATGATGATGACTGATAGTGTTTAACGCCCGTTTTTGCTACAGAGGCACCACAGGCGATGGACAATGATGATACATGAGGTGAAATGATATATTGGGAAAGGATTTATTTTCAAGGAAGGAATCGTACCAGGCCTAAGTTTAGGGTACCTCCCCGGCATTTTCCATTTATGAGGACTGAGGAAAGCGTGGAAAAAACCTCAGTAAGAGAGGGCGGTCCTGGCGGTATTCGAACCCAGACCTCCCACTCATGAGTCCGTGCCTTAACGACTTCGGCCACCCGTGGCATTAAAAGACTGATTTGCATTAGAGTCGGTTGGTTCCAAATAAAATCAAGATTGGCAGGAGGAAGCGAAGTAATAACAGTTCTTTCTGTGTTATTTAGAATAGATAGTCTGCGTGCATTATGGGTGTATTTTATGACAGTTGATGCCATGATAATCTGTAAAAAAAATAAGAATAATATAAGCATGTGCGAAAAGTATAAGAAATTGTACTTACGCGATGGGAGAGACAGACGTAATGGAAAGAATGGGAAAGAAAAATAAGAGTATAAAAATGTACAAAACGTTGCTTACCAAATGTGTGCAGGAAGGGAGTCGGCGAGTTACCGCGTTTGCTTAAGATATTTAAGGAGTAAAAAAGGGAAAGGAAGTGATGTGAAGCGATATGATAAGGATGTCATCCTTTTAAATTAGAAGGATGACGATGGGTGCAAACGATGAGGTGGAGGGATCTGATTGTTTGGAATAATCGCTACCGTAATTTGGACAGTCGGATTAGGGAGATAGGGTATCAAAGGGGAAGGTTTGGAAGGATAGAGTACTACTTGTAAAGTTGGCGTTGATAGTAATTGTAGGGGTGGTAAAATCAGAGTATAATTGCTTAAGTTTTTTTACGTGGATTTAGGGTGGATGATGCGGCAGGTATACTAAATAATGAGAAAATATGCAATAAAAATAATTAAGTTTTGTCTAATTGTTCATTCTTGTATAAGGAGGATTGGGATGTAGGTTTAATAACTTATAATGAATATGGATGCGGAAGAGAAATTTGAGTAATTTTTTTAAACCAGTAACGTCTTGTGAGATGGGAGGTCGGTGTGGTTTATATGTATTATAGTAATTTGAAAATGGGGCAGGTTGAGTGTCCAAAGGGGTACATGTTGAACAAGATGTGCGAATGTAAAGGGTAGGAAGAAGTGTGAGCATTGTGGTGAGCATTATGGTAATACTGTAGTAATCTATACCGATGGTATTGTGAGTATGTTGGATTATGATATGAAAGTAGAAGCGATGAAATTAACGGAGGGGTTGGATTTGATTTGAATTGAAAGTTGACGGAAAAGGAGAGTGAATCGACAGTGTCGTATAGCGGAATAAATGAAAAGATATTTTTCGGAAAATATTATGCACATATTTGGTGAATGTAATTTGGAGGATCGTGGTAGTGAAGGGGAGGATGAAGCGTGGATCGCATTGGTGTGCAGATGGTAATTTAAGAATAAAATCAAAAGTAATGGTAACTCGGGGAGGATTTTGGTGAATAGTATAAGATTAACTGCTAGCGTGAGGGTAAAAAGAGGGTAAATTGAATGAGTAATAAGATGAGAAATAAATTTTGGGGAAGTTGCAGAATTTGATTAGGGAGCTGAACATGACTATAAAGAATAAGGAAGCGTTCGAAGTAAGAATGAGAGGATTTGATGAATAGGTTGAAAAGGGAATTGGAAGAAAATAAAGAAAATGAGATTGTTAGTAGGGAGGATGAAAATAAACGTGAAGAATTATTATTAGGAATTTCAGGGGTTGAAGGGTTAATAGCTAGGAAGGATAAGGTACATATAAGTAACGTAGTTGATGAATATGATATTGAAAACTATTTAAGTTCCTACGATAATACGTGAAAGAGAAGTAGTGGGAGGGAATAAGGAGGAGAATGAAACTGTTGAATATTAAAGAAAAGAATATTTGTATTAAGTGCTGTAATTTGTATTTAGCTTAATATATAGAAATTTAATGAATAATGTGTATAAATATAAAAATAGGTTAAACAAATATTGAACAACATAACGAAAGAATTATATGAATAAATGTTAACAAAGAACTGAACGAACTATTAATTGTCAACAAAGAATTTTTTTTTATTTACGGACGCTCTTTAACATCTTGGGTTATCAACGTCCCATTCTGTTCAGGGCGTGAAACGGGGAACAAATTTTCTCAGAGGCCTCATCTTTCAGGCTTGAGGTTCTTTCCTGTGCCGTAAATGTACGACAAGGGACCCACGGCTTTACTTCCCTTCCGAAGGAAGTCATACTTAGGATTTTTACGCCCGATAAAATCCATCGGTCGTGGCCAGGATCGAACCCGTAATCTTGGGTTTAGGAGGCAAGTATGGTAACCACTACACCACCAGGACCGAACACAAAGAAATTAATAGGAACATTATATATGGAAACAAAGTACTGGATAAAGCATTAATCATAATATTTTTATACAATAATGCAAAATAAAGAGCAGATATCAAGTAGCTATGAAATATTTATGTTCAGCATTATCCGGGTTTTCAGAAACGTGTCTCCCGGGCACAATTGGCACACGTGGAAGTAGAGGAGAATACTGGCATCGTTGAAAATCAAATTGGAAATTTCTACCCTTTTTTGCATTTTGCTCTAAGTTATGGCATGTGTACAATGTTGTATGTATCAATATTGCAAATCTTGAAAAACATTCAGTTTATCATATAATTCATATTTCCGGCGTAGCAGGCAAATACCCTATTTTACAATTTGAACACGTAATTATGTACATCTGCTGCTCTTCATACTTCTGTATATATATAGTGGAACAGACATACAGAACTATGAAGAGCAGCAGATGTACATAATTACGTGTTCAAATCAAAATAAATATATATGTAAGCTCATCTATGTTGATATCATTATGTGGAAGTGCATCATCATGTTCATTTCAATTTTGGAG
Source organism: Metallyticus violacea (assembly GCA_030762175.1). NCBI lineage: Eukaryota > Metazoa > Arthropoda > Insecta > Mantodea > Metallyticidae > Metallyticus > Metallyticus violacea. Next base: position 226,933,976 of record CM060846.1, read on the forward strand.
TTTATTGATTTGATGCTCCCTTTGTTTGCGTGTACTGGCCTCGGTCGCATTATGGCCAAAGATTGATGAAAATGAAGGAAGATTCATGGGGAAGATGATTAGATAATCTAATGAATAGTAAATGTATGGAATGCTAGAGGTTTTAAAAAAGAGGGAAAATGATGGGAGATCATTCACTTGCAGTCAGAAGGGTAAAGGCGAAAGACGCAGTTGGAAAAAAGTAATTGTGCCATTCCTTCAAACATGTTAATTGGTCCAGGGCTGATATTGTATAATGCCAGCTTTTGGAAATGGATCGCTACTCTCTAATTTAAGTTGGAATTTATTATGGGAATCGAACAGCCCTTCATAGCGAAGTTACGTAGGGACGGTTAGTTAGAAAAAGCCAATTGCATAACTTCACTGTTAAAGAGGACACACCATTCATCGACAAAGAATGCGCCACGATAATAGGAACGGGTTTCAATAAATAAAATATTTTAAAGCTGAAAGTGTGGTTATAATGTGCGTAAAATTAGTCACCCTCCCAAAAAAGTAAATGAGAGAAAATCGGTCTGTTATGCCAATTAAATGAGAGAAAATCGGTCTGTTATGCCAATCAGCACATGAATTGAAAACGCGAAGAAGGTGTCTCAATAATCGTAGCCTGATAAAAGGTGTCCGCAATAACTACCAACAATGCCACAGCAAGTGGCCTCTGAGACAAACCGCTGTAGTAGAATGCAAACGAAAATGAAGGAAGAACAAAAGTGGTCAGGGGTAAAATAATCCACTAGGGAGTAAAATGGAAAGTAGTGTTTAACAACACGGTAATTAGATTTTGAAGGAACAGAAACAGAGTTTACGTTAAACTTGAAAGATGAAGCGAATTTTTAATCTTTAAAATATAAAAAAATAAAACTAAAAATAAGCATAGAAAAAGCAATTTACAGCTATGGAGTACTAATATCGTTAAGACACAACAAGATACATTCCCATTTCAGGTGGTGTCTTTTTTTTATTGATTTATTTATGGACGCTCTTTAACATCTCAGGTCATCAGCGTCCCATTCAACTCAGGGCGTGAAACGGTCGACAAATTTTGCTCAGAGGCCTCTCTTTCAGGCTTAAGGTTCTTTTTCGTGCCGTAAATGTACGACACGGGACCCGCGGCTTTACTTCCCTTCCGAAGGAAGCCATACTTAGGATTTTTACGCCCCGAAAAAATCCATCGGTCCTAGCCGGGTTCGAAACCGCGATCTTGGGTTTAGGAGGCAAGTATGGTAACGACTACACCACCAGGACCGACCAGGTGGTGTCGTTATTGTTAAAAGGAAAGATATTTAACTGTTCATGTCCATGTTACCACTATAGCAGGGGATCGAGAGTGAATCGTGAATAATTAAAACAAGAGTGCAAGACGAGAGAAAACCATTTGTAATACCAATATGAACGAATGTGTCTGCAGTTATGAAACGTACGCCCACTGGGAAAACAAAAATATCTATAGCACGTTACTTTACGTTTTCAAATGGGTAAATTTAGGCCCACGCGTGTAGGACGTGTATCGTTATAATTGAATTCAAAAGGGTAGATGCAGCATGAACAGGTAATTGAAAACGGCGGTGTAGGTCGTTCTAAGCTACCTGCAGCTATAAGGGCAATGGATAAATTTAAAGCACTGCCAGCACAGATCATCCTCCCGCATAAAGGACAGGTCACAGTAAAACAGGATAAGCATTCATCAGCTAAGTTTGACATCGCTATCTGTGTAAAGAGTACATAAAGGTATATGCCGCGCTTTTTATTAAAATAAGTACATAAAATTAAATTATAAATAATTATCAAAATCAGCAATAAATAATGCAAACTATAGAAATAATTACATTGGATAAATAAAAAGAACTGAATTTAAAGTAAATATAAAGCTAGGATGCAAACTATAGTTCATATTAAAATTCAGCATGATAATAATAATAATAATAATAATAGATAAATATTATTTACACTTAAAATTTGAACACAAAGGGTTTAGAGACAAGTGCTAAAAAGCAGCAGTAATGTCAGTATCAGCAAATGTCTGAATATATAAACATATAAATGTAATAAATATATGCAATTTATAATCATGAATAATAAAAATAATAAGTGCTGCGTTTTCAGAGGATGCGTATTGGAAAACAGAAATTGCACATGCTGTTAGTGAACCCTCAAACAAAATTACTACAAAACGCCAGTTTGTTAAAACGTTTGTACAAAATAGTTACAATGAAGAGTACGTTTATACTCTAAATACATTACTGAATGTAACTTCGGTGAAAATACTGACACTCCGATTATAAATGAAACAAAAATAGCATTACAAAATAACAACGAAGAAAAAGTACTACACTACTTTGCGTCGGTTTATGGGAACTACAGATTGTATTCAATATGACCTCAAACCACGGGAAAGTTTTAAATTTAACATGGTTCCACCTTTAGTGCCCAACATGGAAATATTTAAACGAGCATATCCAGAAAATCCGTGGTCATGAAATATGTCTCTTTGGGCAAAGGGAAACAGCGACACGTTTAAGAAAGCAAACCCCGAGAAAAACATAGAAGTTGAAGATTTTTCTTTGGGCGAGTTGATTTCAAACAAGGGCACGTTTCAGCGAGCAAACCCCGGAAAAAAGGTGAAATGACAGATATATCTTTGGCGGAAGTAATTCCCGAAAGAGGAAGGTTGAGAAAAGCATACCCTGGTGGAAACGTGAAAGTAACGGATCTTCAGAAATGAACATTTCCCAGCACCATATGGGGCCGTCCTGTTGCGGTAAATCCACCTGTGTTAAACGCTTGATTGCTAATGTTTACCGAATTTTTGATAGACTCTTAAATAAGGATATGTGCTGTCACACTCCCCAACATCCGCCTAATTTTGGTTCCGAATTCAATCATGGTATGTTTAATGTAATGACACACACGTACACTCCCGCTACGGGGTATTAAAGATGGAGACTTCGTGGTCATTGATAACATAATGTACGAAAGGGACGGCAATAATGTGTCCAATTTTTTCGCCAAAGATTCGCACCACGGAAATGTAGGCGTTATACACATATTAAAAACACATTCCCTCATAGAAAAACTTTCGCACCATTTTCATAAATTCCAATTACATTGTAGCATTCAAAAACAGCAGAATCAAGATGCAGAGAGAAGTTGGTTAAGCAAATGGAACCTCTGAAAGTATAAATTTATACTAGAGTAATTCAAAAGGCAACAGAAAACCCCAACTTTTATTTTATTTTAGACTGCACGCAGTACACTCCCGACAGATACAGGTATAGAACCGAACTGCTATCAGGGGAAGAGCCATCTTGCTTTGCTTCGCCATAAATATCTCCTTACTTACCACCACAAGGTTTATTTCAGTTTCGACGATGAAATTAAAATATCCTATAATTTCAAAACAATGCAATAATTTAGCCGTTTTAAGCACGGCTAAACCGGTCGTTTGCAAGAATATTCTGAAACAAACCAGTTTCGAGTTAATGAAGGCAATCTCGAAATGCATGTATAATGTTAGCAAAGCGAATGTTTGCATTTCTCCAGCGTGTAAAAAATGTTCAGAAAGATATAAAGCTACGTGGTAGAAACTAGTAAACAAGAAGATGTCGTTGAAGCAGAAGAAAATCCTGACGTAGAAAAGTGGATTTTTACCCGCTTTTCTTCTCACTGTACTCGATTCTATAGCTAGCGCATTAAAATAGTCAAGAAGGAAGTAAACAAAATAATACACTTACAATCTCAGCCGAAGAGTGCAAAGAGATTGCACCCTATAGATAAGGCCATAACATTCATGTCATAAGATATTGCTCAGGTGCAGCGCTCTAAATAGTTCACGATATGTTTCCTTTTGCCGTTAGGCAGGAAATATTTCCAGCTACCCACAGACGTACACCACCACCATTAACACTGATTACTTCGACGTTGGTAAGCACAACAGTTGTTTTTTTTTTTCTCATTCGTCTTATTTCCCCTCTCAAGTAGTGCATTTTTCCAATACTAATTGCACTTCTTTTCATGTTACCATATAACGCGCTCATTACATTTTCCATCACTAATCTTTCTCTTTTTTCTTTTCAGGTAACATCATGCTGTCTTTCCTTATACATGCATATGACGACGCCCACATCAAATCTATCCACATTACCGGCTCACAACACAAAATCTTAACCATCCGGATCAAGAACAACCGCAGCAATACTCTTTAATTTCAACTCACATTCCTAAAAATGCCCCAGGGGGCTACCAACTCAAAGTACTACATCTGTGAAAATTTCATATATTTCTCAGCTTAATCATTTCATGCATAACAAACTGTGACAATACCACAATACATGAACCACTACTTTCTATTTTATTGTTCAACAATTATTATCTATGTACGTTATGTCACCATTGCCTGTAAACATGTTTGTACTTGCATAAAACACATTTGTACTTTTATCCATTATATTTATATATCGCATATGATTTAGTTATTATTTATTATTTATTTGTTAGTATATATACAAATCTGTAGCCATTGTATGCTTATACCTGTACTTGTATCCATTTATGTACATAAATATATTCCTTGTGCTTACTCATGTATCAAAATATTATCAATAAAAATGGGTACCGCGCCGGATGCTTGCTTGACACAAAAAACTGCCACCACAAAAACAACACTAGCATCAATTTTACCCCTGGCGTACGACCATGACAGTGTGACGTCAAACAAATATCCGCAGTGGGTCTCATACTACTATTATCATTATGTTTCATGTCGCATAAGCCAAAAATCGTTTACCATGATAATCTTTGGTGACGGAAGCCTAGGTTAAAAGATGTAAAATATGAACTTGACAGGAAATGAATTTTCCTATGCCACTCTTATAGTGAGGCGAAAAACATGGAATAGGATTACACGTAATCTCTCGTATAGAGAGCCTAAGATTTGCAAGCATCATGTTCTAATCGTCTTCATAAAACTGTTGGATTCAAAGAAGGGGTGTGGATTATATAAATGTTTATTCCCCGAGTAAGAAGGGTTATAAGTTCACCGCTAAATTGGTTCAGGATTAGCAGGATCATTGATCATTAACTTTTTATCGCAGGTTTTTGTACTGCTTCATGGCATAGATAGACTTTTAAGAGCATATCCATCTGAATTGAAGGAGGCATGAAATTTATTTTACCGATTCTTGTTACGGAATGTTTTTGGGTAAATGTATAAAAAATTACTTTAATTATTAAGCTGTTTATTTGTTTCTCCCTGTTAATTTAAACTTGGGTCTTTATTTAAATTGGTTTATTTACTTATCATGTGTTCTTTTCTTTGCACGTACGTGACGAATTTCGCATTAGCTCCGGTATCCAGTCATCATTTTACCACTACCATTGGACATTGCTTCGCAAAGTTTCTGGTCTCCTCCACCATGAATGTTCCGTACTCATTTGTCGTGAGGCTACTCATTGAATCTGACTGGTCTCCATTGCTCGGTCTGCTTGCGAGTGTCTTTTATTCGTGTGTGTGGCCACATCTGCCAGAAAGGAACAAGAGCTGGGTCAAGAGCTCCTGTCAGAAAGCGATCGTAGGGACAATGTAATGCACTTATAGGCCGAGCATGCTCTAATATCTTTGAGCAGGATAACCTGTGTCATCATGTGTCACTTAACGTGTCTTTTCTTTCACTTCCTTTCTACTTTCTTTTCTTCCGTTTAGGACATTCACCAATAAAGTAATCATTAAAACAGCGTTTATTAATTGGATGGGGTACGTTAAAAGTTTTAATATTTATCGCTTGTATCCTTAAATCATTGTTCCTTTCGAGTTGATCATCGGATTACGTGGGGTAGGGACTTTTTGGTTCTTGAATGAGCAACCGGGTGAGCCACTCCTCCGTGCTTCGTGTGACTATTAATTAATACGCTGCATGATGGTAGCACCTCCTTGATCGGCTTACTGCAAACTTTTCTTTAGGCATGGTCAATTTAGGCAAATATCTTTCCAGTGATTCAGCCACTCATATATTATCGGGCAATCAGGAAATGATGTGTGAGTGACAAAGGAATTTTATGTATTAGCTTCTTTGAAAACCATCTATTGTTAACACTTCCATTTATACTTGTCATTAAATGATAATTGCGCATATTTGTTTGCACTTCCTTCTTGTGTGATACCTTCTCCTCTCCCCTATCTTATTCTCTTCACCGTGTCACGTCAGGTCCGTTCGCAATTACTAGTTGGTGCTGTACCTATCGAATGATCTACCGTGCTATGACGTAACCGTTCTGGCAGGCAGGCAGGCAGTTACGTCTTGCTTTCATTCCATACGGCAGTTGTATCCAAGACACCTTCTTTTCGGCCTTTACTTTCACATTTTAGGCCCGGAAGTTTTCCCGATGTGTAAGATGTGTTTTATTCTAATGCATTAAAATGCATATGACTATATTGGCCTAAGTTGCTTTTGTAAGGCTCTTAATGAGTAACACACTTGGATTTGCGAGCTAGTGAACAAAAGTTTATTTTCATTTGAACAGCATTCAAACTCTCTTACTTGGGATTTATGAGGGAGATTTTACTTTACAATTGTAAAATAAAACTTGTGCCCGTACATTGTTGCATCAAATCTTTCATTCAATTTTTTGTACTTTATTGGAGTAACGTTTTGAGAAGTGGTACTTTTTGTAATAGATATTACTGATATACACTTTGTGAAATTTTGCTATTTTCAAGATCGAAGTTATCACGTGTGTATTATATTTACATTTATTACGGTTTATTAAACTTTGTGAGAAATGTAAACCACTCTTCTCATTGTAAAGTTAACATTTCTACGGCTGGCATTAATAAGAGGGTTTGGAATCTTGATGATTGGGTTACAAAACCAGTTTTTAGTAACTGCGTGAGGTTGTATCTTTGAGCATAGGATTATTTACATCTGGTAGTAGAATTGTGCATTACTTTATTGAATTAATAAGCACACATATATATCAGAAATGCTATATTTAATTTAATTCCCATTACCACTGTTGTAGGGTGATTTATGCCTTGTGGTATTAAACAATTTTGAGTTCAAGCTCAGCATGGAATTGTCGACTCAGTGCAATTTGTATGAAGGGAGAAAGTGGGTCACGAGTTGACTATTCGAGGTGTAACATTTGACCCTACGCTTGCGGTCAGCGACCTCGCCAAATTTCTTAAAGTCAAGGTAAAATCCTATCCCAAGCAAGTTCTAGGTTAGTCAGTAGCAGAACAGATTGGTGAATTTCATCGAGTGGAAGAAAAAATGTTGGGTTTCATCGTGTTGCTGCAGAATTATTAAGGTACGAGCTACTTCTAAACAAATACGCCAATTTTATGTCACACTGGTTTATTGGTATCATATGGCCGATCAAGTAAAGAAATTTCTTGATAACTCAATAACTCAAAACTATATCAATTGCATAAGCTGCTGACGGATTTATATATCCTACTTTGCAAGTTTAAAGAATTAAAAATGAGAGAACAGGATTTCAATTCTCAAGTGAACACTGTTGTAGAAAATGTGTCGTTCATACAACAATAAGCAAGTAACGAATATCTGGGAAATTAAGAGGGAGATTTAATTTACGTTTGTGGACATGCATTGTTGTACCAAAAATTGTATTGCATTCAACTGTGTTAATATTTTGGCATTTTGTGCCTTTTTCAATTGATATTGCTGATATATAAGTTGTTTAACATTGTCGATTTTAAGATAAAAATTATCGATGTATTACATTTACTATTATTATTGCTTAATAAATAATATTAAAATTGTAAACCACCTTTATCCAGTGTTGTAAATTTACCTTTCTATGACTGTATCCTGGGGGTTTACCTCCCGGTACACTTTCAAGGCTAAAACTGGAACTGACATTAATGGGAGGGTGTCAATCGTTATTATTAGATTACAAAACCGATATACATAGCATAATATTAATACATTTTAATTCGTGAAATATTTTTGTGAAATGAATAAGTATTTCACATGCTCAAATGAACTTCTTTTTAAGTTTAATTTCTGAAGGAGTGCATTTTTTACATTTCAAGTTGGTGTTAAATAAATATGAGACAAACTACAACTGTATTGTAAATTTGTGTATAGTTACAACAAACCAAGGGGTAAATTCCGTTACTACTGCGCGAAAGGTGCAGAGTCTGAGAGCAAAACTATAACATCTACGTTTTAGGCTTTCATAGTTACATATGAATTTAGAATTTATATGTACCTACCTATTGAGAAAAATAATTAATTACCATCTCTCTATATGATAATGAACTTTGAACTTTCATTGACTATAGCTGAAAATTTGGACATAATGGTGAACGTACTTCTATATCTCATTTAACATACATTGAGAGAAAATACAGGATGGTTCACGAGTCACTTGACCCTAGCAGTGAAATCGGCCCTGGTTGGTGGTGTAGTGGTAACCATACTTGCATCGTAAACCCAAGATCGCGGGTTCAATCTCGGCCAAGATGGATGAATTTTCGGGCGTAAATATAGTAAGTATGGTTTCCTTCGGAAGGAAAGTGAAGCCGTTGGTACCATTTCGTAAATTTACGGCATATAAAAGAACTTGAAGCCTAAAAAAGAGGTCTCCGAGCGAAAAATTTGGCTCTTTCACGCCCTGAATTGAATGGGACGCTGATGATCTGAGATGTTAAAGAACGTCCGTAAGTAAACCAAATCAGCAAAATGAACTAGCAGTGAAATTTGATATTATTGACATTTGTCTAAATTGAATTTAATGTCACCTTACAAATCCTATTGAGCTGTATTGAAGAAAATGAAAACCAGCGGTACTGCGAATCCATATTTGGAGACACAGTAGAAAGTCGTACTAAACTGTTAACTTTTAATGTTCTATTGGATTGGAATATAACGGAGAGGAGGATAGAAGGAAGCATCAAACTACATATTTATTAAGAAACAATATATATATACATTGTAGATTAAAAAGTATCTCCAAATGACATATATACAAAGGATGCCACTTTTCTGTATTCCAAGACCTACACTGAAATCGACATACCATTTCAAATATGGCTGAAAGCAATCCATACCCAAACATGTATTTGAATATGGCCCCATATTCTGGCATTAAACATGCAAATGTGAAACATATTCAAGATGTTTTTGTTTTCATTTCACCAACATACATGAACTGGCTTGAATATTTTATGGAGAAAATTTATGTAAATATATTTTGTATCAAACTCATGTTTTGCAATTATTATTTTTGCCCTTTTTACAAAATGAAAACCAAAATTCAAAATATATCTCTGACTTTTTTCAATTTATGAGGAATATTTTACGTTTGAGAAAGGGGCGCTTGAATATTCTAACAAAGTATGATTTTATGTGTTTACTGAATATATAACTCCAATAATCACTCGACAATTATTTTAAAAAAGAATTTTATCATGTGAATATATTCTTCATTAACGAATTAAGTTCAAAATACCATTTAATAAAGAATTATAAAGTTCCATTTGCGCTTTTCTCAAAAATACCATGTAAGTCCTTAATTAGATAAAAGTCTCAATTTTCTACTTAGTGGCAAGAAACAGTCGGTCCTGGTGGTGCAGTGGTAACCATACTTGCGTCGAAAACTCAAGATCGTGGGTTCAATCCCGACCAGGGTCGATGGCATAAAAATCCTAAGTATGGCTTCCTACGGAAGAGAAGTAAAGCCGTGGGTCTCATGTCGTAAATTTACGGCACGTAAAAGAACCTTAGGCCTGAAAGAAGAGGCCCTTAAGCAAAATTTAACGACCGCTTCACCCCCGAAATTGAATGGGAAGCTGATGACCTGAGATGTTAAAGAGCGCCCGTAAACAAAACAAATAAGAAAAGCAACAACGGAAACACTGAAAGAGTATGCTCTCTGTGCTCCTATATATATAATGGCAGTAGTACAAGTGTTTTTATTTTTTTACAATGTCAGCATTACAGAACAAATTTAACAGGCGGACGGGTCCTTCGGAACGTACGTACTTTATAATATATAGTATGATAAACACAGATACCACATCATGCAGTGTAAGAAACGAGTAAATTCATTAAAGGAATATAGCCGAGTATAAGGATAAGATAGTGATGTGAATTTTCTCCATACGTTTGTGCGGTCTTTCTTTAAAAATATTTATTTCTACCTCTTGCTTTTTAGGTGCATTATTTGAACACGTCAACGTCAATAATGCTTTAACTGCGAAAACAATATTAAAATATTCGTAAAGAGAACATAAGTGACAGTTATTTGAAATTAATCAGCATTAAGAAAGATCATATTACAAATGTAAATGTTGTCTAAAATAGTGGCCTATGTTCAAGAGCATACTTTGTCATTTGCTTGTAATCCTCTTCTCAGGTATCACTTGTCACTACCGTAGATGAATTCGCAAGCATAGAAACATTCTACCTCCCCTGATACCTTTGTTCGCTTCTGGAATCGCTCGCCATGCCTGCTCACATTTCACTGTAATTTACAGGAAATAGTCCGGGATAAGAGTGTGGAAAATTAATTTTGGTGCAGCCTAATTGATGATACTTTTCTATACATAACTTCTCGTTCTTTGGATTCCAAGGTAGCGGGTTCTCATCAATCACACACATGCTGCCACAGGTGACCGAGGTCGTTAAGGCGCAGACTCGTGAGAGGGAGGTCTGCTATTCGATTCCCACCCGGACTGTCGTTCCTGACTGTTTTTCTTTCTTTTTTTTTTTCTTCATATTTTCTTAGTCCTCATAAATGACAAGTAACGGGGAGGTGTCCTAAAACTTAGGCCTGGAATGCTTCCTTCCTTTAAAAAAAAACATTACCCAATTTATGATTTCATCTCATGAATCATCAGTGTCCACTGCCTGTTTGTGATATATCTGTAGTTAAGTGGGCGTTAAACACTATTAAAAAATCGATAACAATGTTACCATCCAACCTGTCTGCTCTGTGTACTCTTTTGAAGAGTGTAGTACATGCGGATCGTCTGCATGTGACAGGTTGAATAACTGACAGGATGTTAGGGTAATGCACAATCTGGTTATTTCTTTAAAATGTTATACTAAAGGGGAGGTATAGTGCAGAAATAGCAATCATTAATGTGAAATGAAGCTTCTCTCCAAATCGGTGGGGTAGAAGAGCATACCTTTTATTTAAACATTAACACAAATTTACAGCAGAAGTATCACAGTGAATATGAGGTCCCCAAACTTCTCTGATTCTCTAGCTGGATATCAAAACAACAACAATAAGCTGTCTCCATGACAGGAGTAATTTGTCTTGTCTGAACGGGAAATATTTCCTCGCCACATACATGAGACAAATTGTCAGAGTTATTCACACATTGACGAGACCTACATTACTGGTGAAACAAAAGTAGAATACATTTCACTACAACTTTAAATGAAGCAGAAGCAATAAACTAAATTAATTCGTAAACTTTGCTCTTATATCACTAAATAATGGGTCGTATCTTTGGGTTAAACAATGGCAACAAATTTTAAATTGTCTATTAATTTTGTCGTGTTGAAATCAATAAAAATGAATTAGTTTTATTGTTGACTATGGTAATAGCTCTGAATTTTGCATAAATTTAAATTTCTGACTTCAAGTGCTTTTCACTATTCTCTACTATTATACTAGGGCTACGAATTTCTGCTCTTTGGGTGGACAGAAGGGGGAAGATTCATGAAGTACTAATATGTGGTAAATATGTTCATTCTAACTTAAAATGTTTTTTACTAAGCCTATTACTTTTCATAATCAATGTGAAATAAATCAATTCTAACTAAAATCAATGACCACAAGAAAACTTTAATTCGCTCTCACAAACAACATTGTACACTGTCATATGCATTCTCTTCAAGGCACTTCAGCAAGCAGGATATTGAAGTAAATAATGTCTGGTGCATTATATGTAGTTTAGTGCAATGTATTGTATTTTAGGTGTTTTTAAGTTTGGTAAATAAAAATCCACTGCTACTCACTTTTCTAGAAAACAACTCAGTTCTAAATGAGGTAGATAACAGAGCGTTCCTTATATTGCCGGGCCGCGGATCGCCAGTATGTACGACAGTACATACAGATGTAATAGACAGTTCGCGGAGCGCGATCCGCTTAATATCACAGAATAGATTTTGTATTCAAACGTGACTTTGGTTCGCAAAAATAATGCTATTTTCATTACATTACACTTTTAAGAATTCAACATGCAACACATTACATATCTTAAAATCTTATTAGACCAAAAGAACAATTTAAAGAAACTGAAGCACATTCACTATCTAAGGTTAATTGAGTAGATAACAGTAATAGAACCCATTGTAAACACACACACACACACACACACACACACACACATATATGTGTGTGTGTGTGTGTGTGTGTGTAGAAAAATTAAATATAGAGAAAAGAATAAAATATAGAAAAAAAACAGAAAATAACTTCAGGAAAAGGATATGTGCCAAGTTAATTAAAGACAGTTATCAAATCTTACAGACTAAAGGTATTACTATATCTGTGAATAAATATCTTTAACAATTTCCTAAATATAACAAAAGAATTAAATTTCAATGACCTGAAAAAATGGGTCATTACACATTCTTAAATATATATTTTCCGTCACCGCCAAGTATTGAAAATTATCTAAATACTGCAATGATTGATGAGTTATAAAATACTCCAGGATTATAAATAATTCCTCAAAGGACTAGATAAGATACATGTTTACCAATAAGTTTCATACCGCCACGGGTGACCGAGGTCGTTAGGGCGAGGACTCGTGAGTGGAGAGCCTGGGGTTCGAATCCCGCCAGACCGTCCTCCCTGACTGAGGTTTTTTCAGGTTTTCCTTAATCCTCATAAATGGGAAATGCCGGGGAGGTACGCTAAACTTAGGCCTGGAACGTTTCCTTCCTTTAAAAAAATCCTTTCCCAATATATCATTTCATTTCATGTATCATCAGTGTACACCGCCTGTGGTGCCTCAGGAATAAAAAGGGGCGTTAAACATTAATAATAAAAATACCTTTCAGCTACTGCAAAATAACAAAATGCATATTTCAGAACCTTTTTTTTTTTAATTTATCAAAATCTTTTGACACTGAAACAGGAAAAAAAAATAATGTTACAATTAATAGTTGTGGATTTTTTATTTCATATAGCCGACACGGTGGAAACTGTACAGATTTGATATATTTACGGATAATTTCAGTGTACTAGTATCAATGAAATATATAACTAGAATTTAATTAACACTCTATTAAATAAAATATTAATTACACATAAGCAAAAAATTACATCTATTTGAAATAAAAATAAGTTCTCAAGTAATCTTTACATATAAAATCAACGGTTTATTTCTAAGAAAAATGTCCAAAACTAAATTATCGAATCTATAAATGATTACTTAATTTTTTAATCATATAATGAATATATTGTACGAAAACTTTGCTGTACATGGTATGCCGTTTGATTAACACCAAATGTTTGTTGCAGCAAATTGTCTACTTAACTGTTTTAGTTTATAGATGGAATATGGTCTTTGTTTCTGTTGATACTGAAATAATTTCCACCTTTTCAATACCATGATATTGCTTCGCATTCTAATGGAAGAATTGCTTGACAAATTTGTTTCAAAATATAAGCATCTCGACGCTGTAAGATAAAAGTATATTTTCATTAATAATCGTATATGAAAGAAACTAATATACTATTATGCAAATCTCAAATTCGATAACGCCAACAGTGCGTTAAATATGAACCTATATATTTTATGTGCCACCCTGGTATGATATTCAAATGCTGTTTGCTCAAAAGCAAAATTTCCGTGGGTTTATTCTGCCTGTAAAGAAGGAATACCAAGAAATGATAAACGCCAATGGCCCCAGAATCATTCGTTTAATTGATTTACTAACTAGTTGGTTTCAACCTCTCTAAGACTTTGGCACCTAGAATGTACCATTTTTAATTAAAACTATAAGTTATTAAAAGTAATATTAGTTTTTATCCAAACATTGTGTGTTTAGCCTAACAGTATTAACTATATATGTAATCGTTTTATTTATAGATGCTTTCGAAAAATGCGTATGTAGTAAAGTATATTGTTCTGACAGAGAATTAAAATTTCATATTATTTTACAAGCTAATTATGAGCAAATCTTTTCCAGTATGAATGTCGCTAGTAGAAATCGTGTCTACACGATTTTAGTTCTCTGTCTTTATAATATTAGGTAGAGTTGTGAAACTAAGAGAGATTAACAACATCAGCATATTTTCTCATTGATCTAATGTTGCTCTTTACCTTCTATTTTGGCAACTTGTTTTAACTATCCCTGTCTCTGGAAGATGACAGTCAAACGAAATTATAAAAATTAACATGCAGTACTTTGAATATTATCAACCAGATACTAGTCATTTGTCTTTACAGACCGATGGAAAATTCAGGAACAGTACTTACCTAAATACTTTTCCAAGCCAAGAATCGATCATGGGTGAGAAATGGAAAATCAATTTCTGACTTGCATTTTGGAGCCCTTATCCTTCATGGTCTAACAACGAGTGGCCAGAGAATACAATGATCACATTGTCGTAGTATTCCTCAAGTTTGGAAATTCTTTGTTAGTCATTAATGTTCTATTCCATTTACTTAAATATTCAGCATAATGAACTGGCACGTAATGGGTGATATTTATTCAGCATGATTTCGGGGATCATAGTCTTCAAAACTGTCTGCGTCTGCCTATATGGTTTTACTAGCAATCCCTCCAAAGAATGCAGGATTATTACATATATTTTGCCTTTCATTTTTCAGTCTTCTGCGGTACAAGGTATAGTGAGTAAATTCCGGGAGGCAAAAAGTTCAAACAATAAAAAACCCATAAAATGTCCTTTTCGTGCTTACGCTTACTTCACTGCAAGTGTACCATGCAGATTGTAGTTCTTATCCTGCTATAAATTGCATGTTTACAGCTCTCGGAGGCAGCTTTGAACAAGCCATAACTCAAAGATCTAAAACACAAACATTGCTACAGATGAAGATTGAGCTTTAAAGCTTTTGGTGTAAAAAATATTGCGTCCAATTAAGATTAGTGGCTTAAGCTTCCCATATCACTAATGTTGTCACACAAGATTCGTATGTACTAACGAAATCGATAAATGAAACGAATAAGGAAATTTGACATGCAAAGGCCTGGATTATCATTCTGAACTAATAATTAGAAAAGAGATTCCGCCAGATGAAAATTATAAATGGGAAATACCATTTATGTTTCAAAGCTGTGGAGAGGTGTGCCTAATTTCTTAATGTGTCAAAGTAAATGTAAAGTATTCATTATTTCCGTAGTTGCGGCAAGTCTACACATCATTATAGGTATTTAACAACTCTTTACTTAATCGGTTTACATTTCCCTAAAGAAAAATATATTTATCGCCTATAAATTTCTCGCCATTAATCGGCATTACATTTTCATATAATGAGCTTATGAGAATATATAAACGTATTTCTTTTAAATAAACGCATTGAATTTATACCCAAGATGCCATAACAATGGGTAAGATAATGGCGGTGAAAATATAAAATAGTCATAATGAGATATTATAAGAATATCTTAATATTATTGTGGGCAGCACAGTGAACGAATCGAGCATATAGGTCAGTTACTCGATTAATTCACATAATTTGCTATTTTACCTAACCAATATATATTTATATCTCTTTAATGAAGAGCCTGTACAGTCCCGTAAGTCGGTCCAAACGGTGTAGTGGTAACCATACTTGCCTCCTAAACCCAAGAACGCGGGTTCACCGGCCAGGACCGATGGATTTTTTCGGGCGTAAAAATCCTAAGTATAACTCCTTCAGAAGGGAAGTAAAACCGTGGGTCCCGTGTCGTAATTTTACGGCACGATAAAGAAACTCAAACCTGAATAAAGAGACCTCTGAGATTTGTCAGCCGTTTCACGCCCTGAATAGATTGGGATGCTGATGACCTGTGACGTTAAAGAGCGTCCGTAAATAAAAAAAAAAAAAAAAAAAAACAGTTCGCAGGGTAGCGTGTTCCTATCTACCTTTGCAAATACTCATAACGTGTAATAAATTAACACTGAATAAAGAAGTATATAAATATAATAAACGACTCTACAACTGAGCTGCCTAAAATCAATTCGCAAACTTGAATAGTTCCAACTTTAAAATACCATTAACCAAATAGACAGCCGGTTTCTGGCCATTAAAGATATGTGAATATTTATGAATGTATTTTAACACAAAAACAAATATATGTATATATTCAAATCAAATCTCAAAACCTCAGCTACCAGGTGTTTTCGAAAACACGATGAAGGAATTAAGCGAAAATCTGGTACGGTTTTAATGTCCTGGTATTTGATAATTGTGTGTAAGAGGGCGGAATGAAAAGGCCCCCAGAGCAAACTAAGATAAAGGTTGCAAGAAACGAAAATTGACGCATCTGCAGCGTACCGAGTGAAAACACCTTCCCTGAAGCAGATCCTAAACAAAACCCGCCCGAGTCTACCTCTCTCAGCCACAAGCACTCCAAACTTTTCTTACCGCCCTCATTTATATATAAACCATATCATCATTACAATATGTAGGCAGTTATGAAGAAAGATTAAACTATAGCAAGGAACGTACTTCTATTGTCACTTTAAATTTCAACTATTGTCTCAGAGAAACAGAAACGTGAAAATATCTACAAATTAATAATACAATTTTGGAAAATGGCAAATAATTGCAAAACATTATTAAGTAGCGTTCTTTTAAAATATAGGAAGTCAAAAAACGGTAACTGTTGATACAATTTGTATCATCTAGAAAAATAATGTACGTTTTATTTCTTTTAGACTTATGTGGTGACATTGCTTCGTTTGGAATAAAAAAGGATCACTCTATTGATAGTCACCAACAACAGCAAGAAAGAAAGTTCAACAATGGCTTAACAAGCATCCTCCATGTCTTTTATCTATCCGTCCAATTTAAGAGATAGTTTTGTGCACAGGATCCATAGCAAATGATTGATTTTTTATTTGCTTATTTACGGATGCTCTTTAACATCTCAGGTCGTCAGCGTCCCAGGGCGTGAAACGGCCGACTAATTTTGCTCAGAGGCATCTCTTTCAGGCTTGAGGTTCTTTTTCGTGCCGTAAATGTACGACACGGGACCCTTTACTTCCCTTCCAAAGGAAGCCACACTTAGGATTTTTTCGCCCGAAAAAATCCATCGGTTCTGGCCGAGTTCGAACCCGCGATCTTGGGTTTAGGAGGCAAGTATGGTATCCACTACACCGCCAGGACCGACATATAGCAAATGAATTACCTAGGAAACGGAACATAAAGCATATGCATTCAAGAATGCTGAATAGCCCAAAGAAATTAGCTCTCAAACCTTAGGAAACCAGAATTCCCAATCAAGTCTTCTCATAATTCTTGGATTTTGCGATGAAACTGGTGAAATCAATTCCTGATATTGATAAAGAAAGAACTGTGTGGAACCGGTATAACTTTTCTTGAAAATGATTGAAATAAACACTTTTACTTTGTTAATTTTCTGGACTGAAGTAATGACACATGCAATAAAATGAACAGCAATATTTGCTAATATAATAGTGTTTCAGCAGTAAATGAACTTCATACTCTTAAACAAAGATTTTTGACCATAGATATACCTCTGAAATCTATTACATTTTAAACTGACACATGCTACACCCTGCCACCTCATCAAACCCTTGGGGAAAAACCTGGATTGGTTAATCGCATCGTTCCTTACTATGGAACTCGGTGAAAAGTAAACAAGCGTAACCACGTTATTTGGACTGCAGAGAATAATGTACACGAAGTGTGGGAGTATTTATTGGATTCTCTTGTGGGTAGCGTGTAGTGTACTATTTCAAAGTTGGAAGCATTTTGTTCTTAATATATACCTTTATAATCCGAATGTATCAGATATTATATGCACTTGGGTATAAAGTTTTAATGTTTAACAAACTGTCAATAATTTGCTTAAGAATGTTTTCTTTAAACAAGATTGCATTGCACTTTTCAGTTTTGAAGATAATTGATGACACATTTTGCAGACGTCGAATTGAAAAAAGGTGGGTCTTTACGTTGGAGGAAAATACTTTCACTTAACAGAATGTAAGAATCCTACTGACTTCTTACCACTTTATCAGTTAACCACTGATACTCACTCACATTTTTACAACCATACGATATTTTATACTATTAATACCAATGAAAAATGTTAAATACCGTATTTAGGATACATTCTGAGTTTCATTGCTTTATAATCGTGTTTCAAATATTTTAATGCTAACTTAACATAAATCTCTTGTGTTTTCAATAGTGCTTATTTTGCTGATATTATATAGCTACATATATATGCTACATCTAAATCCAGGCTCTACTGGATTACTGTGAATTTGTGATCTTCAGCAGCACGGGTTGAACTGTTCTTATCAACAACATATTTTTAGGTCGAGAAGAAGCAGGCGCTTGCTTACTGTGAGGAACTAGTCCCATTCTGTTGTGCACAGCAAACGATTAGCCGAGGTCGTTAAGGCGGGGGACTCGTGAGCGGGGGGTATGGAGTTCGAATCCCGCCAGGACTGTCCTCCCTAACTGAGAATTTGTCCAGGTTTTCCTCAGTCATAAATGGCAAATCCCGGGGAGGTACCCTAAACTTAATCCTGGAACGTTTCCTTCCTTAAAAAAACAATCCTTTCCCATTACATGATTTCATCTCATGTATTATCCGTGCTCACCCTGTGTGCCTCAGCAGTAAAAACGGGTGTTAAACACTATTCATTCATTCTGATGTGCAAATTACCAGCATATTTCGCCACATTTCGATTCTTTTTATATACCACTGCAGAGACAGAAATAGTGCTTGTAGAATGTTGTTTAAATCATGCCACACTTGGAATACGAAACACCAATGACTTTTGTATACCGTAAGCCTACTACTTTATATGTTCGGTATTTACATGAAGAACAGCTTACGGAGAAACTCACTGTTTATGTCGTTTACCAAGTTGCATATCAAAGTAACCTTTATAAGTGTGTCTATAAAATTCTGCTAAATATATCCTCTGCTTCTGCGGTGTATAACTAACACACACAAAAAATATTAATTGACTCTTGCCAGGGCTTTAGCTAAATTAATTACGAATCAAAAAATGTGATAAGTTTTCATTCAGCAAAAATAATGTGTACCTGAGCAATAACACGATTAATTAAATGAATTGTAAAAATGCACCTATAAATACCATATAATTGTTAGAACACTTTTGAGGCATTAAAGATTTATTCGTAGAAGTCACATTGATTATAATAAGTATTTAGCTAATCTTTAAAGTAACGCGAAAATTAGTAACACTTTTAGTACAAGCTAACAAGATTTAATTTTTACCTGTTCTTTATAATGTATTTCTTCTTAGCTGATAACATGACAAAATTATGTCTTGCTTTATTTTTTATTTTATTGTTTATTTTTTGTTTTTATTTGTTTTGAGGGGTTGCACTACAAGTGCTTGATATTCATTTGAAATTCATACTGTTCCACAAACAATGGTGTTGATATGTAGAGCATTTAAAAATAAAGTTTCAAGAGTTACTCTGTTACTCTTTTGGAAAATCGTATAATAGTAATATAATAGTTCTTTTTAAAAATACATTAATGTTTGTTCAATAAATCCCAAATATATATATGAAAATTACAACCTAACATCTTTTATGCCTTCCTGTTTAGTACTCAGCATTGTTGGCTGCGAATTGAGGATTCCGCACTTGATTTCGGAAAATGTTTCTGAGTTAGGGAGGTCTGGTAAGGGCTCCACCTAGCCTGTTCAGGGCGATTCGAGTACTCCATGATAGAAAGGTGGCAAACTGTCAATCTGTAAATTCACGTAATGGCGACCGCGTAAGGCGGCGAGGCGTTTTAATCAAGTGCATCTCTGCCATATTGTCCATGAAGTTCTGTGCAGTGGTGGCTGAGGACGCAGCGGTCATCTTGGCTGTCCCTGGCCCTTCGGAGCTGTAGTGCCGATAGCCAAGAAACTAAAAAATTTGGCCGAGAAGCATCTTTTAATCTCAAATGAATTTTCTGACTCATTCATATTAAAGGAAATCAAGAATTTCCTATAGAGGCAAAGGAAAACATTAATGCAATATCTTAGAGATAATGTCTTTGTCATAAACATATTTTCCATTTTTGGGCTTATCTCTTAAAGGGCATAAAATATTTAGTCCTCCTCTTTAAATGATTAGCCGCTAATTACTTTTTTAAGAAATTTAAGCCTTTCTTTGTTAATACAAATGGATCTTCAGAAAAAGACAATGTGTGACCAGACGCGTGCAACGTTGCGTGTTGTATTTTTGATGTAGTGTCTGTTTCACCACCACCCTGGCACACCGTCCGAATTACTAAGTGGGACATTTGCTGGGTGAGAATTTATTTAGGTATTAATATCATAATGAAAACATTAGTCTTAGGTTGCATTAGTGCTGACCAGAACTAGGAACATATGTAATGGGTTTATTATAACGAAACCAAGTTAGATATTTGTCAATAATAATATTAATATTAATAATAACAACAACAACAATAACAATAATAACACAGACAGACAGACATGGATGGATGGATGGATGGATGGATGGATGGATGGATGGATGGATGGATGGATGGATGGATGGATAGATAGATAGATAGATAGATAGATAGATAGATAGATAGATAGATAGATAGATAGATAGATAGATAGATAGATAGATAGATAGATAGATAATTTTCACAATAAAATGAATACCACCACGGGTGACCGAGATCGTTAAGGCGCGGATCGTGAGCGGAAGGTCTGGGGTTTGAATCCCACCAGGACTGTCCACCCTGACTGGGGTTTTTTCCAGGTTTTCCTCAGTCCTCATAACTGGCAAATGCCGGGGAGGTACCTAAACTTAGGCCTGGAACATTTCCTTCCTTAAAAAGCCTTTCCCAATGTATCATTTCATTTCATTTCATGTATCATCAGTGTTCACCGCCTGTGGTGCCTCAGTAGTAAAAACGGGCGTTAAACACTACTCAAAAAAAAAAAGCAATAAAATAATTTTTTCCAAGAAATGTGCTTCCCTACCCACTTCCGTTTCCAGTGTCCTCTTCTATAATTGCTTACTAGCACACTTCTACTTGCTCCATCCTAAAAGTCTTTTTAGGTCATAATTTTATTCTAAGTTTTCACTACATCCCAACTCAGATATCATTTTTCATATTTGTCTTCTATTTCTTGTCACATACGTAAAACATAATTTGTTAATAACCTGTTTTGTAGTGTTTTGAGTTCCTAGCAGTTTATCACTCATTCTCCTAACAGCGCTCGTACTAAAATACATTTCGGATTGGGCCATTAAAAGCAAAAGACAATAATAATACGATGTTAGAAGTGGTGGTGACGTTAGATCGAACTTTAAAATGCCTCAAGATGGTGGAAAAGGAATAAAATAAACAGATATTAGGAAACAGTAAAAGGAAATTACTAAAATATATTAATATAGATCACCTCTCTTACAACTGGATACCATAATTATGTTATAATGTTACCATTTATAATAATAAGATTAACAGAATTAATCTTCTTTGAAATGATTTTGTTAATTATTGCAATTTATTCCATCTATAAAACGACAAAGAATGAATATGATTTAAAAAACTACAATTAACTTTGGTTTGAAAATTGAAAACAGGGCGCATTTTAACAGTTTCAAAATATCTAGTGTAAGCACTGTATATAACGCGACTTAACAACCAGTCTGCTATTTTGGGTATGTACACATAAGTCACCTAGTCCGCATCGTTTATTTCCCTTGAAATAGGCAATTAATGTAAACATCAGTAAGTTTATTTTTTAAATACTGCACAGAGCGCAAAAAATATTGTTTTCTTTGCGTAATTAATAAGCAACTGAAAATATAATGTTTTACAAATTCACACATCTAGCATGAAAATCGCATAAGACGATAACCTTAAGCGATTTGTCATAAAAACTTGATCGCATAAGAAAAACGTTCCTCTATTATCACTTCCATTTCTATAAAAATGTTAATTATCTGTGTGGCAGACTTATTCTTATCTCATCCTATGAAACATATTTTTTAAATTGTACAATTAATGTACTGTGTATTTTTAGAAACATAATTAAAGTGTCGTATGGTAGATGAATTTAAAATAGTAATTTAATGCACCTTTCTATGCAGAAAAAACTCTTTGCTTTGTTTAAAGATTTGGGTCTGTCAAATATAAGCAATGATTTCAAGAGCAAAATAAATAGAAAAGGTAGGGAGATAGCAAACAAATTAATTCTTTTAATTATTGAGTAAACACAATTAGGTATATTAAGTACTGATTAGCATTATAATAGGAATAAACATGTTTCTGTATATATATTAACCAGATGTAACATGTGCAAATAACTTTCTTAAGAGTCGAAAAGAAACTTCAGCGCTCTTAATATACAACCCCTTGTTCATTAGATTTTGAAATGAAATATTTTATGTCTAAATGTTTTTGTTGAGAGAGCAATAACAATATTAAGTACTGCTCTTCTTCCCCCTCTTCATTATTACTTATGCTCAATCTATTACCCAAAACGCCAGAAAAGCTAATTCAGCAATAGTGAATTGAGAATTTTCAAATACAAAAACTTACTGCTGAAAAGTAATTCTGTTATTAGCAAACCGTATGAAAGTTGTTCTATATGAAGTTGAAAGAATCTTTTCCAATGGAATGAGCGATGTCCAGAATTACGCTCTATAAGTATGTTCCCGTTTTCATGTTGTCAAAACGTGATGCCTTCAATATTTTTCTATAAATGTAAGTACATAAGTAAGAATATGAAAAATGGATACAGAACTCCCTAGATCACATCACAAAACAGGCTATTCCCCCTATTTGTCCTAGTAGCTGCTTAACATTTATGAATAACTCGATAGTTTATCATATTAATCATAATTGAAGAATATTTTAAATTGTAACACACAGCAAAACGTGCTTAGGTACTTGTTTAATGTTTAACTGGTCGTATTAGGACAAAGAATAACTCGAAAGCAGTTATAATAAATAAAGATCTAAACACAACTTGTAATTTTCCAGCATTTGCCCGTATCTGAAAGTAACTTCTCCCATTAATTTTGTAATTTCAGTTTCTAATATTTACACTGAACGAATTAACACATATATTATGTTTTCAAGGAAGTTTTATACTTACATGTTCCTTAATGCCCAATTTCACCACAGAACATAATCAAACAAGGCCGGGCGCACATTACATATAATTCGAAACTACCGAGTAGCATAAAAGTGGTTGTCGCCAATATTCCTCACCAGTTCTCAAAAACACAGTCCATTTCGTATTACACAACAATGCATTGCAGAGGAGAACACACTATACGATAAAGCAACGCCCTAATTCAGTTCAAATTCACAAAGAATGAGTATAATATTAACTATACACTTGGGAAACAAAATCATTTCACACTATAAAGTATGGACAAGATGATAGAGTCCTGTGAATAGGCGTGGCTTCTTAATGCAATGTACATGATACATAAATTCTGAATAGATGCACGCAAGCAATATGGGTGGGCCGGCTACGGTACGACCGCTCGACGAGCCAACTGCAGAATGCACACACACACATTCTGCCCCCTCTCCCTCTGCTAGTCCGCACCGGCGCTTGGCGTCGAGGCCATCCCTTTCATCTCACCAGTTAGGCGGGTGTAGTTATGTTTAACGTTGGGACGTTTATTATGGAGGAGTTTTACCTGATGAAAAGTGATAGAATTGGCTAAAATTACATATAAGTGAAGGACCCCAAAAGTTTAAAAGGGAAAACTTTATTGAAATGTTTCTATTCATCAATTTTAACCACAGCATAGCGCTAAAAATGTTCTAAAATTCATATTTTTCATACTTGTTCCTAAATCATGTCTCCATATTTTATCTTGATCTATTTACAAACTTGGGGAGTAGGAAACAGATGTCAAATAACTGAAAGTATTTTTGTCTGTGGTCATCTGGAAGCAGGTATTGTTCCCAAAACCAAAATTGTCAATAATGCAACGCAAATTTCCCAATATTTCCTACTTTTATTTTAATGAAAGTACATTCATGGTAGTTATTTGTTCACAGAACAGTGCCCCATTACCAAAATGAATAACATTTTTATAATATTTACAGCAACAACTTTGCACTACATTTTTTTCTCCCATAAATTTGATCTTATAAAAATCCAAAAATTTGTATGAATAAAATGAATCGTTCATCAATGTACCGGTTTTAATTTTGTAGGTGGCCAATCTATTTTGATCCCCATTAACATTCTTTATTTAGAATGTCCATGGAGTAAAATTTACTTTAACACATATAACATAATTTTGTAACATTTAAAACTTTTTATTCGAAGTGTTCACCCCTGATAATCACGGAGTATTACCTGTCACTCCATTGTTTACTAATTTTGTCATCTATTGTGTAGTGTTGAAAACATATAAAGTGCATATTCAGACAACAATTAATTCCAGCTATATAGAACAGGCAGTTTGTTTAAAGTAAAAAGCAAGGTTCTCATAATTCTGTGGGTCAGTGAGTTAATATTTCGTGCTTCAAGTATGGTTATAGTCACTAAAGAATTACACATGTATCAAAACGCTTTATGGGCATTTTACCTGCTAACGATTTCTAATTGTTCCTTTTAAACACTTTGCAGGTTTCAGTAAATAAATAAAATTAAAATCTGTAATACCCAGCCTGACTCCTTATTTCTTATACCAGGATACGTATTCCAAATTTTCCCCATTCATCATCAGGGAAAATTTACAATTTTTACATTATAGTTGTAGACTCTCTACTGATTGATTTATTTATGGACGCTCTTTAACATCTCAGGTCATCAGCTCGAGGCTCTTTTTCAGACTTGAGGTTCTTTTTCGTGCCGTAAATGTACGACACGGGACCCACGGCTTTACTTCCCTTCCGAAGGAAGCCATACTTCGGATTTTTACGCCCGAAATAATCCATCGGTCCTGGCCGGGTTCGAACCCGCGATCTTGGATTTAGGAGGCAAGTATGGTAACCACTATACCACCAGGACCGACATAGTTGTACAGATAATTATAATAAACAATATGGTCAAAATAATATAATATAATGAAATTTAATAAAAAATAAAATTAATAAATAATCATATGATAAATTCCCAATTGCAACTAAAAAATTTTCAATTAACAATTAATTTTAATTATATTTTAACCTATTGATATATTTTAACCAAATTTTATATTTTATCATTTATACCATTATTAATAATTTACTACACATTTAATATTATTTATCTTTAATTATTTGTTATTTTATCTTATTCATTACTTATCCTTCACAATCATTATTACAATTTGAAATAAAATCAAGATAAAAGTAACGTTACTGTATTAAAATGTAATTTCAATTAATCTAGATAATAGAAGTATAAAATGAGTGGTAACCAGCCGCAACTACTAATTATAATCTAATCTATTCGAACCAGCGGCAACCGCCTGTGGTGCCTTTGTAGTAAAAACGGGCGCTAAACACTACTCAAAAAAAAAAAAAAAATAAATAAAAATAACCAGCGGCAAACATGCGCTGGTGTCCAGTACTGACTATTTATTCAACTCTTCAAGTTTAAGCTTTTAACATGTAGTCATGCCCTTCCTTTTACTTATTAATTAATAATATGTATATTTTATCACTACAAAATTTCAAGCATTAAAACATTGCATGTACCTATGCATGTTCATCTCTCATTTATTCACACTTAAATACTTCTACACTTTTCCATCACTACCAACTTTCACTAAAGCCTATAACGTTTCCGTTACACGAGAACACTTAAACATAAGAATCTTCTTCTGCTCTGTCTAGAGCTATTTTATTCCAAGGTCCATTAGCTGCAGTTCCCGTCTTCTCTAAACACCTACTCTCTCACTGCATCAATTAGGGATTGTAACACCTCTCTCTTATCTCATCTTCATCTCCTTCTTATCATTATCGTGAAATAAGTAGTCTACCTGCATCTCAGATCCCTCTTCTCCCCATGCTTCACACCTCTTCCACCTCCTCTATTTCCTTCTTCTGCATTACCCTCTCTTATTATGTCCCACTACATCATTTCTCCTCCTCACATTTACTCCTATAGCTGTCATAAATTCTTCAAGCAACTTTCTTCGTCTATTGCTTCTTTTTCTATCCAGACTTGTGTACCTGTCGTTGTTCAGTAATATCTTCTTCTTGCTAAATAAAAATAAATTCCTTCCTCTAGGATTTCACTCCAAACTCCCCTCTATGTACTCCATTCCCTCACTCTGCACCCGCTTGTCGGTCCTGGTGGTGTAGTGGTAAGCATACTTGCCTTCTAAACCCAAGGTCGCGGGTTCAAATCCGGTCAGGATCGATGGATTTTTTCGGGCGTAAAAATCCCAAGAATGGCTTCCTTCGGAAGGGAAGTAAAGCCGTGGGTCCCGTGTCGTACATTTACGGCAGGAAAAAGAACCTCAAGCCTGAAAGAGAGGCCTCTGAGCAAAATTTGTTGGTCGTTTCACGCTCTGTAAAGAATGGGACGCTGATGACCTGAGATGTTAAAGAGCGTCCTTAAATAAACAAATCAAAAAAATCTACACCAGCTCCTTATTCTATCTCCCTCTCGTTTCTATCCTTCCTCCCTCTTCCTCCTCTTCTTTTTAACCTTCTTTTTCTTCTCCATCTTACTCTCTTCCCTCGTCATCTTCAGCATTCTCTCCATTCTCCTCTTCCTCATATCTTTGTACTGTGTTGGCTAAATTTAATATTTGTAATCTTGCTGATCTTCTAATCACATCTTCAACTTGTACTGTAGCTATTATTGGTATCTCTTCCTATTCCAACTTTTCTTCCCATTCAATAATACAACTTTTATTAGCCAATTTCTCCAAGTGCTCGCATAAATTTTTGTCTCTTGTGATAAATTATATTTGTAAATCGCCTAAACTTTCTCTCTTTTCCTTAATAAATAATGTGCGCATTAAAAAGGATTTGTTCTGGTGTACTTACACATAGTCATTAGGTGATTTATTAATTTTATTCCAATAGATTTTATATGGTCCATGACCTGTTAGTTAATGTATTAATACTTTAGTAGAAATGGTGCGTTTTAATTGTAATCTCTTGTTGATCTTATTCAAGATGTTATATGTTTTTCTTCCCATTTTCATTGGTCCCAATCTCTTTGCTAGCTGATACCGTCCTTGGTACCCTATCAATGGCGAGAAATGAATTAGAATACATGTAACATCTTATTTTAGCTAACTGTAAGTGAAGGGTTCTGTAAGTGCGTAAAAGTGTCACTAATAGCGGAAATTCTCCCTCGGATAGCACAGGGACCGTCTGCGAGACAATTAATTAAACTATTTTGTTCATTGGAAGGGGCTGCTTTTTCCTGGCAGGTATGTTGGCACAGAAGAACGCTGTTAACATTGTGCTACGTTGAACTCTTACGTACAGCAGAAATTGAAATTGAATGGTGGACGAATCGCCAAGTTGTTACGCTCAGATAATCTGACCAGCCACTAATATGAGAGTTGCATGAAGTCACTGATAGCCTATAAGGATGTATAAATCCATAGTGGCGGGAAAATAGAGCGTCCTTGTGTCACGTGGTCAAGTGAGTCTTATTGAGTATTTAAGGACATGAATTCGTCCCTTTTTGAGGTATTCGGAAGTCAGAATGTAATCTGGGAAACTCGCACTGGAACTTCAATGTTCGAGCTTCACTTCTGCTCGGCGCTTCTGTTCAGCAGTCAGAAAACTACTCTTTGTCAGGTATTATAGCTCTGCCAATGTCTCATTACTGCGATCCGAAGAGAAACGCCCTGGTACGCACTTTTGTTGAATAAACGACGTCAAGGGGCAGATAACAAGGTATTATTTCTCTTCAACACATCTCCTTTAATTCTTATCACTCAACCCCCACTTTCAAGTCCCAAAAAACAACAACATTCCTGTAGATGGACAAGATAAGTTATTGAGTGGTGAGATGTATCTGCATATAATCAACTTCCATCACCATTCTTCCATTAACTTCTATCACTTCTTCAAACTTAGGCCTGCTAACGTGACATAATCAAAGCAATTAAGTTAACAGCCACCATCCAATAACTCCGTCACAGGTTGCGTTTAATATGATTTTAATACCTTTGATTAAATTGTTAAAACTTCTAATTATTCTCTCACTTTCTCAAAATTCTCCTTTTTAAGGCATAGATTTTTCCCTTTAACGTTATTAAATAGTAAATTGGAAAAATACCCGTTGTTACTAGTCGGTGTTGCACTTACTGCGCCTGTGTATCTTAACAATATTTCCCGCTGAGTTCTTAATTGATGTTTAATGAAGACATCATTCACTCTATGGGCCCATACTCCCGTCCCATAGGCAATAGCTCAAAGTATGCTGTTGTAGTTAATTGTGTTTTAGTGTCATATTAAATCTTGGTTGAATTATCCTTACCAACTGCACCATAGAGTTTTTTTCCTGAATTTTACATATATAATGATTACGATTTCTGAATTAATTTTTTCGTCCAACAATTCCAAAAACTTCTTCTCTTTGCCCCTCATTACCTGATTATTGTATTTTGTGGGTCTCTTTTTAGCTTTTTTTTTTTATAATCATTTTGCTAGAACTACTTGTAGTTTTGAGTTACTGCACCAGAAGTTTGATTAATTAGTTAAATTATTAGCCTCTGTTCTATTATTTCCTTCTATTATAAAGATAACATAATTGGCATGTGCCACGGTATTATTAACTACGTTCGAGTCTTCTCACAACCTCTCCGATAGTGTTTCAAGAAATATGTCACAGAAAATTGGTCCTAGGACCCACTCTTGAGGACATTCTTTTGATATTTTTCTCTATTTTTCCTCCTACCCCTTTCCTATATACCTTCCCGTTATTATAAGAATATTTTAATAATTTGTACACACTTGTTAGGTATTTCTTTTCTCTTGATATTTTAAAGAGGAAGGGTCATCAAACGCCCCTGATGTGTCAACAAAAACCCCTATTAGAGGTTTAGATTAAATGTTTGTACTAGTTTTAGTACTCCATTTAGTGTATCTTCGGTACATTTTCTATTTCTAAAGCCAAATTTATTATCACTCATTCCAGTCATTGTTCTGTATTCAGCGATCCTTTTGCCAAGTTACTGTTCAAAATTGCTTTCCATTGTATTCAATAAAAAAAATGGCCGGTATAATTTTGGGTCTTTTAGGTCTTTATCAGCACCCTTTTTATAAGTTATTAATTTAGCTTGTTTCCAACAATTTGGAAAATTTCCAATCATAAGCATCCATTAAGAAGTTTAAATAAGAAAGATGTTAATTTATCTTCCAAATGTTTGAATACTTCATTTGTTATTTCATTAGGTTCAGCACAGCATTTGTTTCTTTTTTGAATAATTTGTTTTATTTCTGTAATAGCAATGGGTGTGTGACTTTGTTATTATAATAATCCAGCAACATATTAATTCTTTTTAATGTTTTTTACTCTGTGTCTGTATTTCATCATCAAGTAATACTTTTTTAAAAAGTGCGTTGATTGACCTTTTCCAATCAGTTGTCGTTTCATTATCTGATTTTAAAGTACTTAACATTTCTCTATTTTTTTATTTTGTTCATTACAATTTTATAGGCGTCCCCAAAGCATTTATGTTTAAATTATTTTCAATAACATTTTTCCATGATTTATGTCTCGTTTCAGTCAGCAATTTTTTAAATCTTTGTTTTGTGTGTCGAACGTTTCTTACATTATTTATTCTCTCCTCCGCAATAGCCGTCTTTTGATACATTCTTCTGTTTTTCCTCATTTGTCTTCTAACTTTTTCGGAGTGCTTCGGTCCACCCCTTATTCGATAATTTCTTAATTTTAATAATAGAACCGTTTTATCCATTCCTGTTTTATTATCTTCGTTAGGTTATCTGCTTCCTGGTCCATGATAGCTCTTGGTATATTAAGTTGGAGTTGTGAAAAATATGTTTCAACTTTTGCCAATTTGCCTGTGCATAATTATACCCCTGTCTTCCTCTGCCTGCTCTTCCCATGTCGTAATCACATGATCACTTGTAGTTATGTCTTGTTCCAATGTCCAGTATATAATTTTTCTGTTTAATTTTATTATTACAGATGGTTCAACTAATGTTAGCAAATGCACCAACTCTGTTTTCAAATGTTGCAGGATTATTTGCTTCATTCTTTATTATTAGGTTTAGTTCAGATATTAGTTCCTCTAATTGTTCTTTTCGTCCCTAAGTTGATTAAACTATCAATCCTACTTTGCGTCTGCATCGCACGTGTGTGTGATTTCAATGTTCCCAGAAATTCTATTCATAGTTTTAATTTTCGACAGATATGATTTAATTTTGCGACTCTATTGAATGTAATGATTGAAAAGTATAAATTTACCGTTTTATGTTCAATTTTGATGCAGTTAATATGTAACTATTTAATCGCCTAATGCTGACTGCTTGAAGGTTTTCATTGTTTATGATTATTGTCGCCATTGGATTTTTGCTACTCCGCTACATATTACCCTTGCTTTTATTGATAAATGTATTAATTTCTTTTTAAAGGAGTAGGGTTACGGAATACATAAAATATATATTTTTAATTCTTCTAATATTTTCTTAACTTCTGACATCAAACGTTTAATTCTTTGTGCATTTCACTGACCTGTTTAAGTAGTGAATAACATAATTTCAATGTACACTTCAGTAATATGAGTAATTTAGTACTACTTTTTGTGTCCACGACCTTATGATCCAGGAGAATGTGTTAGCAATACTCGTTTGTGCCAGGTTACAAGACGTTAACGTTTACATTCTATTTATTGAGATATGGCCAATCTTAAGCATTGACGTATGAGTAATTAATCGTTAGAACTTTAAATAAATGTACCAATTAATATTTTTTTCTTTGGGCAGATACTAAAATACCTATTTGTAGAATATATTTTTCGCATAAGATGAACATTGTTTTACATTTATTGTAAACTAGAATATTAATAATTATTTAAAAATTAAGTTTTTATATTAATGAAATTCATTAGAATATACAAATAAGCATATATATTTTATTAAGAATAATTTAGAGTTGTTTTAAAAACAATATTCTACATATCTGTGGTCGAAAAGCATTTGTGCTCTGAAATATTAACTTTATTGCATATGCATTATGAAACCCAGATATTCACATAATGTTATAAATGATCCAATTATTTATCGTACATAGGCGTTCCTCATTAACGCTTGTAAATTTCATTCCACTACCACCAAACAAAGATACTATAATGATGATGTTGATTACGTTCTAAAAGATGCTGATTTTTTTATCTTTCTAATAT
This sequence comes from Metallyticus violacea, assembly GCA_030762175.1. NCBI lineage: Eukaryota > Metazoa > Arthropoda > Insecta > Mantodea > Metallyticidae > Metallyticus > Metallyticus violacea. The sequence goes on from CM060846.1 coordinate 226,965,498, forward strand.
TTTTTTCACAATATTTTAAACTAATTGCAGTCTCTGAAATGCTTTGAAGGAATGTAATAGCCCTAATCTTAAAAGTATATTTCACCTAAAACTGCTTCCATTATAATTGGGTCGATCGCACTGTTGAATCCTAGTAAAATATTTATTACTCATTCCACTTGTTCAATTTAGTCAGCAAATTTAAAATAACTTCAATATTAATTGAAAATATTCAATAATATTTTGTAACCTTTGCAAATAATTTTATATGTGTTTAAATCAATTGTCTTTCCCATAGGCCTTCTGTTAAACGCAAATATCTCTTACCAGCTGCGCAAAACACCCTGCCCCACTATTAGGACTTTAAATTATCACTTATTAATCTGTTACACACTCATGTTCCTGAAAGTTTCCTTAGAGATAGAGAGATAGTCGCAATTTTTTAATAAAGTGCGTGCACAACCAGGTTTAAATTTCAAGTGTTAATATCCCCTTATGCTTAGTCATTTTTATGCGTTATTAACTGTCTTACTTATTTACTTTCCCCATAATTTTCACTTGGTGGGCTGTTTAGGCTATTTTCATGCATTAAACCACCTCGAGATTTAAAATGTACTTGTTCAAATTACCCTGCTATATGCGTAACTGTTTCAATATAATTCTTAAAATTAGATATTGCACAGTTTATTATTATTATTACCATCATCATAAAGTAGTTCACGATTAATAATTGGTTTTCTGCTTTTTCACCAAATATTGTTCGTCCAACATTAACGATATAATCTTCTTTACACACATATATGTTTATATATTACAAACTGATTCATATAAAATCCATACATTTATATATTAATTTCAATACGAACAATACAAATAAATTTCTGAACATCAAAAATTGGGCATCTCTGGGAAAGTTCTATCATCCATAGTGAACGTGGAAAATGCTCCTTCTGCTCTCGAAGGCATCACTGAACTCATCGCTTCATGTTCCTGGTCGCTAGTTGATTTTTTATGTAATGTTCTATTTCAAATCGTTCGATGGCGTACACTGATTTCCAAGTAACTTAATAGGAAAACGTCTGTTGTTATAAAATCTGGAGATTTCAGTGGACATAAATTTTTGTAAATTATCTGGTTAAAGAAAAGTTCGATCTGCTCCATAGACACAGATGTGGCGCCATCTTTCTTAAAATCTCCTTGATGCAGTTTTACATCATCAAACTGCTCAACAAACTCCATGAAAATGCGTCGGTTCTGTGCAGGTGTCGATAGTTGAAAAAAATTTAATCCACTATTCTCTGTGCCAATATTGCGCATAATTCTCGAATTTCACTAGCTGCATAGATGCTTCAGGAATCACGTGCGGATTGTGGGCGACCCAAGTGCGTATGATCTGTGAATTGACAAGCCACACAAACGAAACTGATCTTCAACTATGAACCATTTTGCACAATGTACGTTTGAAACCATCCGCAATATTTCACTCCTTTAGCCTTATGTGCTTCCGACAACTTTTGAACAACCGTAACATCTTTAGATTTTCTATCTTTGCAGCTCGCTAATACTTGAGTAGAGGTACTCGGTCTCCTATGACTAGGCATTAACATCCTCAGTCACCGTCTGCAGTGCATATAAGCGATGGTTGTCTGTTACACTGACGATATTCAATTGTTTCCAAATTGGATACCAGCGCCAATATTATGCTTTTATCAGGGGATTGCGAACACCAAATTCCCTCTGGTATGCCCTTTGCGTACCTTTAATCAAATTTTTATGCAGTAAACATGACCAGAAAAAACATCGCTGTAGCATGTATTGCATTCTCACAGCGACTAACGCAAAATAGCGGAAACAGTGGCCAACTCCCGAATCTGAATTTCTGTGGCATCTCATGACAAGGGATCCAACTCCCAGAGATCTGGAGACAAAAGAGTGGCCCATAGTCTAAAAATGTACATAAAGCATACGAAATGATGAATGTAAATTGAGGTATTGATTCGAGAAAAAGGAACTCCAGGAACAGTCATTAGATGCAACGATTATTATCTCCAATGCTTGGTATTTAACAATGAGCTGGCTTATGAGCCACACAAAATTGGCCTATCTCACAGTATGGATAAAAGCGTAGAAGTGGTAAAGCATGGCATTATTTTGCTCCAGGTATCTTTCTGTCCTCGATCTCGCGTGCATATTTTTCACTTAGCTGTTTGCAGCATGTACTGCTCCAAAGAATGGGTATCAACAAAACACTAAGTGTCACTCTGCCTGCACAGATTGCACACCAGCATTCCACGACGATCCATAATCAGATCGAAAAAAACTTGTAAGGTGAAATATCGTCTGGGGTGTAGACCGTTCAGTTGAACTCGGATATTTAAGTTCTCCAACATGTATACAACAGGGCCATATTTAATATCGAAAATGAGAGAAACTTGATCAAAAGTGCAAAATGTGCGGATGTGATAGTTTGAAATGGCGTTCAATATAAGCACTACGAAAAATAAATCGTAAAAAACTTCGAGCTTCAAGCTCGAAAATATAAGTGTAATTAGAGTGAGATTATGAATATCCAATATATCTTCAGTGAGTGTCCCCTTTAACAATGCGGTAGTAAGCACTAGTGGGCTTGGTGGTTATTAAAGTCGCCCAGCGGAAGAAAACCAATGACGCTAGTAGTATGTGCCCCGGCATGGACGTTTGACATCTTTCGATACCTAACAAAACGAACATAGGCAAATTTTTTTGATAGCCGGTAAAGAGATAAATAGATTGAGTAGTAAACGCTTTATTTTGTCCCCGAAAGACGTCAATAGTTCGCACCGGAAATTTGTTTTTTGGTAGATGATGAACGATGACAGCCGGGGCGGGAATTTTGTTTTCTTTTCTGTTTTTCTATTTTTCCTTTTATTTTCTAAATTTTTTTGATTAAGTACATATATGTGTGATGATTGATGGTACGCTGGGAGAGAGCATTTGTCAAATATTTTTGCAAGTTCATATATATATATATATATATATATATATATCTTAAAATAAAATGACAGGTAGAAAGGGGACTTTATCCTTATCTTTTTATTTTTCCTTTTTTTTAAGTGGTGTGTTGAAATTCCTCTCTCTCTCTCTCTCTCTCTCTCTCTCTCTCTCTGCCTCTCTCTGAGCAAGTACATGTATATGACGATGAAGAATTACGAATTTGTCGGAGGCAAAAATCGCCTCCGCAGAAGTGTAGATAGCAACATAGCAACGTCCAAAGAGAGACTGAAGGAAGGTTATCCTGTAACGTCACCAAGCAAGACATGTATCATGATTTACCACAAACATCCCTAAAGTGCAAGTTTAAGTTATTTAAAAACAAATAAAATGTAACTTGTGCATAGGTCGGCGTTGTCCAGCGTGCGCTGTCTGGTGCTCCAAGTAAGCGTGGTGCGTACTGGCACACGGTTAAAGCTATGTGTGAAAATTATTTTATGATGGAAAAAATGTTGCGCACAAAGGTGTTACGTTGCAATAAAAGTAAATATTAGAAAAATACCAACTTTGAAAATAAAAAAAAAATAACAGTTACAATATTTAACTTTACAAAAAGAAGTTATGTTGCCCGAAAACGCCATTTTGTTATCTACTGCTGGGTAAATACCGATTTTTTTATGTTCTTAACGCGCATTAAGAATTGTAACCACTGGATGTAATGGGCTTTGTACCGTATGCATTATTTCGCGTTTCGCATTGCATTATCCGCAATGCGTCAGCATTCTGACCACTTGCACAGTATCCGGTTTCCCACGGCCTCCGCTTCGGATGTAATGACCATTGTACCGTTTCGCATTGCATCGTCCCAATTGCGTCATCATTCAGTGTTTTTCCACCTGACGCAGCTGCACATGCGATGGATAAAAACTGCGGTTTCCCATTTACTGGTAATGCTACAAGCATGACACTTTTCCGGAAGGTAGTCTGGACAGGTTGTAACATATTTTACCACATACATCTTATACGTCTTATTGTGGAAGTACATTCATGCTTTAAATAAGATACGGCTTACACGATGTGCATAGGTAGATTGTCCTCGAGCAATGTTATGAGAAATAAGAAGGTAAGGAGCCGCTGTGATTGGTCGAAATAAGCTGGATTGTGATTGGTGGAGAAGGAATATGATTGGTGAGAATAAAAACATTTGCTCGAACGTTGCCCGCCATATTGTTTTAACATGTTGAGCAAGTAGAGACACACAAGTACAAACATGAATAATACTTTCTAGACATATACGTAAATGTTATTATATATAACCATCTATTATTTGATAACAATAAAGGGAAAAGTAGTATTAGATAATTTGTTCGCTCACTAAATTATGGAATTGGTAAACGATATCCTCATGCAGGGGATGGGGAGTGATAAAAATATATACCGTGGTTGCCAAAAATGTATACGCTCTTTCACAGTAGATATCCATTTAATATATTTCAAAGTTGGACTGATAAACAACAGTAATATGTGGTAGCGGAAAGCAATTTTGAAATGGTATTGCAAAAACGAGAATGCTGTTGAAGTTCAAAGGCACCGAAGACGTGTGTACAGAACACAACCGCCAACGCGAGTAACAATTGCAAACATTGGAGACAAATTTGGGACTCATGGTACCGCGTGCGATGTTCACAAGGGCAGATCTGGGAGACCTTGCACAGCAACAAGCCCCGCGCACTGGGTCTAAGGCACTATTCTAGGCACTAACCAAGGCACTGGATTGGACGAAGAGGTCCAATTGATTTTCCACCGCGTTCTCCGGATCTATCTCCGTTGGACTTCTACCTATGGGGAATTCTTAAGGATGTTGCATACCGTAAAACACCAGCTACACTGGCAGCACTTCGGGAAGAAATTGAAACGGCATGTGCTGCAATGGCTAAGGACACTTTCGCAAACGCTACTCGATCAGTAGTTCAACGTACTCAGAAGTGTATCGACGCCGATGGTGGGTATTTTGAGCAACTGTTTTAATTGTAAGAGTCTAAGATAATTAGTGCTCATCATTTTTTGTTTGGGTGAATTCAGTTTTGGTTTGTTAACAGACATTTTTCTTTGCTTGGAGTGTGTATACATTTTAGCACCCTCTGTATGTTGTATTTTTTTATTCAAACTTATGTATTTTTTTATGGTGGCACTACCGACGGGGGACAGCGTTGGGCGCCCGACAAACCGAGATGAAAGACGGTATGGCGCACGGTTCAAGTCATGTGTGAAAATTATTGTTGCGACACAGAATATTAAGTTTGCAAAAAAAAAAAAAAAAAAAAAAAAAAAAAGGGTTATTTTGTGCAAAAAGATAATTTTGAAAAAAACACTGTTTTAAAAACAAAATATCAACTTTAAGAAAGAGAACCATTTTGTAAAAAAATATTAAATTTGAAAACGAAAAAAAAATGATTCTACACATAAATTATTATATTTGAAAACAAATTAGAACAATCTTATAAACAAAAGGGCATGTTAAGAAACAAAATATTAACTTTAAAACAAACAATAAACTATTATATTCACAAAATATGGACTTTGAAAACAAAAGGAACTGTTTTATATTCAAAATATTGTCTTTGAAAACAAAAAAGAACTGTTTTATAAAAATATATATTAACTTTGAAAATTAAAAAAAACTATTTTATACACAAAATATTAACTAAGGAAATAAAAAATGACTATTTTATAAAAGTATTAACTTTGAAAACTTGAAAGAACTATTTTATAAACTAAATATTAACTTGAAAACGAAATAGAAGTATTTTATACACGAAATATTATTTTAAAAACCAAAGTGAATTATTTTATAATCAAAGTATTAACTTTGAATATAAAAAGTACTAATTTATACACAAAATATTGACTTTAAAAACGTTAAACAGCTATTTTATAAAAGTATTAAATTTGAAAATCAAAAGAACTTATTTTATACACATAATATTTACTGTGAAAACAAAAAGAACAATTTTGTAAACAAACGTGTGTATTGAGAAATAAAATATTAACTTTTAAAACAAAAATGAAATATTTTGTAAACTAAATATTAACTTCGAAAACAAATAAAATAATTTTATAAAAGATATTAACTTTAAAAAAGGTAAAGAACTATATATAGACAAAATATTAACTTTGAAAACAAAATAGAACTATTTAAAAATATATATTAAAAAAAGAGCAATTGGTAAACAAAAGTGCTTGTAAGTAAACTATTATATAGGCAAAATATTAATTTTGAAAACCAAACAGTTCTTTTTATAAAAAATTATTAACCTTGAAAATGAAAAAGAACTTTTTATACACAAATCATTTAAAATGAAAACAAAATGTACTATTTTGTAAAAAAGATAAACTTTCAAAATAAAAGAACTGTTTTATAAACAATTTATTGACTTTGCGAACAAAAAAGAACAATTTTTTTAATCAAAAGTGCATGCTAAGAGATGAAATATTACTAACTTTGGCAGCATTATAAAAACAAAAAGCAAAAACAAAGGTTAGCCACAGTATCTAACTTGCAAAACTAAAATTGAAAAACAGACTATGAACTAATTTGTTGCAGTTGATGTTCTGCTTGTATGTCATGTTCGACAATATATATTAATTGGGAGATCTGAAGCTCATCCATCTTGAACCACCTTGGAAGGTGAACTGTGCCTTGTGATATGGACGAAGAAAATCATCTGTAATTGTCGTATATAAACAAACATTACTGCAGTTATTGGACGTATATCTACCATAAAAACACTATATTCTAGAACACCTTACGTTTCCAAATAGGCATTTTTAAGTCTACCTGTTTAGAAATAAAAGAAAAAGAAAAAGAAAAGAAAAGAAAAATTGCAATAAATAAAAACCTTAAAATGTAGTCTGTACTTTCACGTAATTGTATGTGGGTCGTGGATTCCAGTCCCGGATAACTTTAAGTCATCGTGTTATTGAGTTGTGATTGATAACCATTTTTCTTATAGCGAAACTATTTTTTCATATGCTATTTCTGTACAACCCAATTCTACCTCTCGCGCACTTCGGTACGCCAGAAGTTGTATGTTGCCTATTCTGGTCCCATTTTTTGCAATGTGCATAAAAACTATGCCTTAGTTTGCTTCTTTCCGCATTTTCCACCTGTTTCCTCACTGATTTTAGCAATTTAATTAAAACGATACATAACTTTGTCAAGTTTAGCATTTTAGTCTTTTTCCTCAGTAACTGTGAATACTTTGGCTTAATTTAACAGGTTTTTTTTTTTTTTTTTTTTTTTTTTTTTGCTGTTGCTTGTGTAATTCGACATGTATTTGCCTATTATTGTTTTTTGTGTGTGTGAATAAATTTGCCTATATAACCCATTTTTCCCGTTTCCTGAATTTATCTTATATAATCCTTTTTCAAGTGTTTGCGAAATTATTTTCCCTATTTTACTCATTTCTTGCAATTTACTTAAAACTATGCATTTGATGGTCCATTTTAGCAACTTGCGCCGTTTTCTTCAGTTATTATGTTTGTTTTTGCTCAAATAAACCTATTTTACGCTGTTCCATAAGATATTCCTCCTAACCTTGCCTACTAATAGGGTTCCCCCCCCCCGTTTTTACCTTCTCCATTTATTCGTCTATTTTAGTCATTTTACTATAGTTCCCTAATATTCATTTTTATTTTTATCTATTATAGCGTTTTTCACACATTTCTTAAGAAACCCTGCTTATATTTTTATCAATTCTGGTCTTTTCACAAAATTCCTAATAAATTCTGCATGTATTTGACCCCTTTTCAACTGTTTCCTCATTTATTAGGCTTATTTGAGCCTATTAGCCTTATTCACGTGTTTGCAACATCTTTTGGCCTGTCTCAGCCTATTCCGTCCAATTTAGTTCAATTAAAATAAACACTATGCCAATGGAGGCAATTGGATGATTTGTACCTGCATAATCGGAGAACACGGATTTTGCCTCGTCACCGGTAAATAGCAGGCAAGCGAAGACAAGCTGTAACACGCTAAATACCGAGAGCGAACAGGGTACAACTCGCACGAGAACTCGGACGGTCAGAGCTTTAAAACAACGGGTAGTCGTTATAAGATTGTAAATATGTCGATGCACACTCGTCGAATGATGCACGCATCAAGGTTTATTATTTTTTTTTTTTGTTGATTTATTTATGGGCGCTCTTTAACCTCCCAGGTCATCAGCGTCCCATTCAACCCAGGGCGTGAAACGGCCGAAAAATTTTGCTCCGAAGCCTCTCTTTCAGGCTTGAGGTTCTTTTTAGTGCCGTAAATGTATGACACGGGACCCACAGCTTTACTTCCCTTCCGAAGCAAGCCATACTTAGGATTTTTACGCCCGGGTTCGAACCCGCGATCTCGGGGCTAGGAGGTAAGTATCGTAACCACTACACCACCAGGACCGACATGACGGTTTATTGGGACGATGGTTAATTGCATTTTCGAGACTGCTACTTTGATCTTTGTAAGTGTTACTAAAAGAAATTTTATTAATTCATTATTCATAATTATACCTTACATTTATATTATGACAATAGTGGTAACCAGAATAATGATGATGCATTTTTGTACATCCGGAACAAACATCATATCCGGTGGATACAATTCTCACCTTGTCCGATATTCCAAGAATAAAAAAAAAAAAAACTCTCGATTTCTAATCACAGCTTTAATTTTCGCGTGTGCCCGCTGACATAAGAGAGACACTGTTCACATCTGAGCGCATAAATCAACCAATTATCTTGAATTTTAAGTTTTAATATGTCATTTCGCTAACAAAAATTACTTTTATTAGTTGATTAGTTTGCTATTTACTAAAATTCTTATCCAGGGCATATTAAGGATTATAGGTTTAATTATTTTTCCCATTTATTAGCCTGCCTTCTTGCTAGCCCAGAAAACTATAGTCACGACTCTCCTTTCAAATGAAACCGTTTTTAATTAGGCTTTCTTTCCGTTATCATGTGATATCACTTAATCTTTATATTTATATTTAGTTATTTTCTCTAAATTTTTATTAATTTACCTTCGAGACGTTACTGTTGGTGAAGTTAGTACAGTAACGTCTTATTTATTTTCCCTTCATTTTATCTATTTCTGCTTCCCTAATTCTTGTTATTTTAGCTACATTGTTCAAAGAGATACTTTGAATTTAATTTTTAATATATATTGGATCGAAATGGCACAAATGCTCCTTGCGTAGCAGTGTTTATGTTCTTTCTTATTTTATTTGTAAGTGCAAAGAGAAATTAGAAGGAAATTTAGTGTTCAAAGGGAAAATTGAAGGAGAATGTAGTTTAAAGAGGGAAATTGGAGGGAAAATTTGTATCACCAACCTAAATCCATGGTGGGAAATATACAAGGGAATTGGAGGGAAATTTAGTGTTGCTTACCTAACTATATTTTTTAATAGTGTTTAACACCCGTTTTTACTACTGAGGCACCACAGGCGATGGACAACAATGATACGTGAGATGAAATGATATATTGGGAAAGGATTTTTTTAAGGAGGAAACGTTCAAGGCTTAAATTTACCTCTCCAGCATTTGCCATTTATGAGGACTAAGGGAAACCTGGAAAAAACCTCAGTCAGGAGGAATGGTCCCGGCGGGATTGGAACCCCAGACCTCACGCTCATTACTAACTGTTTGAAAAGAGGTTTAAGGCAGAGAATGTTTGTTCTCCTTCAAGAGCTTACCCTAAGCTTCATCATTCGGCTACGTTAATTAATGGAATTTAAAATGTGCCTGTTCCTAACAGCATCAGTCACTCACTTGCGTGAGACAGCAATTACCCTGCCTTCCCGTTAGCCTATCATATCTCGTAGTCCCGTCATTCTTAATCTTCCATTTATATTGCAAGATTTTCTTTAAATTTTTACTAATTGACTTTCCAAATGTTACTGATGGTAAAGTTAATAGTGTTTGCCCTGTTGTTGTTTCTAGATCCCACAATTTACAATCGTAAGTGTTGTTTTATTCTTAATTAATTTTATTTTACTCTATTCGACATAATAGTCGTTTTAATTATTTTAATTGGCAACTGACTGTCACAGAAAAAGTAATGCAATACCTTCAATATTCTCTTTGTTTACTTCTCTTTCTCCTCTCTTGTATCTCCTTTTTTCCCCTTCACTCTCCCCGCTCTCAATATTCCCTCCCCGTTTTAATCCACTCCTCCCCTCCCCTTCCTCTTCTCTTACTTTCCTGCTCTGTTCTCTCCTCTTTCTCTTCTCTTCATCCCCTGCTCTCTTCTTCTTTCCTCACCTCACCGTCCTTTTCCACCACACATTGCTCCTCTTTCTCACTTTCTCTCTTATCTTCCTTTTATCTTTATGTCATTCTAGCTTACCTTTTCTTCCCCTTTTTCTTTTCTGTCACCCTTGCTTTCTTTTCTTCTTCTCTTTTTACTTCCTTTTCTCCTCTCATCTGTACTTCTTTCCTTAGTTCACCACTCTCTTTTCTCCTTTCTCCCCAAGCTTCGCTCCACCTTCTCCCTTCACCTCTTTTCTTCCTCTTCTCTTTCACCCCTCCTCTCTTGTCTTCCTCTCCCTATTTTATTTACTTCCCATATTTTCCTGCCCTTTTTAGACCGGTGGACTTAAATTGCCTATGTGGAAACGTAAAACATTCTGGATTGTATTGTTTTACGGTGGATATAATGGAAACGTAATGTTTTCTAGAATATACTGTTTTGTTTGTTTGTTTGTTTTTTTTTTGGTAAATATACGTCTGCTAACTGTAGTAATGTTTGTTCATATACGATAATTATAGATGAATTTCTTCGTCAAGATTAAGAGGCAGAGTACAGCAAGATGTGGTTCAAGACTAGCTTCAGATATCCCAGTAAATACAAATGGTGGAACATGACCTACAAGTAGAACATCAACTGCGACCAATTTGGAACTTTAAGTTAATATTTTGTTTCTAAATATTTTTTGCGACCTTAGATAGTGCAACTAATCTTTGTTTTGTTTTATTTGTTTGCTCCTTTCTTTTTCCTTTGCTTTCAAATTTAATATTTTATTTCTCAACATGTACTTTTGATTTTAAAATTGTTCCTTTTTATTTTCAAAGTTAATATTTTGTCTATAAAATTGATCTTTTTATTTTCAAAGTTAATAACTTTTTATAAAATACTAATGATTTGTTTTCAAAGTTAATATTTTGTTTATAAAATAGTTCATTTTTGCTTTCGAAGTTAATATTTTGTATCTCAAAATACACTTTCATTTATAAACGTGTTCTTTTCTGTTACCAAAGTTAATATTTTGCGTAAAAAACAGTTCTTTCGGTTTTGAAATTATTATTTTTTATAAAATAGTACTTTTTGTCTTCAAAGTTAATTATTTCCTGTATAAATAGTTGTTTAACGTTTTCAAGGTTAACATTTTTATAAACTTCTTTATATATTTTAAAAGTTAACATTTTATTCATAAAATAGGTCATTTTTGGTTTTAAAGTTAATATTTTGTTTCTTAACATGTACTTTTTTTTTATAAAATTCTTCTTTTTAAAGTAAATATTTTATGTATAAAATAGTTCTTTTTGGTTTTAAAAGCAATTTTTATAAAATGCTTCTGTAAATTTTTCAAAGTTTATTTTATGTATAAATAATATAACTTCTTTATATATTTTCAAAGTTAACATTTTATTCATAAAATAGGTCATTTTTGGTTTTAAAGTTAATATTTTGTTTCTTAACATGTGCCTTTGTTTATAAAAATTTTCTTTTTAAAGTATATATTTTATGTATTACATAGTTATTTTTGGTTTTAAAAGCAATTTTTTATAAAATGCTTCTACAAAGTTTTCAAAGTTTATTTTGTGTATAAATAATTCATAATGTTTCCAAAGCTACTATTTTTATAACATATTTCTTTATATTTACAAAATGAATATTTAATATTTAAAACAGTTCATTTTTCAAAGTGGATATTTTGTTTCTCGGCATGCACTTTTGTTTATAATTTTTTTTTTGTTTTCAAAGTTAATATTTTGTGTTTAAAATGTTTTTTTCTCGTTTTAAAGGTGACTAATTTTTATAAAATAGTTATTTTTTGTTTTCAAAATGAATAATTTGTTTATAATATACATTGGAGTGGTTTTATAGTGGGGGAATATTTTTGATGAGTTGTATATTTGTAAAGTCCTACTTTGGTGCGTCATATAGAGCGGAATTTTATGGAATGGATTTCGTGTAAATGTGTAAGGTGGATGCGGTTCTGTTGTTGACTGTTTGTCATGGTCTTGTTGTTTCCCCGGCTGCTAGCTCAGACGTCTGCTCCAATTCTGTTGTGTTGGATCTCAGGGTCCTCTGGAGTGTTTTGTGAATCAATTTTGATCCGTGGGAACAGGAAATTTATCATCCAAAGGATACAACTATCAAAAATTTTGCTGCTGTACGTTTTGTTAGGCCCCGATTCACCCTGGCACATCCTACTGACCCCTATAAACAAATGCTTATCTGTTTGGCAATCAATCGTGTAATTATCAATTAAGCCCACTCGTAGCTTTGTACCAGAATTTAATATTACACATTCGATAATTTAAAGCCATATCAGAAACTTTTGAAAGAGAAATTCTATTCCCTGTCGGATGAGCAATCACAAGTAAATTTAACATGAGTAAACATTTTCCATGAGTAAACATTCTCCATTTTCACGGTGTTCTTCATTATCAGTCACAATTCCACTATTTAAGGAAATGTTTATATTTTTAATAGGAGAGACAAATGTGATGTTTTGATTCTGTGATTTTGATCACTTCAGAATTTGATCTGTGACTCATCCATAAAAACAATGGAAGAACATAGCATTTTCCCAATTTTGTTATCATTAAAATAGCCTTCAGTATTTAAGCACCTAAAATTTAGATTATCAGCAGTCTTAGTTTACCTTGTTTGTTAGGCTTGCCTTAATATTTTAAACATGGACAGATATTTCTTGGTCATCTTAGGTGTCTACACACTGTTGTGCCGATTTTTGACCGCTTACGTTAGTCAATAATGTTCTTTCCTTTTCGTTCCTCTAGGTGCCGTCATGTGTTCAGGGTCTCCTCATGTTTGAAGTCTATGCCGATTAGCTAATGCATGTCTTGTATTGAAGGGTTCCATAGGCTAGTAAGGTCTCTGTTTCAAGATTTTCGAATTATTCTCTGCGGAGTCATACTATCGAGTGGTCGCAATCAAGAAGTTCCAGAGGTTTGGATATTATTTAGCTCCTTAACTGGATATTTTGAAAGCTTCTTGGTTGTTTCACTGTCATCCATATTTGTTTCGAAGACTGTTTGAAGATATGGAATTTTTTGTTACAATTTTGAAATTTAAGTAGTAATATAAGCATTCTCTTAAGAACTTCGCTATATTGCTTTACTGCATTTGCTGGACGTCATTGTCCTTAGAAAAAATGGGTTTTATACAACTGTTACTGTTCTTTATAAGTTATCTTTATTCAAACATTGTTTGCATTTTATTTAAACTGTTATAAGTTAAGATATGTATGTAACTTTTGTAGCCCAGATTATCGTGTTTCTTTTAGGCCCCATTTTATATAGCTGCCTACTGAATAGTGCATATATTTTTGGAGAAATGCCTGTAAAAAAATTTTAACCATGAGTAATCAACCATTTAAATATTTTATATTTTGATGAAATTCTATATATGTACGTTTTTCAAGATATTGTTCATTGGCGCTGCTTTGTACTTTGAATATTTAAATATGAACAACTGTACTCTTATTTTGTCCGCATTTCTTTAATGTGTAAGTATTTTTAATATACGGGGATGAAAATAATTTTCTATTTTTCTTCAATGTTGATAAACTACTTTTTCTTCCAATTTAATAAACCACATACATTACATTTTCTTTGGGGCACGGTATTTTTTCTCTTTCAGCACGCACTTCACATTATCAAAAATTATAATTTTATTATGATTCTAAATAAGGAAAGTTACTTCACACGTAATGAAGTGGCTGCTGCAGCATGGTTATAAAACATGAATTCAAAGTCACGTGTAACGTATTTATAAGTTATAAATTATAAAGTTAAAACTTGCCACATCACACTGGATGCACACCAACTATTTTCATCTACAAAAAGCAACAAGAAATTTTTAAACTCCTAGCAACTGTGCATATTCCGACATAGTTTTATTTTATTATGCTTGGAGCTTGTTCTTTGATACAGAATGTGATATTTATGGCCTCTACCTATTTGAACAGAATAAAATTACTTTCTTATTTACGAACGCACTTTCAATATAGTACTCCGAATTAAAATCATCTTTTTACCAATTTCCCAAATTCCTCTAATTGAAAATTCTGCTCAGGATGGGCATCAATCCGGTTCTTATTATATTCCCCTCCTTTGTAATCAAAGTTAAAATATAAAATAAAGATAAAAAGGGAACTAAGCGCTTTAGCCATATGTACACCCTTTGACAAAAAAAAAAAAAAAAAAAAAGTGAATCACCTCCAGACGTGTCTATCTGAGTACTTCGGGGACGCTCATAAACGCTGCATTTACCTCGTGCATGCAGCGATTTCACACTGCTATGGGCGCTTTGCATGAAAACGTAATGGTCACAGCATCTGTGAAGAGAATAAGGGAATCGCATCTAATTTGGCATAATATATATTAAAAAGATTTATTAAAAAAGGGGGCTTCATGCCGGGGTAGTTGAACCTGCGTTCTTAACAACAGCATTACTGCACACTCTGCCACAGAGCTAACAGAACACACACACTAGACAGCGTCTTTATTACATACGATATAACACAACTGCTGCAGTGGCTACACGGCATTTCTGTGTACCTTGTAAACCGCGCACTGTGTCGAGTAGAACTTAAGAAGAATTTTGCGTTCAAGAGATGGCTTATGGTTTTTTTTCTTTCTTTTTTGACACTAGTCCAAGCACTTCACCTCATTTGAAACTATCAAGCCATTTGCACAAAAACGAATGATTCAAATTTGAATCATTGGTAATTCAAATACTCTGTAATTAATGTGAAAAAAAACGAATAAACAACAACGCAATATTTCTAAAAGATAGAGATTAATTTTAGGTTTTACATAATGCTTACATTTATTGAATTTTTTTTCAAACAGAAGCTGGAATGCAGACCTACATATGTTCAATTTCCTATAATTATATTTCAAGTCTACCATTTTTGGTGAGATATTCCGTCAAATTTATAGCTTTATTTTTAAAATTACTTAACGCCATTACTCACCACTGGAATTATGCGGTGGACATTTATGATACATAAAATTAAATTATCAATTTCGGAAAGGATTTAGTTCGGAAAGAAGTGTTTCAGACTTTTATTAGAGTATCCCCCCTACCCGCGGCATTTTCCATTGACGACGGCTGAGGAAATTTGGAAAATACCTCAATCCGGAGTGACGGTCCTATTCGAATTCGAACCACAACCTTTTATTTAGGAGTGGTGGGTGATGTGACTTTTGATAAAATAAGTAAATTGTGTTTTCTATTAAAATTAATTGCGAATGAATGCAATGTTTAGTGTAGAACTGATAAATTATGTTACAAATGCAAATGAGGGATCAGAAACGTTTCGTGCATTCTAATCCAATTTCTGTCCTTTTTTATGTTGTCGCCATCTTTTACGTGTGTTGCTAATTTCAATATTTTTCTATTAGATTTTCCTGTTTGTTTTTAAACCGACTTTATTTGAAATCTTCCTTTTAATTACTTATAAAATTTAAGCACTGGCTTCTCGTGCAAATGTGCTGCTGCTATGGAATGCCACATAATAGCCTAATTCTTTATATCACCCCATTTTGGTCAATCTAGATAAAAACAGTCTAGATTAACATTCAAAGACTTACATTCAAAGGAAGAGAAACAAATAATGTATTTTTTCCAAAAATTTTCTGAATGCAGTCTTCAGGATTCATGAGCGATGTCTGTTTCTATTGAAAATGTGGAAATACTATGTGTTTATTTCGCTAATGGATATATTTTAGTTCTTTGACGCTATGTTTTCCGCATTTACATAAGAGGTAGATTATGTAGTAAAGCTTTACAGATTTAGTATATATATTTTATCGTGTATTTATTTGTTCTGTAGCCTTATGTGAACAAGAAACGTGCTTACATGGTTTTTACAGATTGGAATAACATATTGCTATAATCTTATAGCTGTTAGAGGTTTAAAGTTAATTAGTAATTATTGAATCAACTAATTTTTCATTTTAAATGTTTGAGGTAAATGGAACGTTTTATTCTCCCGTTTACGAATCCCTTTAATAATTTAATAGCTTTACTTTTATATCAAATGCTATATTGAAATGTGAGATACGTGTATTCTTTAACTTCATATGATTTTGTGACAATAATGACTCTATATGTGATTTAATCCTATAGTTAATTATTGTTGTTCATTCAAGCTTCCAATGCCCAAGTATATATTTATTTGTTTATTTTGTTTTTCTGAATGTTTTTATATATTAAATATTGAAATAATAAAACGATATGATTGTTTTTACTTTGGAACAAATATTTTAACATACCTTAATTTAAATGACGATAAATGTTATTTTCGCTCCATGAAACATATTTTCCAATGAACTTAAATGGTAATTAAACATTTTTATTTCAAACAATGTTCTTATTATACTAAAAATTGTCATTGTGTAACAAAGGCGCACGAAGTCCTATTTCAAGCTACATATTGAAAGTTAAAAACGTTCCTTTCAGTTTATTTAAGCAAACAGTGTATTCTAAAATTTGTATGATTAAATTTCAAATCCTGTGTTATGTTGTGTTCTCCAGGGAATGAGAATTTGTTCTCATTAATGAAACGTATGCCCTCTTGAAAGCTTGCAATAGTGATGACGAAGATAATGATATCCTAGATAAGAGGTTAGAGTTTTCCTTTAAGTAGATACCGACAAATGGAGGAGCATGATCTTATAGGAAATCCTGAGAAAACTACAGACGTTTAACCATCCAAAAGATAATGGAGAAGGTGACACATCAGAGTCAAATGTCGAGGAATTTGAGCAGCTTCCAGATTCACAAGAATTTAATTGTACTAGAACTTACCAACCTAGAAACTGTAGTGATAACGTGAATCATGAATGTGGAAAAAGTACTCCTGTGTAATATCAATTAAAATAGTGAACTGCCAAAACAAATTAACATATTTTGTCCGGAAATGAGCCTCAAACATTTGCTACGTGATGTAATCATTCCTGAAAGTATCCGTTATGCAGAACAAATAGGATATGTTTTTAGCACAAATAAAGTTGAAATTATGTATTCTTGGTATGAACCTTACTACGTGATACCGTGTAGTACGCTCGTTTACAAACTATAGATCAACAATACCTGATGTTAAGTTCCCATTATATATCCCTTTGTAGTTATACATCCAAGGTTTAGAAATATTCCAAAGCACTTACATTTATGTAATAATAAACATCAGTCAGTAAGGGAAGCTTCTGCTTTCGAAGTGAGACCTGTGGTTCACCATTTGGAAAAAAAAATGTTCCAAATATTTCTAAATGAACCAAGGCTCAGTCTGTTAATGAACATGGCCAGATTCAAAGCTCATATAAGATGATAATATATATAAAAATGAACCTATCAAATGAGCATTTAAATTCGTGCGATATAGAAACCTGTAGCCTGTTTTAATTTGATCTGTATACTATAAGAAAAACTCTGGGTGTGAAATATAACTCGGTAAATCAGTAGTTCTGCAAATGCCAAATCCTGCATCTGAATGGGATATATATATAGTTTTGCTATTTGACAAGTATCAGCTCCTATGCAATGGTACACACCAACCATAAAACACCCCCAAATTATTCCCTGCAGATAAGAGCAAGAAAAAGGGTGATATATAGTCTTAGTCTTGATGTCCGTTGATAAGAAAATGCCACTGGATTACAGGGGTTCATCTCATTTATCGAAAGAAAGGACATATGAAAATGACAGAAAGGTAAGAATTAAAAATTTTCCAGATTCTTTTTTATATTCCTGGCGTTACTGTGAACAATGCGCACACAATATGTGTGTATTTAGAATTATGAGAGCATGCAGGAGAGAAGTCACCTTTGAATACTTGGAATTCAGTGAACAAGCAGTTCTTTAAATTCATTAATGGTCCGATTCGCAACTACTCATTCTGTATACCGACACCGAGTAGCCCGAACTTGCCGTCATCTTATCGATTGCCGTGTTTGAGCAACTTTTATTTGCATCTTTGCAACAATTATGTTTCCTTTGTGCTATTTATCACCTTTGTATTACGCGGTTCAAACGGAATGGGTAACCGCGTAACTCTTAACATTGGTGTGTCAGGCAACGCAAAGCGTAGTCTCAGGTATATGCTAGGTCAAGGAGGAGCAGTTGCAAAAATAGTTTCTTCCTGTAGCCTATTGGGCCCCTTTATCATTCTACAGAGAGGTGTAACCCAGGATCCAGATCAAGAGCATTCACCTAATTTGGGGGCGCCCAGGAAGCAGTTTTCCATTGAAGACATTGCAAGTGCGGATAAAATAATTGTTATGGTGAATAATATTTCTAACTTTTTCCATAAAAGGAAAACATTGAACATGAATAGGTAACAAAAATAGTATTAATTCCTTATCTAGTGGTTGCTAGGATAAAACAAAATTCAATCTTTTAAATAGGAAACTCCTTCATTATTCATGAGGATTTGAACCAGATATATGGAAAGTGAAATATTTCACAGAACTTCTCAACGACTATCCTACGGTGGGGACGCTGGGCTTTGGTATGCTAAAATTGATGAGCAGCTTTCCCTCTTAGGTCACGCAACTGTCTTCACTGCGACGAAGAAGGATATATTTATAAACTCGGGGAATAAGAGCAACTTTCTTTTACTGAAGCCCGTAAATAATAATAAACCCACCAACCTTTGATCCTTAAGATCGGTTTAAGAAACTGCTTTGATGTCACCGCGGGCGTTACTGAAAAAAGAGGCAGCTATATATGGATAAGTGATCCACTTTCCACTCAACTAATAGCTTTTTCGCTAAACGCGCTACCACAAAGGCTTAACTTGTTATGTTTTAACTGACTGCAGGAAAATGTCCGCCAATAAAATAAAATTAGGAATTACACACTCGTTGTCCCACATTGAGGCTTAACTCAAGACGCTTTGTGATCAACCCCATAAGGCACTTTAACTCATTACTTATCTCGGGGCAAGGGATTTCAGGTGCTGATATCGATACGTGCCTTTGCGTGGGAAAGCCCAACCTCTGAAGCGCTCATGCAGCACGACATCCTCCCAAGAAATCAAGTGAATTTTGTACCGCCCTACTCCGACCAATAAGTGAACATTTATATTATCTTTTAACTTATACGCACTATATTGCCTCTGACTATTCTTTGGTGCAATGTATGTAGTGCTCGTTCAAATAAGTCTGATCTAAAAATTTTACATCACCTTGTATAGCGTGTATACTGAGAGGTAAATGCCGTTCTCAGAACTCTTATGTACTTTTGATCTACATACTTCCAGGTCCATGAACTCCTGCTCAGATGGGATTATGATTCTCACCATAGTTTACAGTACCGTTCTCTGATACTTTCTCCACTCCAAGCAGCTGGGTTTAATGTGTATTGCGAATTATTTTCTACGTTTTTTGTACATATTTCACCTACGTGTGCTCTCTAATGCTAATATCGAAGTCCTCATATCCCAGTTGCCACTACCTTTTAACCTGACTGTTATAGACTCTCAATTATTCATTTTGATGAGCACACATGCATTTCCAATACCTTCTCAGAACTGAACTTCTCCAGTTTTCAGCTTGCTATTTAACTGGTTGTGTATAATTTTTTACTCACTGCAGTAAACAATTCTCCTGCGCTGTCTTACTTTCTCATACAGGTTTATTAATCAAGTGCGGCGACATGGTTCTGCCAAATATTCCATTATAATCGTTTTAACTACCTTGCTGTATTTGCTTAAGTATCCTTTAAAAACGTTGAATATCCTGATTCAGCATCTAATAATGATTGTCCTTGGTACTGCACCAAATTCTATTCCACCCGTTTCTTCCAACGCCGGTTCTTTTTATTCCCCGAGCGGACCAATGATTTCCGAGCTACACTTCAGAGTCGCAGAGATATTATCAGGATATTTGGGCGGCATTCTACCCATGATAATTTTATAATTTACAAGAAACTTCGTGCAAAATATCGCCTGATAAAAGACAAGAAACATCCTGGAAACAGTTCCAGTTATACTTCTTGATATGTTTTGCCGTATATCGTTAGTTTGCGGGATATATAGACCCTAGTGTACGCCACCGGATGTATTTTTGATTCTGGTTACCAGAACTGCCTTATTTTGCTGGAAAATTAACATTCTCTCTGGTCTTTACATCACCACACTTTTGATCCATAATGGTCATGTTGTATATATACAATAACTTTTCTGTTTTGAGAAGGATTTTATTATCAAGGTGTACAATTTTATTTTGTCGTTTCCGCTCGTGACATCACGCCACTATTATATTTTCGCTGAGTGTTTGGAATTATTTATTTATCATTATTCTCTCCGAGAGTCCAAAGTGGCTGTATTATTAAACTTACGATCATTGTTGAAAATCTCGAGCAAATATTTCTAGCAATTTCCAGCTTTGTCCGTTACTTTCCTGGAATGTGTTACATAAAGACCGAGTTAAGTGATTTAACACATGTTTTATTTTAAGCTAAGTTTTACAAGCTCTGACTTTTTTGCTGCTGCTCCGAATAGAATGTGTATTCTCATGATTCAACAGCTTTCCTCTGCTGTAAAGAATGTTTTCTCCAGATGAACGAAGAAGACGTCTCATTTTTGGCTATTAGGTATTTTAAAAGATTGTAAGGAACAGCATTTTCCTTTCAGTTACCATTGATTTCCTTCACCAGCTGAGTTTGGAATGCAATGAAATACATTATTAATGGGCTCCTGGTATGATGATCTGAGTCACAGCAGAGGTTATTCAGAAATGCCCAATTGGATATTTGTTGCCACCGCTCTTATTTGATCACCCTGTTTACCTCTCGAATTCAATAATGGACGATTTTCTGAGAAATGGTCAGTCAGACTCGGGCTGTATAATTTGCTGTTTTGATTACGATTCCTTTTGGAGAGCACAAGTTCTTTGTAATGTGCACAAAAAGAACATTCACGGCCTTAAAATGCATGCTGTTTGGGCCTTTAGGCCGTGATCCAAAAGTCCGAAGACCTGACTTGCCCAGGTTGAGAATGTCGAAAGCAATTTTTGGCAAAATGTCCACATCTCCTAGTTTACAATTAGAACCAGCGCTTTAACTTCCGGGAAAGCACGAATTTTAAGGGGAATAATGGCGATCGTGAAAGCCTTGGTGATTATTTTTTCAGTTACCTCCTTTTTGTAGAGAATTTTCTGAAGGACCTGGTTTTATAATTCCGAGTTTGTTCGGATTTTTCATGTGTTATACCTGAGATACCGAGTCTCCTAGAACTCGATACTCGGCTTCACAATGTTCGCTATTGTCATAAACAGTTTCAGTTAATTATACCTTCAGGGAATTTGTCGTGTTCGCTCGTAGACGAAATATAATTTACTTCTCATCACCCCTGTCTCTAGACCGCCTACACAGTTGTAACGTCAGCAGCAGCTTCCAACTCTCTTCCGAGAAGATTATTTGTGCAAAATTCTGGTTCAGAAAGGATTTTCCTAAACGCTTTCTTCATCTTGATCCGGGTTTCCTTCCGTTTTCGTATATGCTAAATTCTTGCACATATTCTTTGATAGGAAACCCGGTTAGTTATCTAACCTCAAAAGGTCTGAGTGAGAGCTCAAAAATTACACTCAATTTTCCTCTCGCATTTAGGGAAACAGACCGAACGGTAGTTCTACACATTTATAATTCCATAATAAAGTTTAAATGAACTATTTTCATGTTATATAATTTTCCCTTGCCTATTGATATTGCATCGAAAAAAGAATACGATCTTCATAGGGGCTTGCGGGCTTGTTTATAGAACCGTTCCCAAATAGTACCGTTGTGAGCCTCTAAGGCCTAGGGTGACCAACTCCCAAGCTTTATAAAGAGAGACAAGGACGATAAATTGAGGGACATTTAATAAATTTGGAAATACCCCGCGGAATACATTCTGGCAAAATACTTATTTTCTAAAAATAAAGGTATTCCTGTTTATCTATAATTCTTTATCAATATAACTTTCATATACCTTTTTGACTGAATTTGCACTTCTTGTTATTCTAGCATATGCCAGAATGTCATTTTCTTTCAATTTTTGTCATAAAATACTTAATAATTACACTGAAATTCACGTTTACTTGAAACTCTGCCTACAACGTGTCTATGTGAAATATATTCCTATTGTCAGTAGTACAATATTTTTCCTTCACTGAAAGTTATTTCTTTAAAAGCATTCGATGGAGTAATTGAAAGCAAAAAATGCATCAGTTTGCAGAAAATATGATTAGATATCTTCTCTGTAGATAAAGAATTTAATTATTAACAATTTTTCAGTATGAATCTTCATTGTTAATTATATTAGTTATGTCATATATTCATTGATAATTGCAAATTCTTCATATTATTCATCCACAATAATTATAACTTCCGATTTCAATTCCGGAACTATTTCCAGAAAAAAAGTTAAAGTTAATTTCTTTTGTCAAAGCCACGATGCTGACCTTTACAACCTAATATTATCCATTGAAAAATCAAACCTGGAATCAGTTGCTAATGCAGTTATATAGCACTTAAGTACATAAATATAAAAAAGTGAGGCAGCGGCACAATTTCTGTCCAATGCGGAACGATTTGAAAAAAGAATGGTAACAGCATGATGGTCCACAAAATGAGGAACGTTTGGTGGCCCTATGTGGGCGAAATCTAATAAGACTCCTTTAAAATTGAGTCGTGAGGAGATGCTTTTAAAACATATCTTCCAATTCGCTGCTTAGTTTGATCTCTTGACATCATTTTTAAAGGAAACTCGGAATGAAATAAGAAATATAGTTTCTGAAAATCAGTGAAATCGCACTACTAGGAGGGGGGGGGGGCTACTCAACATTTAAAAATCGCTCTAGCGGTTTTAACATTTGATTTTAGCAACGAAACTCTGTGTGTGCTTTTGAAATACAATAAGAAAAGTAGTTTCTTAAAATCAGTGTAATCGCACTACTAGGAAGGGGAGTTTACTTGAAACCCAAAATTTAAAAATCGCTCCAGCGGAGTTTATCCAACGAAACTCCGTATATACTATTTAAATAAAATAAGTAAAATAGTGTCTGAAAAGCAGGCAGGGAAATGAGGAAATTAGGAGTGGATTTAAATTAGTGAGGTTTTACATGAAACTCAAATTTTAAAAATTAAATTAACACCAATATTTGTTTTCTCCTCACAAAACTTAGCATACTATTTAAATCAAACAAGAATAAAAAAGTTTATGAAAATCAGTGGAATCAGATTATTACGAGTGAGGTTTACCTTAAAAACGAGTTGGAGTTATAGCGATATATATAAATTCACGCCAGCGGCCGCATTTTTATTGTTTTTTTCAAACGAAACTCGGTATATGCCAATGAAATAAAATAACTTAAATATTTTCTAAAAATCAGTGAAACCGGACTTTTAGGAGAGGAAGGGTTTTGCCTGAATCCCAAAATTTAAAATTCGCTCAGCGGCGTACGTGTTTTTCGCAACAAAACCCAGTATATGCCAATAAATATATTTTCTAAAAATCAGGGAAATTGGGCCATTAAGAGTGCTGGTTTACCTGAAACTCAAAATTTAAAAATCGCTCTAACAGCAATAATATATATATTTTTTACAGCAAAACTCTATATATACCATTTAAATCGAATATGGAAAAATAAAAATGTCCAAAAATAAGTGATATAAGATTATTACTAGTAGGGGTTTACCTAAAGCCCAAATTTTAAAAAATACTCTAGTGGCACAAATATTTTCCTTTTCGCGATGAAACTCCATATATATCATTTAATTAAAATAATTAAAATAGTTCCTGAAAAATCAGGGAAATCGGGCAATTAAAAGTTGGGGTTTACCGGAGACCCAAAGTGTAAAAATCGTTCTAGAGTAACCAATATTTGTTTCTTCACAGCAAAATTTGTCATATACTATTTAAATAAAGTAAAAAAAAATTGTAAATTTAGAAATTTGGACTATCAGGAGCAGGGCATACTTGAAAACCAAAATTTAAAATGCGCTCTTGCGTTTAATTTGATCCATATTATTTTTAAAATTAAAGAACAAATTAATTCACCATATAAGCTGCCTTAATAGCGATGCATATGTTTTATATTTAAGAAATCATCGTCCTGAAGATAACAGGTATGAAAAATTAGTCTAATATGTGTTTGTGAATTATATTTTATATAATAGGGCTCTGTAATAACCTTAAGAGAACGTTTGCGTTACATATTTACTACAATAACATTTCAATTAAATTTCAAGTCCAATGAAAATACATTAAAATTTTGATTGTTTATGGTTGATTGTGTATATTTGCTTGGTACATTGTAACCATTTTTAAATAGTAACATGTTTTTGTTTTATTGAAACATATGAACATCTTCTTAAATACATAATGTAACTCAACATTTTCTGTTATTTTAGTGAACGTAAAAATGATACCAAAGGCTCAGTTCATAAACATGGTTATATTTAAAAATGTTTAAAATTACCCATAGCTTTGTCTATCAGTGGTCATATATTGCATTTAATTAATAGTATGCCATTAATTTTTGCAGTTTAATCTCAACAACAAAAACAACAACAATAATAATAATAATAATAATAATAATAATAATAATAACAACCGATAATTCTAAAATGCTGTTTATTTTTATTGATACTTATTAATTGCAAGGATTCTCATTTTGTTCTCCCAAAACCACACAATAATGCCAGAACTTATTTCATTTCATTAATTAATAGGGCATTATTAGGAATTTATGTTCTTTTTCAAAGTTACTCTACTAGGATGAGGAATTCACTTAGTTTACGCAGCTCCTGCATGACGAACTATTTTTGTTCTGTAACGTTGCATTATAAGGCCTATTTGTCCATTTGATGAATTGCCAAAACGTATTCAACTGCCCACCAAATTTCTTGTTGATTTCCAGTGCACGCTAATGTTATGGCCACAGTAACCATAATGAAAATCTAGTGTAATGTTTATTGATAAATTTGCATTAAATTGATTCTTTGCAGCTGCGATGAAATAAAAGTGTTAAAATGGAAACGATAAAATTGTGGCGGTAGGTGCTGTTTTTTTTAAATAGTGTTTAACGTCCGTTTTTACTACTGAGGCACCACAGGCGGTGGACACTGATGATACATGAAATGAAATATTGTGAAAGGATGCTTTTTTTTAAAGGAAGGAAGCGTTCCAGGCCTAAGTTTAGGTACCTCCCCGGCATTTGCCAGTTATGAAGACTGAGGAAATCCTGGAAATAAACCCAGTCAGGGAGGAAGGTCCTGGCGGAATTCGAACCCCGGACCTCCCGCTCATAAGTCTTAATGACCTCGACCACCCGTGGCGGTGATAGGTGCTGTGATTGGTTGAAAATCCTGACATTCTCATACCGAATTGGTCACCGATTCAGAAGCTAAATAATCTTCTTGCTGTGAAATGGACTTTAAATTTATACCTAACTAAAAGTACGATGCGGTAGTAATTTGCATTTTTGATCATACCAGTTATTACAGATTTGTACTGTAGATTATTGGAATCTAGCTTTGGCAATTTAAATATTAATCCTTAGCTTAATCCAATATATGAAGCTTGTTTAAGTTATAGAGCTCAGAAATTTGACGACTGTGTGATCCTTTCTGACTCGTTCAGTGTACCTCAAAGACTTAGTTTTCGTATGATTGCCATCTTATTTTATTCAAGTTTAGAACGTTAGCCAATCGCTTGTCGTTTCCAATACCAGTATTGCATTCTGAATAACGTCAATTGAAGGGCAAGGATGCTGCTGAGGTCACAGGAAAAATTATTTCATCTCACGACCGTCTGGTTCCTGCTTCCCTGGGTGACTTTCGCCATTAATCTCCCAGGGAAATTCTCTTGCAGTCTGCTTCTACGACGGAATAAGTTTTGGAATCTGAAAAATCTCCCTTTTTGTTAAAAAATTCCGTCATGATTAAATAATTTAACTCATTTACTAATAGTGCACTGTACTTTTACCCATATCACTTTTAACCGAGTGGGGTGGCTCAGGCGGTAACGCTTGGAACTCAAATTCAAATCCCCAGAACCAGCCAAGCTGACCTTTTTTTTTTTTTTTTTTGTTTATTTTTTGTGTCATTTCCTCTGTTCGGTTAGACTAATGCTGGGAAGAATCGTTCTTTTCTACAAACTTCCCGTTTTCCCATTTTAAATTATTTCATCGTGATTTTCTGTTACAGGGTCGAAAGTTCTAATCCAGATGAAATTGTTGCTATGTGCGGCGTGACAGTGCTTTGAATTTTGCGAACCGTTTGTGCCCCGACGTATGGTATGCTCTTCTGAGAAACTTCATCTCCTTGGAGAGGGGAATCACCGGCGCCCGTGTATCTTTCTATCTGGAATCATTGTTAGAAAACCTGTCTATTTCCGTTTTTCATCGCCCCTGGAACCTGGATGCCCGGTAATTCCCTCAACGCATCCCTTCCTTCCGGAGATCTCCCTACGTAGGCAGAGTCATTCCTTAAGGAAGGCTGAAGTATTGAAATTCTCCCTTCCAACCCAAACGCCTTTTTAAACTACCTCCTTTCAGCTTGTCAGCTCCATTCGCTGTTCGGCATTTTCCGATTGACTGCCTCACTTTGGACCCTCTTCTGGTTTTAGATTTGCCGAAATAATTTATAGACCTTTCAGCGGAAGGCTTGAAAGTCTTAGAACGTGTACTGTCTTCATTTGAAGCCACAATTTGTTGAGTAGCATTTAATTTTGAAATGTTGTTTCAATTTGATCTTTTTTTCGGTTATTTATTTTGAATTTTCAGATACTAAATCCTGCCTTTATCGTTGCGATTCACTGTGGTTTTTATTCTTTGTTTTATGGTATATAAGGCTTTTTGTCACTCCCTCCTTGTATGCAGGTTTCCATTTGGGTCTTTAGATGCCATGTTCGTGAGTACATTGGAGTTTCTCTTATTCAGATACCTATTTTCAGTAGTGGAATACATTTTTTCATCTTTCCTAAGCATTGTTTTTATGAAACCACTAATGAACATAGTAGCTGTGTGTCCGAACCCCCTTACTATTACAGTTAAATTTTTTCTTCGTAGCAGGTGTTAACTCATTGCGCAGTGGTCTCGACGAGCCTGTCTTATTCAGATAACGAATCGGAGAGTTGTATGGGTCAGTTGCTGTTCTGCAAATAGGGTAATGTTTACCATTACAGCTATTACAGTAGTGCAGATATTCTGCTCCATCCTCCTTAAAAGCCGGTCCTGGTGGTGTAGTGGTAACCATACTTGCCTCCTAAACCCAAAATCACGGATTCGATCCAGGCCAGAGTCGATGATTTTTTTTGGGGGGGGGGCGTAAAAAATCCTAAGTGTGGCTTCCTTAAGCTGTGGGTCCCGAGTCGTACATTTACGGCACGATAAATATCCTCAAGCCTGAAAAAAGAGCCCTCTGAGCAAAATTTGTCAACCGTTCACACCCTGAATTGAATGGGTCGCTAATGACATGAGATGTTAAGAGCGTCCGTAAATAAACCAAATCAACAACTCCCGCTAAACGTGTGTGAGGGCCCACACTATTATTCAGCTAATTCAGATGGGTGGCCACGAATAAAACATTGTGCTATACTTTATAAAGGTTAATATGTGCTCTAATAAACTAACTACAGTTAGTGGTCTCTTATTTTGTTGCTAAAATTTCTATCATTATATATTATGTAGCTTAAAGCTCTTACTCTGTAGGCACTTTTTTTTAACTATTTCCCCAATAAAACTGACAAAATTTTATTTTGCTTATATTCCTAATTTATAATTATCTACTTAATACGGTTTATATTCTTTTATTCTTCTTTCTTACCCCAATGACACATTTTTCTTTCCATTTTAATTATTCTTATTTTAATTTCTAATCGTTAAGCGGGAGGTAGGCCGGCATTGCGTGCCGCCTTTTATGACATGAGTATTACTGTGAGTGCATTGGACATTTCCGGAATTTCGCTCGTGTATTCTCCTTTAAATACATTTAACAAATATGAGTGAGTGTGGTGATTGTTGTTTTCAAGAGTCCTTGCAACTTTATTTCACTTGTAAGGTGAACACTGCATTTTGGAGGCACTACACACAGCACGCGCACGGGTGTTCTAAGTGTGTAATATTAGTTTATATATATATAGAAGCAGACTCGCTTATTCTAAAGGGGATACGCAATGTTCGCTTTCGATCTTACCGCGGACATCGCCGCCAACAAAGATTACGCTTCCTGTTTTCACCACGGCAATGTCTCTATAAAGATGGAATTTCCAGAAGCTTTGCCAGAACCTGCTAGCCGTCATACTTAAGTCGAAACTAAATAGTCGGTCCTGGTGGTGTAGTGGTTACCATACTTGCCTCCTAAACCCAAGATCGCGGGTTCGAACCCGGCCAGGACCGATGGATATTTTCGAACGTAAAAATCCTAAGTACGGCTTACTTCGGAAGGGAAGTAAAGCCGTGGGTCCCATGTCGTACTTTACGGCACGAAAAAGAACCTCAAGCCTGAAAGAGAGGCCTCTGAGCAAAATTTGTCGGCCGTTTCACGCCCTGAATAGAATGGGACGCTGATGACCTGAGATGTTAAAGAACGTCCATAAATAAATCAATACAATACAGAAACTAAGTAGAATTTTGAAAATTGACGTTCACAGATCTATACTAAATCATTTTTAATGATGTTTAACACCCGTTTTTACTACTGAGGCACCACAGACTGTGAACACAAGTGACACATGAAATGAAATGATAAATTGGGAAAGGATTTTTTAAGGAAGGAAATGTTCCAGGCCTAAGTTTAGGGTACCTCCCCGGCATTTGCCAGTTATGAGGACTGAGGAAAACCTGGAAAAACCCTTAGTCAGGGAGGATGGTCCTGGCGGGATTTGAACCCCAGACCTTAATGACCTCAGCCACGTATATACTAAATCATGAATACCCAACAAATATCAAATATTCTCAGCAAACATCCCCAGTTGGTCGGAGTATTCGCTTCCGATCAACTGCCATTTACAATTTCTAAACGTCCTATTGCTCTCGTTGCTAATACAGACCCCACAACAAACCGGGAACACAATGAATTTGCATATTCATAGCCAGAGAGGGGTGAGAAAAATATTTCAACAGTTACGGACTGCCATCCATCAATTTTTTAAATCGTCATTGTGGTAAAAGATGGCATTACAATAAGCATCGGCTACAAAATAACGACAGGATTACATGCTGCCACAAAGCAGTTGCTTACCTGTCGCAACGGCACAGCAGCTTACCACATCCACCTTCTTTCATAAATTCAGAATTTCCAATTACGACTATAACGACAGACTCATTCTACAATCATATAAGAAACATGCGCAGTACACCGCTGTGCATCAATCTACTAGCCCCTAAGACAAATTCATACACCGTTAACTGCACTGATCACTTCAACGTTGGCGAGTACATCACTTTATTACTTCTATCCTTTACATACTTTTCTCATTCACATTCTCCTTTCTTATAACTATTCTTACTTTATTTCGGGCAATAATCTACTGGCATAATGGTGGCACAGAGTCCCTGCCCAGAGGCAAGAGAAAACATACAATCAACTTTCGGTGCTACCTACAGACGTACACTGATTATTTCAACATTGGGAAGTACGTCCCTTTATTTTTTCTTTCATTTACATACTTTCCTCACTCGCACTATAATTTTTATAACGGTTCTTTATCTATTTCAGGCCACAATGTACAGGTCTCTTGACGACACCTACGTACGTCCGGGTCAACAACACACCGACTCAGTTTTTTCCTAAAAGTACACCAGATGTTGATAACGCAAGAAGTCGCATCCATCCTGTCCAATGGCAACAGAAAGCACATCATCAACTTTCTGTTACCTTTAAATGTACATTGATTACTTCGATGCTGGTAAGTACAACCTTTTATTTCTTCTATCCTTTACATACTTGTCTCACTCGCATTATGTTTTATAACTATTCTGACTCTATTGGAGACAACAAATTAAAAGATGCGTACCCCCATCCGGCTCAATTTCCTAAAACTACACCAGGATGCTGACCACTGAAACGGAAAATATCCTATTTAAGGCCCTAAACACTTATTGATAGCTGTTGCTTAATTATATTATTTTAATAAGTTAATTTTCACATGTCTATATATTAGGAAATGGATATAATGCTCAAGATAAAGGCACACACCTTTAAGGTAATAGCTATTTAGTTATGTTAATTGAAGAAATACATTTGCGGATGTTATTATATAAGATATTTGACTTGAAACTCAAAACATTCATTGATAATATATTTTAATTATATCAATTAAATATGTTCATTTGCATATGTTTTTATATTAGTTGAGGAATTTAATCTTTAACTCAAATAACATATATTCGTTGGCAAATCGTTTTAAATCGTACAAATCTTGTAAGTTCATTTGTATAGATTTCATGTATCAGATAAGGGCTATTTGAATTCATATGTTATGGCTTTTGTGACAATACCCAATTAGAAAAATGTAACGCAACGATTCAAATGAACACATATATAGCCAAGAATATGAAAAGATTAAAACTACAGATAAGAAAATCATCATTCTAAGTGAATCAACCAATGGCAAGCGTAACAACATTAATAATGTGTACCAAGAATGAAACACGAGACAGACAGCTTTATTGCTACTAAATAGAAATGAACGAATTTCATTTGCTTAGTACAGTATGTTGAAAATATAATGCAATGTATAGTATTATTACAATACTGTTGTAATAAGTAACGGTTTATATCTCGAAATTTGTTAGTAATGCGTTGGATTCCGTCGAGAGAAGTTGTGTTTTAAATTCCATTAGCAGAAATCGTGATTTTTACTCCGCATAAAAAAGCAGTATTTTAGCATTACGTAAATATAAGTGGCTATTAACATTTGGTGGAAGAAATTTCAAAATTATTAATTGTGGTAAATGATAGGAGTACCAAATTGAAATTGAATTAATATCCATGTAGGAAAATTGTATACGAGTTACAACAGGACAAACAAAAGACACAGTTTTCGGGAAAGAAAGATGAATTATAACACGTCTGTTTTGTACTCAGTCTGTATATAACAATATTCTCAGAGCATATCGTAATCAGAAAAGTATACTGTTGTGTGGTAATAACAAAACATTAATAAACTCCGTAGATATCTATCCATTGTATTTTGTTACACTTAAAATCACCTTCCTTTCACCCCAGAGGCATCAATCTGAAAAATCCAGCTATATTATCAAACCCTGAACTAGCCGAGCATATTATAATTGTGTTAGTTACGTCAACGTCTACGACGACAAGAGTCGACGGCGGCCTCTTTTATTTGCATTACAAATTTGACGCCCAACGTGTTGGCAATAGTGAACGTCTTCTTCACCTACACATATCAGTTATATTACATTACACAAGATTAACACGTCATTTATCAACCACCTAATTTAACTTTTTTTTTTTTTTTTTTTTTTTTTTGTGAAATCATGGGTGGAAAAATACTACATACAACTCTTCCTTTATTGTTAATATGTAACACCGCTTCATTGCACATATTTAAAATATGTTTGTAGTTGCTATATATATTTGTAAATATATGTACTTAAACAAAAAAGTTATATGTTACGTTGTATTAAAAATAAAAAAGCATGTTGGTAACAGTGCTATGTTAATAAATATATGTACTTAACAAAAAAGTTATGTTATAACCAAAAATATAAAAAGCTATGTTAAAATCAAAAAATAAAAAATGTCAATATATTTACTTAACCAAACATAATATCGAAACATTTTAAATTAATGTACTTAACAAAAATTTAAAAAATTCTAATTACTTGTACTTGACAAAAAAAGATAAATAAGAGAAAGAATGGCCCCCGACGCACAGTTAATGTTTTTATGGGCCAAATCATTTTAGCTGGTTGCCAGCTATCAACATTTTGGCCGGCGATCATTTCATAAGGCCCCGAAAGACGTCGATTGCGCGCCGGGGTGCTAAAACTATTCCCAATTCCTTTTAGTAAAGATTTCCAGTTTTCTCCCGCGTTTCACAATTGTATTTCCCACGGATAAAGATCAATCGTTTGCTTTACTTACTATGCACTAGTACTCATGCTTAAGCGAAACGTTCCAGAACATTACGTTAGGATGACTACCATTTGTGTAGTAATTGATAAAATTCCCGAATACTAGGTTTCAATAATTTGTTTTCAGAAGATTTTAAGTCTTGGATAGGAACTAGCCTGATTAAAGATAGCCTTACTATAATTCCCGTAAGTTTTAAAACATTTAATGCCCTTATGATATTATACACTCATATTTCTCTGTTGTTTTTCTCTCCTTTAACATTTGAAAAGCCAAATGTGTACGAAAGAATGCATGCTGATGACACAATTTCGTTCGATCCTTTGGGACACTAATTTTTCACTCTATGCAAAATTAAGTACATTAATGTTTCGCTAATTTATATTACCATGTACCTTAAAGTTGTACGTATATAACTGCCTACAATAGTGTGCTTCCTTTCCTGCTTTTGTCAGCAGTATGTTCTTCTGTTTGTCAAAAGAAATCGCTACCAAATCATCAACTGCTTCTTTTAGGATACCAGACTAAGCTATAGCTCTCACACTGTGAACTAGTTTCTGAAATAGAAATTGCGAACTTTTATCAGTTTCAAGTTTTACTGTTTCCTTAAATGACCCATTTAGGATATGAATTTTGAACTATAAATGAATTCATGTGTTAAAGAATAGAAAAACTGTGTCTAAAGAAATCCTTAGATACTAT
The DNA here is from genome assembly GCA_030762175.1 of Metallyticus violacea. Taxonomy (NCBI): domain Eukaryota; kingdom Metazoa; phylum Arthropoda; class Insecta; order Mantodea; family Metallyticidae; genus Metallyticus; species Metallyticus violacea. The sequence continues at coordinate 226,998,538 of CM060846.1, forward strand.
TAGTGGAGTTGGAGCTTGTTCGTTTTACACAAGTCTAGTTTTATTAATGCTTAATTCCCTTGATAAATACTCACATGTCCACGTTTTAGCTTCTCTAGTAATAACATAAAGTACTTCAAAATTTTTAATAAACTTATTGACAGATCCTCTTGTGCTAATTGCTGATATCCTGTCCGCATCTTGAAGTTCCTTTAGTGCAAAATCAGTTAAGATTCCTTTTGTACATGCCCTGCACTCTGTCTTTTGACATGAGTAAATTGTCTAGGAATGCTGGCACACGTGCAGAGCCTTATACATATTTCATCCGCTCCGGCCACTACCTTAAATTTACTGATTCTGCAATAGGTCATATTATCATCAAATATTTCTTCATTTTGAAACTGCAACTGTAGAAGACTTCGTGGAATTTCCTCATATACTTCCACCTTAATATGTTTTCCTCTATGTACGGGAAAACTTCTTTTCAAATAAAAAAATTTATTAAATCTTTGGGCATAAAAACTAAAATATGCTTCCTTTCATACTTGGATAAATTATATGACATGTATCTAATGGTGAAGTCATTGATTCACATTATTACTAAACTCGTTGTTACAATTGTTGTTTACTTATTGAAATTACGTGTTATGGTTCATTTTCAGGATTTAGACATGCATTTATTTTATCAACTTTTCCACTTTATATTTTGAATAAATATGGAGCACATCCAGCTGAATTATGAAAATAAATTGGAAAAATACTAATAGATTTTATTTTAGATTACGGCTATTACCAAAAGAGGAAATAAAATAGCAATTAAATTGTTAAAATGATGAACCTTTCTATTCAATTTGTAAATTGAATTTTACACAAAGTATAATGTTAAAATGAATTTTTTCTATTGTTAATTGTCATATTTATTCTCTCTCTGAATGCATGTAACTAATTTCTTTTACTTCGTTTTATGAACTGTATAAATGTTTATGTGCAGCAGGACTTCTAAAGGCTAGTGATATTTTAAAATATTCATTTTTACATATACTTAGTAAATATTTAACTGACATTCAGTAAACGTATATCGTTCATTTAGTATAGTAAAGCTTCATTTGTACGTTTCCCATGCATACGCTTATTACACAAACTTTTTTTTTTTTTTTTTTTTTTTGGAGCAGTATCAAAATTTCTATACTTTCGATATTAAATTATTCAGTGTATACATTTTTCATTTATACGCTTTTTAAACATATACGATGAATTTTGAAATCCCTATAAGCAAGAATCATTTATACTCTTAAGTATTATTACTGATTTTTGCCCTATGTCTTGCTAATATCTCTCTGAAATTACAAAATAAAAGTTTAACAGACTGCACTTTCCTTGTATAATATCCCTCAACGTTGGATGACTTGCGGTAACAGTCACTTTGAAGCTACTTTAGAATCCATTGAATTTCCCTGCGGTTTTTGTTTACCGCCCATTAAGCTTTACGTCATCAAAGGTGATATTGATCCTGGTTGGGTTAACATAGGGAAAAGTGACAATGAATAAAATAACGAGAAAGTGCATTGCAATTCCCAAAAATGTAAGTATATATTTTTAATTAGTGTTAACACGCGGATTTACTTCGGGGTAAAACGTAAGTATAGTGAAGGAAAATAGTAAGAAAAATCGGATATAGCTAAATAAATGGGGATTTCTCTGTCTACTATAGATATACCGTTCGAAAGCAACAGAATTGAAGAAAGTTGTCATAAGTTTGAAGTTATTTCTAAGAGTAAGCGAACACTTAAGTTGATAGGAAATTATGAGCGCTTTAGAAGAATGCTTGTTACAATAGTTCCAGCAGCATAGAGCTAAAAGCATTTCTATCATTTGGCCAATGTCGTTTGAAATAACTGGAAGTGTAGGTAGAACTCGATATTGCAAATTACTATAATTTCTCGGACTGATAAGTTAAGATTAGGAACGGCATTAGTACCCAGAGTGTGTGCGGTGAGAGTAGTAATAGTAATAGAATTAGAAGTAAAAGCAATAAAAATAATAATAAATTGTTATTATTATTTAATTAGTAGTAGTAGTAGTAGTAGTAGCAGTAGTAGTAACAGTAGTAGTAGTAGCAGTAGTAGTAGTAGTAGTAGTAGTAATAGTATTAGTAACAGTAGTAGTAGTACTAGTAGCAGTAGTATTAGTAGTAGTAGTAGTAGTAATAGTAGTAGTAGTAATAGTAGTAGTAGTAGTAATAGTAGTAGTAGTAATAGTAGTAGTAGTAGTAATAGTAGTAGTAACAGTAGTAGCAGTAGTAGTAATAGTAGTAGTAGTAATAGTAGTAGTAGTAGTAATAGTAGTAGTAGTAATAGTAGTAGTAGTAATAGTAGTAGTAGTAGTAATAGTAGTAGTAGTAGTAATAGTAGTAGTAGTAGTAATAGTAGTAGTAATAGTAATAGTAGTAATAGTAGTAGTAGAGTAGTAGTAATAGTAGTAGTAATAGTAGTAGTAGTAATAGTAGTAGTAATAGTAGTAATAGTAGTAGTAGTAATAGTAGTAGTAATAGTAGTAGTAGTAATAGTAGTAGTAGTAATAGTAGTAGTAGTACTAGTAGTAGTAGTAGTAATAGTAGTAGTAGTAGTAGTAGTAGTAGTAATAGTAGTAGTAGTAGTAGTAGTAGAGTAGTAGTAATAGTAGTAGTAGTAGTAATAGTAGTAGTAATAGTAGTAGTAATAGTAGTAGTAGTAGTAATAGTAGTAGTAGTAACAGTATTAGTAATAATAGTAGTAGTAGTAATAGTAATAATAGTAGTAGTAGGAATAGTAGTAGTAGTAATAGTAGTAGTAATAGTAGTAGTAGTAATAGTAGTAGTAGTAATAGTAGTAGTAGTACTAGTAGTAGTAGTAGTAGTAATAGTAGTAGTAGTAGTAGTAGTAATAGTAGTAGTAGTAGTAGTAGTAGAGTAGTAGTAATAGTAGTAGTAGTAGTAATAGTAGTAGTAATAGTAGTAGTAATAGTAGTAGTAGTAGTAATAGTAGTAGTAGTAACAGTATTAGTAATAATAGTAGTAGTAGTAGTAATAGTAATAATAGTAGTAGTAGGAATAGTAGTAGTAGTAATAGTAGTATTAGTAGTAGTAGTAGTAGTAGTAATAGTAGTAGTAGTAGTAGTAATAGTAGTAGTAATAATAGTAGTAGTAGTAATAGTAGTAGTAGTAATAGTAGTAGTAGTAGTAGTAGTAATAGTAGTAATGGTAATAGTAGTAGTAGTAATAGTAGTAGTAGTAGTAGTAATAGTAGTAGTAGTAATAGTAGTAGTAGTAATAGTAGTAGTAGTAATAGTAGTAGTAGTAATACTAGTAGTAGTAATAGTAGTAGTAGTAATAGTAGTAGTAATAGTAGTAGTAGTAGTAGTAATACTAGTAGTAGTAATAGTAGTATTACTAGTAGTAATAGTGGTGGTGGTGGTGGCGGCGGCGTCGGCGGTGACGGTGACGGTGGCGGTGGCGGTGGTGGTGGTAGTAGTAGTAGTAGTTTCAAAATACATTTGTTACAAATGTGACACACCCATATCGCATGGGTCCTGGGACCGTACAGGCTTTTACAATACATTAAATATAGGAAATTGCACAAGCCGATATTTAACTGTAAAGTGGCAAACAATATACATCCTATTCTTTAAAAGCTTTCCAGCTGACTGTTTTCGAAGCAACATATTTTCAGAAAACAACTGATATTAAATGTTTCATTTGAGGAGGAACAACAATAGTACTAGTTACATTTTATTTAGTGAATGTTTTCAAGGTGATTTCAAGGTCAAACCAATTTTTTAACTGGGAATCCCAATTTTTAAAGATATTTTGATTTTGCTCATAAAATCAAACAAATTTTGTCTGAAGCATTTTTATTAAATCAATCATTTTTTTGAAGAAAAAATACTAACGTTAATACATTGAAAAATTCGCTTGGATATCATTTATTTAAATTTTCCAAATCTCAAACGCAGCTTGAGCACAGAAGTTAATTTCCTTAATGTTATCATCTTCATAATCATACAGTTAATAGCTTAATAACTGTGTAGGAATAAGGCACAGTTTTGTGTTTATTGAAATACTCTAACGAGGGGATATTCAGGTGCTCATCATGGTATGCACTTTGCAAGAAAGAGTTGAAATCATTTTCATTTAGGGGCCTACGAATCAATGATTAAGACAGACAGCTCGAAAATTCAATGATAGAGGTCCTGGTAGAAGGTTAGAAGTTTAAGTCACTCAGGTACGTGACTTAATTGAGAAATTTAGACAAACAGAGCTTGCTACAAGTAAAGAAGAAGAAGAATAAGAAGAAGAAAAGAAAGGCGCCGTGTATACTCGGTGAAGTCACTACAGTGGAGGTTCCAGGATATATTTCTGCTAATACAACAACTTCACTTCATAAACCGTCTTCTTATATCGGGATTTCAATGAGTTCAACACGTAAACTTTTGAATACAGTAGTTTCATCCTTAAAATCTTGAAATACATAAAAACTTACTGAAGATGGTTTTGATCCAAGAATCGAATTTTAATTTAATGGACTAGAGACTAAGAAAATCACCCAACTTATGTAAATCAACATAATTTTATTTACTGGATTGATGATAAATTTTATCATAATAGTGATGATATTTTGAGAGAAGACCATACATAATGGAAGGGTAAAATAAATATCTGAGCAGGTATTCTAGGTGATACAATAATTGATCCATTATTTTTTGAGAAAAACCTCACTGATGTCCTGTACATAGAAATGTTAGAAAATGTTATTAATCCTGTCATTAATAAAGAAATTGAATATAAAGAAAATGAGAATGATAGAGCTGTTTTAAATGAATGCTTCTTTACATTCCAGTATGATGGTGCACCACCACATTATACACAGAATGTTCGACAGTCGCTCAATAATACCTTCCCAAATGGATTGATAGAACAGCGAATATAGAATGACCTGCAAGATCTGGTTTAAGTCGCTTAGATTTCTTTCTATTGGGGCACTTAAAATTGCTCGTTTTTAAAACGCAGGCTGTTACATTAGAAGAGGTCCAACAAAGGATAGCCACAGCTTCCAGGAATATTCCTAAATTCGTGTTTCAGAATGTAATATGTCCTTTTGAAACTGGGCAGTATTTTTGTATGGAACGAAATAGAGAACGTCTCAAGCACTTGTAATTCTTATAAAATTGATAAAAGATGAATAGGAATTACTTTTAAAAGAAAATTTTATGTTTACATTTACCATAAAAGTAAACAAAAGAAACCTAATGTATGCATATAAACTGCGTTTATGTTTTGTTAAATTCAAACAAATGAAAGCTAAGTTAGTCTTTCAATGTATTAACATTAATAACTTTTTCAAATTTCTTAAATATTTTATAAAATAATGGTTAGTTTAGTAAAAAAGATGTCAGACAAAAGTTGTATGTTTTTATGCAAACATAACTGTGTTAAAAAAATGGAGTTCCCATTTTAAAAAATGTATAATTGATCTGGAAATAGCCTTGAAAATCTGCACCAGATAAAATGCAATTAATATAATTGTAGTTTCTCCTCAAATGAAGAAACAGTCACCATAAATTGTTCTCTTGTAAACGTGTTGCTTAGCAGATAATCGGCTGGAAAGTTTAAAAAAATATGTGTGTATGTATGCACATACCCGTAGTCTGACTTTTTCGATTTGAGCTGTCTCACTTTGTTCAAAAATTTAACTACTTCCTCATGCTTCCTATCCGCCAGCAAAGTACAGTAACGCTATTTCCCGTTATCAGATGGCCACAAACTTATCTGTTCTCCATTCTTCCGTTCTCTTGCAGTACGCCAGAACCAAAAAATCACCCTAAAACGAAATGTATTAATAAGAGAGATAATCCTTTCGGCGCCTTTATAAAAAAAACTAGGTAGCAATGTAAAAGGTAAATCCAAACCAAAATCAAGAATACCCATAAAGCCAAACCAGAATTCCAAAGTCAAGTAACATTGCTAGCCAAAGGATTGAGTTCATAAACATTCAAGAGAGGTAACCGATCAAGAACTTAGGACGGATACCAAGCATCACTCCTTTGCTAACTCTGGATATGCCTTACTTGGAAGACAAAATAGCAGATTACGAGGAACATAGAATAAGCAAAACTGGGCAAATAAACTCCCAGAGAAATAAAAAAGTGATGTCAGAATTAAAGAAAACTGGAGAAGAATTGAGATCAGATTTATTATGCATGCAAAAACCTTATTCCTTTAAAAGTAAAGAGCACGAACAATAAGTCATGAAGAAAATTCTATGGCATCAATTTTAAACTATAACCCAAATTTACAAACAGTCAATATAACAGAATTAGGAGACTCACTCACACAAACTGTATTGAAGTAACGCAAGACAGCGGTAAATTTATTCTAACAAATCAATACTTTCAATATAGCCATCCGATCCACCCAAAAATATGTGAGTTCAAGTAACATTTTAAAAAATTTGAGTAAATTATTACAAGCGATGCCAATGCAAAATCTGACTGGTAAAGCAATAACACCAAAGACGAAAGGGGGAAAAACACTTTAAGAAACTATTTGTGGCTAAACCTATTTATTAAAAATGAAACCAATACCTCCCCTACTTCCGAAAATAGAGCAGGTGCTACTGCCTACATTGACATACATTTATGTAATTTAAACTCAAATAATAATTGGAAAGTAGGTCAAGAAATGACCATTACCGATTCGTAGATTAATCTATTTCGTTTAATCTATATGAAAACCAAAATTTAAGGAAGGTAGAGGAGAGAAAATGTACTATTTCAAAGAAGCAGACTAGAATCTTCTGGGGCAGGATTCTGAAAACTTAAAAGTTACAATACGGAGAGTCTATTGATAAGGGTGCCGATAACTTTGTCCAAACAATAAGAAAGGCGATAGAGCTCCCACAACCAGACCTAAGAAATATATGACACTATTTGGACGGACGCACTGCAAAAAGCAAGGATACAAGAAGCATTTACCAAAGATCGATAATTGCGGAAGAAAGGGAGAGAAACCTTAATAAATATACAGAAGTTAAAAAGTACTATAGAACCACCTTACTATAGAACCACCTTAGCCGCCAATGATGCCTCTGTAGTAAAAACGGGCGTTAAACGCTATTCAAAAGAAGAAGAAGAAGAAGAAGAAGAAGAAGAAGAAGATGAAGAAGAAGAATCACCTTAGAAGAAACAAGGAAAAACTCATGGAAAAATTTCGTATAAAAATAATTAAACCCCAATATATAGGAATGCACTATAACAGCATTATGGAGAAAATTAAGAAACCAGAAATTCTGAACACATAAAAAAATGGGGAAATGACTACAGATTGGAAAAACTGGGTAAATGTTCTTTTGGGCACGTTACTTTCTCAGCATGATAAGAGTGTAGATAACATTCTGCATATTTATAAACGAGTAGATGTGAACACCGTATTTAGAAGTAATATACTAATATTACCTTTTAATTTTTCGGAAATTAAACTGGCTATAAATAAGATACAAAATGAAAAAGCAGCAGTTTCGAATGGCATAATTAATGAAGTTCCTATAAACTAGAAAGACAAAATTACACCGTTCCGATTTCACACTTTAATGACTGTATGTGGAAAGGGCACTTTCTCTATTATTGGAAAGCAGCAAAATTTATTATCTTAAAGAAAAGTGCCGACGAGGATCCTAAGGATCGAAACCATGCAGACCTATATGTCTCCTGAATACTCTTGAAAAAAAATTAGAAGAATTCGTTTGTAAAAGATTAAAATAATTTAGAATCAGGTATGACAGGTATGAACAGCAATCAATTCGGCTTAAGAGAAGGAAAATCGTCACAAGATGCCACAAACTAACTATTGGAAATGGTATATAGTTCAAATACAAAATATTTAATTGGAATTTTAATTTATATTTCAGGCGCTTTCGATAATTTATGGTGGCCGTAATACTTGATAGATTACGGAGAAAATGTCTTCCTAAATGCCTATAAGGAATGTTAACGAATTAAAGACAGAAGGGTTCAAGTAAAAGGCACCAAGAAAACAATTTACAGACTAAGGGATGTCCACAAGGCTTGATCCTAGAACCAAATTTTGGAGACATGGTTTTGGAGACTCTTTTAGATAAACTAAACACAGATGAAAATGTGACAAACACCATCGCATATACCGACGATGTTTTACTTCTAATAGAAGAAAACAATAGAGTAGATAGGGAAAGAAGATTTCCACCACCCATTCTTAGCTGCTCATGGTAATCGGGCGCCCCCCCCCTTTTTTTGAATGATTTATTTATGGACGCTCTTTAACAGCTCAGGTCATCAGCGTCCCATTCAACTCAGGGCGTGAAACGGCCAACAAATTTTGCTCAGAGGCCTCTCTTTCAGGCTTGAGGTTCTTTTTCGTTCCGTAAATGTACGACACGGGACCCACGGCTTTACTTCCCTTCCGAAGGAAGCCACACTTAGGATTTTTACGCCTCGAAAAAATCCATCGATCCTGGCCGGGTTCGAACCCGCGATCTTCGGTTTAGGAGGCAAGTATGGTAACCAGGACCGACCTCGGGAGCCCTAATTGGTGTATGATCTCCATGAACAATTCGTAGCCAATACTTCACTGCTCACATCCTGCATTCTATATGCTCAAATTCCTTCAGAACTCACAATTATTTGTACCATGCTGAACTCCTAAAATACCTTTCAGAAGACCCGTCCTAGCCCGATCCAATTTTTCTGTTCCTTCCCAACCACAAAATTCGGCTCCATAAGACATTGTAGATAGTACTACTTATCCATATACTGTCTCTAACAACCCTACTGCCAGATCTGAAATTCTGCTTCGTATAAGGAGAGTTTATGCAGTTTTTATATTCGCTTTCAGTTTTGCCGCATCAATGTATTTCTCCCACCCTCCATTCATCGAGAAAGTTAGTTCAAGGTACACGAAATTCTTTACATATCGAGCACCTGTCCTACATATGTTCATGTCTCTGCTTTGCTATAAATATTTCCGTTCTTGAGAGTCATAATCATTGTTTTGTTTGCTTCCATGAACCACGGAACACAGTAAGTCTGTAGTCTGTATAGTCCACGCTGTAGGCCGTCAATCGCAGTATAAACATTTCTTATGTCTACGTATAACAAAGCTGTTACCTGTATATTTTCCATCGTAGGAGGTGTCGAATTTTCTTGTAGCAATGCCTTCATTATGCCATCAATAATAGATTAAAGTGTAGGGGTGGAAGAATGCAACCCTACCTTACACCTCTCCGAATAGAGAAACTTCCCATTACTCTGTTCCTGCCGTACTTAATGCAGAATTATAACTTTCTGTATATCTCCTGTACTCTCGAATCATTTTTTGTAAACATCCACTTCCTCCATTATTTGTTCCATAGCGCTTTCCAATGCACGGAGTCAAATACATTTTTGAAACAGATGAAAGCACTGTGCAATTTTCTCCGTTTGTTTCAATATCAATGTGTTCACAATAAATGCGTTGTCAATAGTACTGTATTCCTCCCTGAATACGGACAGAAAATTTGAAGTTTTGAAAAATTCCTTTCCCCAGATTTGTATTCTTTCAGACGAAAGACCACCATAAATTTTCCATATAATCTGAAGCAGCGTGACGCCAGTAAATACGTCCAGAACTCCACTTGAATCCTCCCATTTGTATAGCGGCTGAATAATTTCAGCAATTCAATAGTCTACATTTATTTCCTTTCATTGAATATATTGTTAAATATTTAGAGCAACACTAAACCAAACCGATAAATGTATGAGGTCGCTTTAAACAACTGAGCCGGCTTTGCCCTGAGTTAGGCATCTTATTGCCTTTGTTACTTCCCCTATAGAAATTGCAGTGTTAGCATGGATTTCGCTAACCTTCCTACACTCCCAGGTCCCTCACTTATCCTGCCGGCCCCCCAACAATCCTCTTTGAATTCTGCTTTGAAATGTCCCATCCAGGTCTCTGCCAAAATGGCATTGCCTGCTGAGACATTTCCACGACATTTTCTGCCAGAAATGTCTGCCTTCTATATGCAATACTACATCTTTGCTCTTAACGTTGATCGCCCCACTGTTCTTACTACCCTCCCTTCCACCTTGTCAGTGTGACCTTCTCCCTCCCATATTCTGGCGAATAATTCCCCCATAAGCACAATATCCGTTCCTAGATTTCCCCCCGTACTTGTACTAAGATCTCTATCATGTCACTATAGAAGTTATGGGTTGCGTATCTGAATACTGCTGGCTCATTATAAATTCCAATAATTATTAAGTTTACACCCCAAAGCCAAATGAATTCCAATTACTCCTTCCAAATCCATATTTATTATAGATATATAAGCTCACATGTCAGACCGGATAAAGCGATATTCCCTCTGGCCATCGCCGTCTCTTGCTTCTTTATTCGCGTCCCTTACTAAAACTGTGAAAAAAAAATTGTTTCACATTGTCACCATTCTTGAATTACGTGTCTGTGAAACAAACGACATCCATGTCTTTGAAAAAGAACAAAACTCTCTCACTGCCCTTTCATTTCCAGACTCCCTCAATATTTTAGGTAACGATTCTCAGAAAGGAGTGCGGGGACTATTGTTTCTTTGCAACAGTTCCGCTTCTGCCAAACTCGCTATTGTCACCCTTTCGTATTGTTCTGGAATTGGATCTTAAGAACTTGAGTTCAGGTAGAAACCTTTGCTGCTCCCCTCTCCTCACCCCTCGCCACTTACAGATCTTCTGTTCTGCTCCTGTTTCGCTGACTGTCCCTTGCTGTGTTGCTGCATTTCTTTGGTCCTGGGTTCAGTCTCTCATTCACCTGATCCCTGCATCCTTGCCCTTCGTGGTTGGTCTGTACGATCTGGCTGCTCCATTCTCTCCAGCTAGTACCAGAGCAAAGCGTTTACATCGAAATTGATTTGTCAAAACAAAGCACTATGGCATCCTTGTCAGCTTGCCTCAAACATGTGTCGTTTAAGAAAGTTGCATTCCCCCTCACTCATCGGTTGAAATCCTCTCCAATGTTGATTCCCATGTCCCAAAGAAATCTGGCATCTTGTAGTATGTCACTATTTGCCTCTTTCCTCCGCTCCATCTACCCAGTCTGTGTGGTCTTTCAAATTCAAAGTTCCTTAATCCAATGTTTATTAGAACCACCTCTCTACGCACAATGTCTTCACTCATAACCCAGCTTTCACTCTCCTCAGTCGGTCCTGATGGTGTAGTGGTTACCATACTTGCCTTCTAAAGTCAAGATCGCGGGTTCAAACCCGGCCAGAATTGATGGATATTTTCGGGCGTAAACATTTTAAGTATGGCTACCTTCGGAAGGGAAGTAAAGCCATGGGTCCCGTGTCATACATTTACGGCACGAAAAAGAACTTCAAGCCTAAAAGAAGAGGCTTCTGAGCAAAATTTGTTGCCCGTTTCACGCCCTGAATTCAATGGGACGCTGATGACCTCAGATGTTAAAAAGCGTCCGTAAATAAACAAAACAACTCTCCTCCTCTTTTACGCCATGTATCACAATATTATTTCGCTGTGATTGACTCTACAAATAATAGATCTTACTTTCTACGAGCGCGGCCCGTTGTACCAAATCTCCCACTCATCCTCCAGTTTCTTCGGGTGGGCTCTCCTTCCTCAACTGCTGAATTATCTTTTTGGTTGTCTCCATTCACGCACTCCCAGGCACCAGAAACACATCCATCCCCTTTCCCGGTCAGGTAGCAAATTTGCAATGACATCAAAAGATTTGAGCATGAAACTTTGCTGGATTGGAAGGAAAGCCAGAGAAGGAGCTTACTTCCCATCAATCTCATTATGAAAAGTTTAATGCGGATGATACAATTCTATTCTAATCTGTGTAATCGCACAATGAGTTTTAAAACCGAGAAGGACCACAAGGGAAAACAAATGAAATATCATGTCCATCTGCCCCCATTTACTATAGAAAAATTCAAAAAGTTTTCGCGCTTCCACAAAGTACTCAAGTAACAGCAATCATGTGTCATGACAAAAATTCTTTAAGATTTTTGACGCAAAAATAGTCGCAAGAAACCGGAAAATCTTGTTGATGGACAGATGTACAAATCCTCTCCACACTTCAAACTTAAAAAAATGTGGCTGCGGAGTTTTTTCCTCCAAATTGATCAGTGGATCTTGTAGGCAATTTCAAACTGAATTACTGCACGATGCCTGTGCAGAATGCTATTTGCTGTGTGAACGTTGGGAAGAAACACGATATAAACCCATATTTTTCATGTAAGATTAATTGATTCTTTCCCTTGCATTTTTAACATTTGTGTTGTTATTTGCTTAGGGTTTAGTGTGGCATATCACAATTTTATTACTTCCTGTAATTGCTACTGCAACAAAGTACAGATATTCATAATTTTAGTGCGTTATTTCTAAGTCTTTGTTTCTCATAATAGACACTGCGTTACATCGCAGCTTCATGTTTCCCAACTTATAATCTGCAAATGCTTCCATAAGGTCGGGTTTCGAGGTCGTAAAGGCCCTGATAACATTTATGACGATGATGACAAAGAATAAAGGAAAACAAAAGATAGGGTATCATTCAAAAAATTTGCTTGTCTTCATAAAAATGTACAAACTACCGAAACGTGATCATCTCTGAAAATTTTAATTCAAGATATTTAGTGGAAATTGGCTGAGGTGGTGCCGAACAGCCCAGGTGCATTCTAGTTTATTTTAATCGTGCCGCCAATACCCTAGACAATGATAGTAAATGCTTTCTAACACGCCATAGCTTTTCTTAGGAAATTATTACTCAGTTATCGAGTTTGAGTGCTTAATAAATAACAAGATCCCTGCTAAGATGATAGATTACTTTAAAAGATATTTTATCTGTGCAGATCTTTTAAATATATTAGGTATACGTATATGAAACATTCACCAACATTTTTTAATAATCTTATTTTTTGTGTTATTTTCTACTTTTAGCATTTGTACACTAGTTTATATTCATATTTATAGGATATTATATCATTTCTTTTGCTTTCTTACTGCTTTTTCTTTCCTTCTTTTCTGCTAAAACCCCTAAAAACATATAAAAGAAAGTTTACTGTATTTCCTTATAAACTCTATTATCAATATCTTCTTCCGTTAATATTGAATCGTTGTCATTGATTTTAATACTATTATCCTTTTCGAATAATAAATGGTATAGATGTGTGGAGCTTTTACCTATGCTTTCAGGATGTGAATAAATTATAATTTAGCTTTTATTTATGGTGATAGTTTCTCTTTGTTCGCCTCTTTTTGGTATCTTAATTTGAACTAACAAGTTCTTTGCTCAGTATTTAATGTGCTTATCCCGTTGTTCTTATGAATTAAAATGTAATAACAAAAATAAAAATATTTTGATAATGATTATATTATAACTTGAAATCAATCTACACAGAGTAGTCTTTATTCAAAAATAATGAAAGTTTATTCCATTTTTAAAATAGGTAACATGTATTAATTTTGTTGTTGTTTTTTAACTTGTAACTACTAAACTTTCATTTCAAATATAAATGTTAAGTAATATTTTTTGTATTTTATTTCCCATTTTTCGTGCAACATATATATTAGTTTGATATTGAAATGAAATCAACTTATATTTATTTAGCAGTTTGGAGTTAATATTCCTGTGAAAATATATCATATTTAATTTCCTAAAAAAAATATATTTGGGACTCTTCCTTTTACAGGTTTTTTACATATAATTTTATTTTTGTCCACTTAAAATATGCCTATCATTTAACATATTATGCTTAATACCCTATAATTATAATCCAGTAATGCTATGTATATAAATCTCATTTTAAACTGATATTACAAATTCTGTGATTTGTATTAATAGTTTTGATTTTTGCTATTTATAACATTTCTTTATGCCAACTCCAATTATTAATTTTTAATTATTAATATATATATATTAATTTTAAAGACAATTGCACTTTCAATGAACTGAATAATGAATTAATTAAAAACTAAGTTTTTAAGAAGTGACAAAATATGGATAATTTAATGTAGGGTTGTTCTAAATACAAATGTTAATAATCTTTTATGGTATGCTTTCTCAACTTAACAATGTTTTACTGTTGTCCTACTTGGTTTTTAAAATATATTTGTGGAAAAAGGAAATAGTTTCTTTGGCTGTTTTTGTTAATAAATATCATTTATATAACGATAATTTACTATTCTCATTTCCAAATTGTTACTTGGGGCCTTCCTCGCTGTTTACTTATGTTTGTTAATTGTTTTACTCTAAATATTTTTAATGTATTACATTCGCTTACAGTTCCGCCGTCATGCATGTGCTAGGCAAGGGACGTACCCTTGTAAGGCAATGCATTACGTTGATCACAGCATAAAGTCTTTTACTCTTTCTTAAATCAGAATATTTCTTGATATACTTGTAATTTTAGTTTATTTTGAAAGAAGTGAATAGATTATTAGTGGTAAAAGTGACAAATGTTGCAAGAATTAGGACTTAAAATTTAAACTTTAAGTTAGCATTTTAATATATTAATCATTTTATAAAGATTTCCACTGTGTTTTGGTGACATATGCTTAAAACAAGTGTATGTTAAAGATATTTGCTGTCCTACTACAAGTTTGTTACTATTTAATGTCCAAATCTATTGTTATATTTTTCGTTTATTGCTCTGTTAAATTTTATGAAAATTATTCTTCAATCCCCAACTCGTGGCCATATGTTGGGGTTTTCTTCAGCATATTCTTAAAATTAAAACTTGTCTGACATTAACGAGATTGTGTCGAACTCAAAATATTAAATAATTTACTTAAGACATGGTACAAGTTTTTTGGAAGTAAAGAGATCGTCCTAACTCTGAAAATATCTAGTTGTAATTATTTCTAAGGGTGTAAACTATGCTTTAACTGCATTTTGGGATTTGTTTGTATGTGTACATCAGTAATATATAATTTAAAGTAGTTTTATATCGATCTATCTGAAGGGAAACTTTGCCACTGTTATAAACTGCTTCTACTTATATTAAATGCACAAATTTTCTGGGTGACTGGTTAATTTCGGTATTAATTATTTGTTACTATTGGTGTACTAATATTCCTATTTGTGATTTTACGGTTAATTGAAAAGAAAGCTGAAGATTCATCAGGTCATTGGGTTTACTGATGCAGCGTTTACAGTCACTGAAAGTGAAGGTCAAGGCAGGTCTCGGGCTCAAGTCCTGTGTAGCATGGAAACCGATAAGGAGGAAGAACTCTACCAGGTATCAAGTAAATTACTGAGTTTCTTCTTGTTGTTGCAGAATTATATTAAACTAAGGTATACACCAAATTAATTATGCCGACTCAAAGCTAGATTGTATCAATACAATAATTAGACCAAGCAAATTACAGGCAAAGAAAAGGGTTAATCAAGTACATTAGTGTTCAGGAACTTTGACATCTCAACTAATATATTGCAAGAATTAAAAGACGATTCACTCTCAAATGTCTAATGTTGTAGAGAGTATGCCTCTCGTAGGGTAGTGACTAGCCGACAGATCATTGCATGGGTATTCCTGATATTAACTTTAATCATTATTTCAGGGCGCGTTTGCAGAACCCATGGCAACGAATAATAGACCAAATTACAGATTATGCATACTAGCAAAACGGAAAATGTTACAGCTTTTATTATGCTATTTGGATTAAAGAAATAGGCTCTAACCTTTATTGTTTCTGATGCGACTGCATTGCTCAAGGTGTAGCCTTATGTCCAACTGCTTGCAATTCAAACCATTTTAGAATCGACAAATTACGCAAGTTCCCAGGAACGATGTCATAGTAATTTGTTATTTCTGGTGTTTAGTTATTGCTTTCGAGCAAATATTTTCGAGCATAACATTTGGGTGAAACCTGTTGCAAAATGTAAGGAAAATTGCTAAAGCGTCGTGTGTTTTTACTCTGAGGCTGAAATATTGAAGATTATTGGCCTAAATGCCAATTTTCCTGAAATCCAAGCTTTAATTTTGGGTTTATCTCCTCCTTTGCGTAGCTTGTAATAGTAATCATTCAAGTAAGGCAATTACAATCTGATGTCAATCAAACTCCTGTAGAGGAAATTGCCGACCCTGAAAATAAAGAGAGAACTAGTTCCATGTTACCATGAGACTAATCCCACCTAGAGGTCTCTGCAGTTGTCGTGTGCTTACGTGCCTGAGAAGCTCGCAACTTATGATCTGAAGGTCATACGCACGACAGATTCACACTCATCTTACCTTTATAATGCATTCGAAGATGCGGGCAAAGACAGCAATGGCGTGACATTATCTGATGATTAATAAAAACTTCAGAAGCCCAACCAAAGTGTTGTGCGCTTATCAAAATGTATGGAACATGAATGTCACAGGCGATAATTGGTTTTCTTCCATTCAACTAGCAGAGGAGTTATTTAAAAATAAATTGACGTATATTGGAACTTTGAAAGGGAATAAAAAGAAAATACCACCAACGTTCCTACCTTTTAAATCTAAAATAAGTTGTATCCAGCATTTATGAGTTTATCAAGGAACTCACATTACTACCATATGTGCCAAACCAATCAAAAGCGGGTGGACTATTGTATTCAATGCACTATTCTGGATTCCAAGATGAGGGGAATATAAACCATACATATATTATATCCTTCTACAAAATAAGCTGTGAATACTACGGACGTGAAATGTAGTAACTAATCAGGTAATAGGAGGACAAGGAGTTGGCCATTATCCATATTTTATTATCCCAGTTCAGCTATCTGCCCTAATGAATACGTCATGTGTTGCGAAAAATGAAAATTCACCAAAAATTACTTCGTGAAGAATCTACGAAAAGCTCTGACAAGAAAAAGCATTCAGAGATGACTAGAAGTTCCTAATTTGCCAAATAATTTGAGGAAAATAATTTTGAATATATTAGTATATAAGAATACGGGTCATACTTAGAATATTCCACCCAATACAAGAAACGATAAATTATAGGGGTGCAAAAGTGGCACATTATGTCCATGCAAAATATCTGCAATATCTGTGTGCAAAGTCTATGAAACATTGCAAAAACTATGTCTATATTATTTTCTGTTCTTTCCTAAAAGTTGTACGCATTAGAATGTTAAACTGAAAAACGAAATGCAAACCGAGTCTTCAGGGCCGCAATACTGTAGTCCAATGGGATTCTTCTCCTTCATTTTCCCGAACGTTTTGTCCACGACTGCGGTGGACATCATTCGTGGTGTGGTCGGCCAAGACAAGGCAGTGACTGACTAGTTCTGATTGTGATTATTTTATTCAAGAAGCTCGCCTGTGGCCTATAGTGGATGGCCTTGCAGGCATTATTTCCATTACTGTACATTTGCCTTTTTTTCTTGTTTGGTAATCATTGGGACTTTTTAGTATAAGCACATGCATAGGAAGGCAGAGCCCTAGTATCAAGAGAAACTGTTTATATTTGTTTTTATGTTTACCTTATTTGGTACTTTTTTCTTATAAGTAAATATAATACAAAAATATGGGATGGTTTCAGGACAATTAAAATGAGATTTTATTCTTAAACCTAAGTAATTAATAACACAAAAGAGCTTAAATCTACTTATAACTAATATATATATATATATATATATATATATATATATATATATACATGTGTATACAAAGAGACCAAATAATGTCGCTTTTGATCACTTTTAATATTTTATAAGTTTTGTTCTTTTGTTTTTACAATGAGTTGGTTGATCCCTACCTATACTTTGGACAACCAGGCTGGGGTGGATATGAATGTTTGTCCACAGTTTGCAGGCTTTATTATGAATAAAGTTCGCCAGTTCCCCCTATTCTTGTCTCACATGGATGATGATATTAATTGATATGACCAATGAAATGCACATAATTTTGCGTAGACTGTGGTTCTGTACGACCTGTGTCTTATCCATGTATGTTTTTGCCATATTCACATATGTGCGGAAGCTCAAAATAAAAAATTTGTGTAAAATTAGCATCGTTTGCACTGTAACAAGCGTTATACTGAAAAAGAAGATACTTAATTTTGGGCGCTGCTGCCCACTATAGACAATATTTTGGACTTGGTCCCACCACATCATTATTGAGCCCAGCGTGATTCCCAATTATTTTGCTTGCCAGCGATTTTTTTATTTGTTTATTTAAGGACGCTCTTTAACATCTCAGGTCATCAGCGTCCCATTCGATTTAGGGCGTGAAACGGTCGACAAATTTTGCTCAGAGGCCTCTTCTTTCAGCCTCGAGGTTCTTTATCGTACCGTAAATGTGCGACACAGGACTAACGGCTTTACTTCCCTTCCGATGGAAGCCATACTTAGGATATTACGCCCCAAAAAATCCATCGAACCAGCGATCTGGGGTTTAGAAGGCAAGTATGGTTACCACTACACCACCAGGACCAACATTGCTGGCGAAGCGGTAGTGTTTACCCACTAAAGTGAAATTCCATATCCGGAACATTCAATATTTTGAAAAATTTCCGGAAATATATCTTTGAGGAATAACTATTATTATTATTATTATTATTATTATTATTATTATTATTATTATTATTATTATTATTATTATTATTATAACACATTTTTTCAAACCAGGCCAAAAAATTATTTCCGTAACGTTGGATAGTTCTAATGCCAAAAGTAAATTTCATGTGGTGGGATGATGATGATGATTATTGTTTAAGGGGCGCACAACATCTAAGGTTATTAGCGCCCAAACACACTAAAAACTGCGCCCAAACTAAAACATAAATAGTTAACACAAATCAGTGCATAGGTTAGATAACAGTAGCACGTTGTGCAAGAAAATAAAAACCCAAAACAAATAACTAGTGGGTGTAATGGTCAACAAACAAAGGATTGGTATTAAAACAGTCGCAAGAGTGAAAAAAACACAACTATAACGGTCTAAAAATGGGTCAATAAAACCCGAAAACTAACAACATTTCAACAAATAAAAACTGGTATTAAAACTCATGAGCAAAAGCTGAAAACAAATCAGTATTATAAAAGTCTAAAATGGTAACAATAAAACCCAAAAACAATAACAAGGGCAATATACCACAAACTCAATTAAAGACTGGTACTAAAAACGATACAGCAAAAACTGAAATAACAACAGCCTTAAAAGAGTCTAATGCCATCATGGGTAAAAAGATAAAACCTCACACCTTGCTCCAATAACCACATACGCGAATAAAACGGAGCACTCACTCAACAGCAACCACATCGTCTGCAAGCATCTCATGCAGGGGGGCAAACCCAAGGAAAGTCTAAAAGCTGCCAAATGATGTCAATCAAGTAAAATGTGACGCACTGTAAAGGGGTGGTCACAGTGAGGGCAAGCTGAACCGGGTTGACCATTAAAAAGGTGACAGTGACTAAAACGGCAATGCCCAATTCTAAGACGAGCTAAAATTACTTCTTCGCGACGAACAGCCCGAGAAGAAGTCGACCAGTTAAAGGGGGATGATTTACATTCCCGAAGCTTATTGGCGGGTATTAAATCCCACTCATCGCCCCAGCGCGAGAGAATGCCTCTACGTAATAAATGTTTAAAATCGCCAAAATAAAAACGTTGCTCGTCCTCGGCAGGGTCTAAAAGAGCGGATTTAGCTGCGACATCTGCGACCTCATTACCTGGGAGTCCCACATGTCCAGGTACCCATAATAGTGTCACCCTGACGCCAGCGTCGAAAAGAGTGGACACCACATCTTGGATCTTCTGTAGAAGAGGGTGGTTGTTGTTTGGATTGCTTAAACTTAAAACGGCACTCAAAGAGTCGGAACAGATAACACCATTCCCCAGCCCCTAATCAGAAATAAATAAAATCGCCCGATAAATAGCATAGAGCTCCGCCATAAAAATAGATGTCGCAACGTTAAGACCATACACAAAACTTGCTCCATTAAAAACAAACACACATCCTACTCCTGTGTCAGATTTCGAGCCGTCGGTATACATAAAATTTCAGCCATTAAAAGAGGATTTGATCTCGCTAAAAGAACAACGAATAATATGTGCTGCGGTCGAAGATTTTGGACAGGACGTAAGCCCAAGATGAACGGGGGTCCTCTGCTAAAAGCCAAGGGGGAGAAGAATATTCCCCGGCTAAGAAAAAATCAGGTAAGTCGAAGTCCGACGTCCATAAAATGCCCCGAAAACGAAAGCCAGCAGGCCTAAGAGTAAAAGACCGAGCAGCATAAAAACAATCGAAAGACACATTAAAAAACGGCCCATTCGTGGGATGACGAGGTTGCGCAGCTAAGCGACAACCGTAAGCAGAAAGTAAAACATCCCTACGATAAAACAACGGAGGTTCTCCAGACTCCGCACATAAACTTAACACAGGACTGGTGGGGAATGCTCCAATGGCAACACGGATACCCCGGTGATGAATCGGGCTCAGGCGGCGCAGAACAGAAGGCCGCGCAGAGCCATAAACAACACTGCCATAATCCATTTTGGATCGGATAAGAGAGCGGTAAAAACGTAAAAGAATTGTCCGGTCAGCTCCCCAAGATGTGCCACTTAAAACACGTAAAATACAAAGAGAACGTTCACACTTGCCTCTGAGTTGAGCTATATGCGATGACCAGCATAATTTCCTATCAAATAATAAGCCTAGGAACCGAACCTCGTCTGCGAAAGCAAGAGCATCTGGGCCAAGATGGAGAGACGGAGATGGAAACTCCTTATAGCGCCAGAAGTTCATTCAGACGGTCTTCTCTGCGGAGCAACGGAACCCGTGATTCACACTCCAAGCGTAAAGGCGGTCGAGACATCATTGGAGGCGGCGTTCCAAGAGACAAGTTCTCCGAGAGGAAAGATAGATGGCAAAATCGTCTACAAACAACGACGATTGTATTCCTGGCGGTAAACACTCGGTGATAGAATTAATTGCTATGGCAAACAGTCTGCAACTAAGTACCGAGTCCTGAGGTACACCGTTCTCTTGAATGAAACTAGATGATAAAACTGACCCCACGCGAACATTAAAAAACCCAGTCTTTCAAAAATTCCTGAATAAAAACAGACATACGCCCATGTATGTTCCAATCGTGAAGCGTTCGGAGGATACTGCCTCTCCAGCAGGTATCGTACGCTTTCTCTAAATCGAAAAACACAGCAACCGTTTGGCACTTACGTACAAAACCGTCCATTACATATGTGGTTAGAGACACAAGATGGTCAACTGAGGAACGATGACGCCGGAAACCACACTGGGCGTTCGTTAGTAAATGCCTCGACTCTAACCACCACATAAGCCGTCCGTTGATCATGCGTTCCATCACCTTGCAGACGCAGCTGGTAAGGGAGATCGGACGGTAACTGGAAGGAAGTTTTGGGTCTTTTCCAGGCTTAGGTATAGGAATAACGGTGGCCACTCGCCAAGCGCTAGGAAATGTGCCATTACACCAAATAAAATTAAAAGTCTGTAATAAAAAAGCTTTGCCTTCCGCTGACAAATGCTGCAATATAGCAACATGAATGCCATCCGGCCCCGGTGCGCAATGTCGAGAGGTAGAAAGGGCATGCTCCAGTTCCCTGGCTGAAAAAGGAACGTTATAGCACTCCTGATGGTCGGAGGCAAAAGAGAAACCTTTCCACTCAACCTGCTCCTTTAACGCGCGAAATGAAGCAGGGTAATTGGCGGAGCTCGAAACATCAGCGAAGGTGCGTCCTAAATTATTGGCAACGTCGATCAAGTGGTAAGCACTCGATTCGCTAACCTTAGACCGGATACAGGCGTAAAACTAGGTTTGCCCGCAAGTAGCCGTTCCCAAACTACAGATGAAGGCATTGTGCGGTTAAAATAAGAGTTAAAAGCAATCCAAGAAGCCTTTTTGCTATCCTTAATGACTCGGCGGCATTTGGCGCGCAGTTGTTTATAGCGTATCATGTTTACTGAAGTAGGGTGGGGACGAAAAGCTCGGAGAGCACCTCGGCGAGCAAGCAAAGCATCCCGGCAGTCATCGGTCCACCAGGGAACCGGTAAGCGTCTGGGGTGACAAGACGACCGGGAATAGCCTGATCTGCGGCTGTGATGATGACCGTACGGAGGTGCTCGATCACGAGGTCCATAGATGGAAATTCACACCTTGAAAATGTGGCCATAGATCGAAAGAGAGACCAATTCGCCTTTTCAATGAGTCATTTTGGCGCGCGCTGAGAATGTGCCTGTGCTGAGAGTACATGTATCCGACACGGAAAGTGGTCACTAGAATATAAATCGGAGATTACGTTCCAGGTAAAATGAACAGCAAGTGAGGCAGAACAAAAAGCTAGGTCCAAGTGAGAAAAACAATGAGTGCTGTCATAAATAAATGTAGGGTGACCAGTGTTGAGCAGAATTAAATGTTGTTGGTCTAGAAAGTCCGCCAACATGCTACCTCTGGCACACTCCGTGTTGGAACCCCAATGGGGATGGTGAGCATTAGAATCCCCCCAAAGTAGGACAGGGGGTGGTAGCTGAGACAGAAGGTTGTCCAGATCAACTATGGCGACAGCGCCAGATGGAGGTAAATAAACAGTGCAGACGGAAAAACTAAGGCCAGAAAAGTGAACTGTAGCTGCAGCAGCTTGTAAAGGAGTCTGAAGCAGTAATGAAGTGCTGTACACGTCGTGCCGAACTAAAATTAAAACTCCGCCGTGAGCGGGAGTGCCATTTCGGGAGGGAGATCAAATCTCACCGAATAGTAACCGCGTAAAGTAAAAGAATCCTGTGGGCGAAGTTTGGTCTCTTGGAGACACATAAGCGGAGAGTCAGTAGAGCGCAAAATTAACTCGAGTTCAGGTCTTCAACTACGGAGTCCATGCACATTCCATGAAAGGAAAACCATTGTTAAAATTAAATAAAAATAAGTTAAAAAATCTACTACCTTACTTTTTGCAAGGCCCAGGACGGATTAAACGTCCTTTCTTTTGTCGCGTGGGGCTCGGTGGTTTGCCTGGAGCAGGACCATCCTGCTCCATGGCGTCCTCAGAGGGAGGGCTCTCCCGCTGAGAGGAATCCACCGATTCCAGCACCTGGAATCGGTTGGAGGTAGATAGGGGGCGGTGACGGCGACCGCCCAGCGGGTTTACTCCCATCGTGGAAGCGGGACCTCCGAGGAGGAGAAGGGCTCTTTTTCTTCTCCATAGGAGTTGACGATTTCATAAAATCCGTTCTCGTATAACTTGTCTTAAACTTAAGTTCAGGAGCATTAAAAACAATCGGTTTCGGCTTCTCGCTAGAGCGTTTTGGAGAACTGGGCTTAGAAGGGACCCGTGTAAAAACAAAGTCACAAGTCTGCGTACTGCTATCGCACTTCTTGGGCGCAAAAGAAGCTGCTGCGCTGTAGGTGCCGGTCTTAGGCACGACAGGTTGGCGAGATTGGAATCGCTTACGGGCTTCAGTAAAGGAGACTTTTTCCTTCACCCGGATCTCCTGGATACAGCGCTCCTCTTTAAACGAGGGCAATCGCGGGACGAGACTGGATGATCACCGCGGCAGTTGACGCAGACAGGAGCGGATGGACGGGCTCTCGTGACTTGCTTGACCGCAGGTTGCACAGATGGAAACGGCACTTTTACAGGATATGCGAGTGTGTCCAAAACGTTGACACTGAAAATATCGCAACGGGCTCGGGATATATGGGCGCAGTTCTATCAACTCGTAGCCCGCCTTTATCCTCTGCGGCAATTCGACCCTGTCAAAGGTGAGGAAAAGAGTTCGGGCCGGCTGTAATTCCACCTCTTTCCTTGCCTGTACACGATAAACAGAAGTGACCCCTTGGTCTTCCAGAGAGCTCTGGATTTCCGAGTTGGACATTCCGTCTAGAACATTGATGGTAACAACTCCTCGCGACGAATTCATTGTCTTATGTTTCTCAAGACGGACGGGGTAACCGTGGAGTAGCGTCGCCTTGAGCAATGAGTTGCTTTGAGACAGGCCAAGTGTCTCCACCAAAAGTGATGTTGCGTAGACGGGTACAGGACTTAACGGGTCCAGCTATGGCATCAATGCCCTTCTGAATTTCAAATGGGTTTACCTTAGCAAACGACTGACCATCTTCGGTGCAACTGATTACTAATTAGCGAGGAAATGACTTCTCGGGTACTTCTCTTACGTCAACTCTTTTTCGTTTCATTTGAAAATGATTATTATCATGTGCCATAGCGATATAATCCTCCACCATTGTAACTGTCTCCGATGGCAGGCTGCTTCCTGGGTGCCACCCCGGCTTAAGTTACTGGGCCTGGCCTGAACAAAGTAACCTCAGGGTCACACCTTCCTGTGGGTTGACGAAGGGACCCAATCGCCTGCAGGAAGTGAACAACTCATGCAATGGCCCTTCCCCGGGCCTGAACTTTACCAGGGGATACGCTCCCGTCCTACATGATAACCCTACATGATAAGAAAATAAAAATAAATTAAAAAATAAACTGCTGGAAATAAAAATGATGCTAAGACTACCACATACAACAGTTTGAACTTGTTATATCATGTATTATATATAATGTATTTCCTCGACAAAAGAAAATAAAAATAAATTAAAAAATAAACTGCGGAAAATAAAAAATGATACTAAAATTACAACAGTTCAAACTGTTGTGTTTGGTAGTTTTAGCATAATTTTTGATTACCCGCAGTTTATTTTTTAATTTATTTTTGTTTTCATTTGTCAAGAAAATATATTTTATTGTGCCAGTACATATATTTTATAATTATATTTAATATTATATATATATATTTATACCTAATAAATAACATGTTTAAATGAGAGAACGTAGGCTTTCTTGGTCGGAGTCACAGATGTAACTACAAATTTCTTCTGGGATGTTGCGCCGTGGTCCGCTGGAGAACAGAATTACATACGTTTCTTTCGCAACTAAGGCGGACATCTTCGGTGGCGTCGACAAAGTCTCATCGGAGAAGGTATTACTGCGTCTGAAGTGTTGGCTCCCAAGAGTCGCTATATTTATACTGCCAATGCTCCCCGCTGGTTGGTCCGAGGCGGACGTTGGTCGGTTGGTTGGTGGGAGGAGCCTCGCCTCTCATGTGCTGCTGCTCTCTTGTGATAGTCTCGCTATGTTTTCACGTGTTGTGTGTTGTGCTTTGTTTTCAATTGGTGGATACCTGTTGCTGTTCAATTTGAGAAAGTCTTCTTTCTTGTTGAAATTGTTGGGATTTTTGTCAATTTCAATGGCTTCTCGTCGCAGTCTTGCATGATAGTGTGTAATAGAAGAAATTTGAAGTGACCTTCATTGCTGAAGTGAATCGCGAGTTCAAGTTGAAGAGTTTGAAAACAGTTAAGAAAATTACAGGTTTCAAAATTGGGCTGTAGTGGTCGTGAGGAAAATGATTGTCCGTTCGGAGACATTTGAAAGGAATTCGTTTGATAGTGATTTATGAAAATTTTCTAATGTTATATGTCTGGTCGGTTGCCATTACCACAACCAATCTTCTGGGAATTCGCCCTATGAAAACGTCGTTGAGAGTCATGGTGCTAATTTCCTTTGGAATGTTGAAGGCGTGAAATTTGACATCTTTGCGATGTTACTTGGCGTTGTTCTTTGCTAAGACTGCCTTATGCGCAAGTTTGATTTTGGAGGAAGGTCTCGCGGAATTCAAAACAGCCTAACATACTGAATTTACGGCCTTTAAACTCTCTGTTCTCTAAAAAGAGATAAAAATTGAATGAAGAAGGGGAAAGTTTAAGAGTGACACTAACGTTATTCAAGAGCAAATTTTCTTGATTAAAGAGTGGATTGGAAAAGTTTCCCATCAGCTGGACAATTCTGGCAAATCCATCACTTCACAGAAATCTCTAATTGGATGTATACATGCCCATGATTCTATCCGTGTCCTTTTTCCACAGTTAGAACCCTATACTGTTATTCAAGACATTTTTATAATAATTGAGTACATTTCAACATTTATATGCGGGCAGCCTGACTGTGGCATGGAAACAATGACATTGTCGAGTGATACTTCTATCTGTTCAAAAACCGAGTTTAGAATATTGTGGAAAAAGGTGACCATTACGTCATCTTTCAGAACAAATTCCTCGTGATCGACTATTCAAGCGTATAGCTCCAATACTACGTAAGTCATGTTAAGTTAATCGTTTGTATTGCCAGAGTAATGAAACGTGATGGAAGCATTTTTCATAAGGGTATTTTGTGGATTTGAGAAATTTAATGGCATTCTTCCACATTCATTTGAAGGGCAGGTCTTTAAAGATGTCCAATTCAGAACCCATGTGCACTAGCAATTCGTCGGGACCTTTTTTAACCATTACAAAAATATTCCATGCACCCTCCATCCTGTGCGTTTGGTCTTGGTGTTGACTCTGCTTTCGTTTTGAGCATTTAAATAGGCGTTTTTTTTTCCTGAACGATAGAATCTATCTTTAGGTCCGCTTTTCTCTTAATATGAGGCTATGTCAACTTTATTCTGGTCTTTACCACCGTTTTTGAAGAAATTCCGGAGCCAGTGATGTTGGCAAGTACTTTAGAACTCATTTTGAATGCCTCTTTGCTGACCACTTCTACTCCGTTTTGAAAATTGACAACACGGTACTGAAAAACCCCTCAGGAGCAGAGAACAAACGGCTACTTTGTTGATAACGTTTGGTCCAGTACAAATGAAAACCTCCATGGTCTAAAGCCCTAGCCTGATTTAAGTAATATCGGGTATGTAGATCCATTTGGTCTAATTTTGACGAAACATTACAACTATAGTATAGAAAAACCCGTCTGAAAATGGCAAGAGAATCCGTTGCTAATCTGTTCCTTAAATATATGTTTACAGTTTTAAAATCCTGTTGCATCATAGACATGAAGTTAAAAGGAAAGGACTTTTCAACCGTCAGGTATGTGTTGTTTCATTTTTCACACATTACAGAAAAGTTTTCAATGATTTTCACAAACATGTCGCCCACCACTTGTGACACTATAAGATTGCGATAAATGAACATTTAATAAGGGCAACTCACGTACGTATCTACAGTATTTACTAATTTCCTGAATCACAACAATGGTATAGGATTTGAATCTCATAGTCCTGGCCAAAGAAGGTGATAAAACAAAAAATGTGTACGAGATGTCTATATCCATTTTTGAATTTCTATAGCAGGCGTGGAATGGTGTCAATATAAAATGATGTATGCTTAGACACGATTGATGCTGGATTAGGCGTAGAATTGGAAAACGGATTGAGAGGATATCTAGAAACAGCCTTGGACTTTGTCGTATCGTTCATAAATTCAGTTTCTATCACGCTTCTCTGTTGCCCAGAGGATGGAACAATTTATACATAGCCCACAAACTGCATGTCGGGTATATGAAGTCATTGTGTGACTTTGACGTTTATACTAACAGATTTGCGGTCTTTATAAAGAAAAAGTCAACGACTTTCAGATGTCTATGTATGATATGGTTAATGGAGTATGCCAAACCTTTGTAATTGTGGACGATACCTTGCGGCAACAGCTAAATTTGAAATGTGTAATCGAGTAGACATATTTTACATGGTTCAAATGATTTGATTATTGTGCTTTGTAACGTTGTACATTTTCAAAGGATACCTAAACATTTGCAGTCCTCTTCCCACTCTGCTTGCAGCACTATTCTCTCGGGCAAGGTGTTTGAAAAATCTACAAGTACTATATTCAGTGAAATAATTCATGGATGTATTACTCAAGAGCTTGATGGGAAAACGAATTTGTATTAATCATACCGAATAAATAGTAAAAGCCAGGACCCACGAATTAAACTTGTTTGTATAACCTCTCCACTTAACCAAAAGAATTTCATTTTGACCATCACTTCTAGTGTCGATTATTTTGTCTATTTTGAAAGATTTACGAGCTTTTGTAACTCCTTGGTGTAAAAGATGCCTCTAAAGCTCTATGGCCAAATAATTTAATCTAGACACCATCGGATAACCTACTGTCACCTTGTCAATCTGTCCAGTTTTATTTATATCTCCTAGCAAACTTCATTTTCTTTTAGATATGCGCAAGTGATCTGCATTAGATTAAAGTTTATGTCCTTTGACCACGCGTCCTAGGAGTTCATTCACTGCACTTGTCAAACTAGGTCCAGCACTAACTGAAATTTAAACATCCAAGAATATTATGCTATTTTAATCAACAAAAAGACGACGCCAACAACATTAAAAGGTTGTAAATTAACTCGCAATTCATCATATCTACATTTTCGCCAGTTACAGTCACATCGCCTGAGTGAAGGAGAGTAAATTTCCTTTTTAAAGAGATTATGTGTAAAACAAATGTAATTAATCCATAATACATTAGTCTCATCATATAGCGTATCGACTTATATTAAGATGGCAAAATTATATCTTTTTGTATAATGAATTTAATGACATTTTCAACACATGCTTGTTGATATTAAAACGAACAACCGCGTTTAATAACTGACTCCATCTTCCCTCATTGGCTCCTTAGTCGTGACCGTTTCAACATGCAGCGATACAAGACCCTAACTCCGACATGATGACATCTACACCTCTTGCCCAGGCGAACTTCACGGAGATCACCCCTGCATATAAGCCTATGACTTTTGTAAGTAGAATCTATTTTATTTCCATACCTCATTGTCATACTTACTGTCGTGTTCGCTCCATTAACTCCGTCGTCACCCCAAGGCGACTTTCGTGAAATAAACCTCGACTGCTCGCCTATATGCATATTAAATAACTCATCAGCACATCTATGTACTTACATAAAATAATAAAAATATATTAACAAAAACATTAAAAAATAAAAAGAACTAGTTCCAGGGCACAGCTAGTGTGTTCTGGGTCCTATAAAAATAAGTGATTACACGTGAAACAATTTATCTCTTGACCGGCTATAAAAAGTTTTGATGGCGATCATTTTATGAGGCCCCGCCGAACATAAATTGCCTTCCGCAGGACACATACTCTTTGGGTGAATAAGCCGACTGAAAGTCATTTATGGTAAATTTTATAAATTGCAACTAATAAAGTAATATTATCTGATGCATATACTTTTGTATTTAAAAACGTACATGACAGCACGGCAGAAAGTCTTTCAAGCGAGAAATAGACTTTTTTCAATGACATTTAAGAGAATTTGTTTTTATATTTTTGACAGTGTTTAACGCCCGTTTTCACATCACAGGTGGTGACACTTGTGATGTATGAAAGCAGACCATTATTTGGAAAACGAATTTTGTTTAGGAAGGCAACGTTTCAGGCCAAAATCTTACGTACTTCCCCGGCGTTTGCAATTGATGACAACTGAGGAAAATTGGGAAAAACTGAACACTATTTTGGCGGAAATCAAAACCCTTACCTCCCTCCTAATAATATCAGCAATTGGGAAACTGACACTTTTTTAAAGAGGAGTTTTTCGTTCTTCGTCTAAAGAGCACTTTTTGAAAAAATTATAAACTGTAAAACATAATACTTGGAGCTTGGCTTGGCAATACATATTTTTTCCTTTTATCGCATGGCTTGTACATGGAATACTTGACATACTGTAGGCCTACTAAAACGTTCGCATTAGGACACTTGCGTTCACTGGCTATAAGAGCTGGTAGCTGAAATAACGAGGCAATTCCTCTCTCGATGATCACGTTTTATTCGTAAGCTTAATCAGCACCACATGTTATATCAACAGACAGACAACGCTTTGTGAAGTAAGTGTATATACATAAAATATATAAATAAGATTTTAGTAGCGGCATTAAATTATAGATATTCATTAATCCAGTTGTAATGCGGAGTAAGGAAACGTTAAAATTCCTGTAGAATTAAAACTATTAAAGCTAAAATTACACGGTTTTCAGAAACATCTCGAGGTTTTCCCAATACAGTACTTGGGGTGAAATTAGAAATTTTTAGCTAGCGTGGATTGTTTTTAATCTCAGTCTTCTGTGGCATGTACTGCAGCCATTACACGAATCTGATTGGGCAGTACCCCATACTTTGCAGATAAAGTCTGTTCCTTTTTGGAAAATACTTAGGTTTATGTATATTAATAGCAAGTAATAGCTTAACCAAAATATACGCTATAGTGTTGTTAGCACTGAAAATTGTTGAACAATGTAAGTGTAATCATGTGTTAAACTAACGTTTACCAATGGAAACTCTTTATAAAGAAACACCACGGAACAATGAGAAAACTATGGGAAATTTTTACAGCAAGAAGTAATAATTCGGAACAGTGAAACTTGGAATATTTACATTAAAACTTTCCATCGTAGTATTGAGAACGTGGCGTATCAAATTATCTGCCCAAGATGAAAGTGCTGGGTGAGTTCCCTGAAAACATTTATCTTGTATAATTTACTATCCTATAATTATGTATTATTCTCAAATCCTTTAATCTTTATGGAGAAAAATGCTAATATAATACAGTCATCTGCAACTTGGGTGTGAACCTGAAAGGAATCGCCCCCAATGCTCAGAAAGCGGCCCCGAAGATAGGCATGTTTGTTCATAACCCCCGCATAATCTTTCCTTTGTAATTGACTCCAGAACATTCAAAAGAACTGAGGCCAAAGTAATTACGTAGGAACATAGTTGTTCCTAAAGTTGTAGGAACATAGTTGTTTTCAAACATTATGTTGTTACACATACATAAAATATATAAAGGAACATAACTCATGCTTGTACTTTCTGACTCATGACAGAGTAACAGATTGTTCGCTATAGACCATAGAAGAGCTACAAAAATTATAATTTAAACTTTTCTGAAGGGAAGCGGCAGCCAAAGCAGTGAACTATGACTTGTGTAAATGTATCCAAGAAGAAGGTAAAGTTCGTAGATTTGAGTCTGGTAAGATCGTCTAGGCTCCCAAGGAATAAATTTGATGGACCACTTGAATCGGAATTAAACATTAATATAACCCATTATGCATCCTCGTTTGATCTTTTAAGACTGAATTACAGGAAAACCTACCAGAATTGATGCACCAAAAATTATTTATTCACTAGGGAAAGTACAGCCTCATAAATTTCCACTCGCTGTTATCACAAAGCATGAACTGAACTTCGAGTTTATTTTCATTCTGTCTATTCTAAGCCTTTAATAACTTTTTTATGATCCGAATTAAAAAAAAACAATTCTCTCTGGTAAGAGGTTTTCATCTAATGAGTATTAAATCCAGGAACTAAACAACCTCTGTTTTAGTAAATGTGTCGTATCTGACGAAGTTAAACAATTGGATTTTCACTGAACTAACGTATATACTTCAAATGAGTCTATTTCGGGAGATACAATTAATATTTTCTCTTTCCAAAATAATAAATGCTTTTAAGCAAACTTTAAAGGATGCTTGTATATCTATCTCATTTATACACTTAAATTCTTAGTAAGTAATGCATTTAGATTTAGTCTTCAAACAGTTCAAAAAGTACAAAATAAATCATGTCATTTATTTATGGCTTTGTAGTTTCTGCAATGAGTTATTATTTTGGGGTTTTTAAACCAAAGAAAGAGAACCTTTTTTAAACATCTGTTTGTCATTTTACAAGTACGAGTTTGGAAATTACTCACTACGATATACATAAACTAATTTATGATTTGAGATAACTAAGGAGCTCTGTTCAAAAATGTACACTAATTTTGTAAACATGAGCTAATTACTTTACTCATTAACGTGGGCTACCTGAAAAGAAGAAGTTTTCTTGGCAAGCGGTGGTGAGGCTGCAGATGCAGGACAATTTTGACTTGCAAGAAGCTCAGTATGACAAATATAAGTTAGTTATTTAGTGTACCGGATCCTTAGATACTACCCTGGGAAGTCCTCTTGACTCTTCTCATTCTCTGGGTAAAATGGGACACATTTTCAGAAGCAAAAATTCATTTTTATAAATGTGCTTCAGTTACTGGCTCATATGCACTCTTGGTGTGAATCCCAATTTATCGTTAGAGTCATGTTAGCGATTTTTTATACTGAAATATCACTGCAAAATCAAATGCGACAATTATTACCACTTTTAGATGAACAAAGTAAACTCACGACATCGCTCTAATTTAAACTGTTCAGGCTCTCAGGAATTTTGTGTTTTGCCATGAGTACAGTCTTACAGGAGCTGTAGGTCCGATACTGCTCTGAGAGTGGACTTTATGATATACGTGACTGTTTCTGAGGGCTAGTGCTGAGGTTTTTCATAATTTATGGAATGCTTTTTTCTCATTTTCTATACATATACAATATTCCTTTTATTATTTTTTTTTTCATTGCTCAAATTCTACATAAGTCAGAATGTTTTCCATGTTTTATGAAGTAAATTAAAATAACACCTGTGAAACCTGAAGTAACGTTGTCATGAGTTTTCTTGGAGGTGGTATAATCTTTGTTTCCTTCGGGGCAGATTGTGAACTATATGTCTACTGTTTATGTTTTGACTTTTCCATTGTTTCAGGAGTATGGTAGCGGATCAATGTCTCATTAACAATTACAAACTGATACAAAATTATTATAACCAACTATTTTAAATTGGAAAATATAAACGAAACCACAGCTGAAATGTGTGTACGCACACATAAATATATTGTCTGTCCCGAAGCCGGCGGAGTTGTCTGCTTCAGGATCCGCCGACAAAGAAAGAGAGTCAAGGGATGTTTAAATGGCCGAGCGATAAGGCGAAGGATGTGGATAGGTTGGTCACTCAAATGTGGAAACACAACGTCAATTTCTTTTTACTAAGAGTTCATTTACAGGAGAGTAGTGGAAAATGTTACAAAATTAATAGCAATACCAATGAGAGAATTTCCTGAGAACATTCTAAGTCCCAAGGAGAGGTGATGTTAAGTATCAACGTGACAGAAATATCAAAGCAGGCAGATCTTGCTTACTCTGTTGTGTTATGACTTCGAGAGATTATTTCTGGGGTCTTACACAGCTCTTCGTGCAACTAGGGTTGCCCGAAATGGACATATATATAATTTAGATTGTCTGTCTATACTTGCCAGGCTCTCATAATTTGGAAGGTAGTTGTTTGGCTTGGATATTAATATGTGGCTGTGTGAGAACGACCCAATTATTCTTCCAAATAAATATATCAAGCAACATCTTTATTTATTGTGAATTTTACTTGAAGGATGGTGAGTTCAGGGTTCCTTTGTTCCCTTCTAAAACATTTGAGGTATAGAACATATCTTACAGTTAAAAGTTGGATAATAAACACGAGAGAAAATCGGATAAAAAGAAACGTGTATTACAGGTGGAGAGATTAAAGGTTTAGGTAATAAACATGCCCTGGGGTTTTGAGGGGAACTGGATAAGAGACGTGTCAAAATATGAAAAGTAAAAGGGTTCTTCTTTTTTTCCAAACATTTATGAAAATCCGTCTGTGGTGCTTCAGTAGTAAAAACGGGCGTTAAACACTACTTATAAAAATGGGAAAATATATATGCTGGGATGAAGCAGTGGTATTAATGACGTATGGTATATATCTACCATCATATAGTGACGTAAATATATAGTCGCATACACCATACGGCACTGACACCTTCTTCACCCCAGCATATATGTTTTACAAATGTTTTGAAGAAAGTAGAAGAAACCTTTGACCTCCCCATATTTTCACATGTCTCCTCTCCAATTCTCCTCAAACCCCCAAGACATGTTCATTAACTATCCCTGTTATCTCACCATCTGTGATGGATTTCTATTTCATCCGATTTTCTCTTCCTTTTATTAACGCACTTTTATCGCTCTGTAAAATATATTCAGTACCTCAAGTGTTTAAGAAGGGAACAGAGATGAACCCTGAACACGCCATCATTCAAGTAAAATTCACAATATATATATGGAAGCTGGTTGACATATTTATTTGTAAGGATGATTGTGTTGCTCTCACACAGCCACATATTAATATCCAGACCCAACAACAACACATATGTATATGCGTGTGTGTTTCTCATCTAAAGTAAAGCAAAATAAAATTAAAACAAAATCCCCTTTGAAGTATAAAGATGAATCACGTAAAGCTTGTCCGTAAATAAATAAAACGTAAAACTTGCATCATAAATATTTTTGAAATGGAAGTGCTATGGAAATGTTGTTTGTACAGAATTGAAGTTTAAACAAGGATTCTTAATTGCAGTTATTGGAATGTGCATTTCTCGAAAAAGTTGCATATTTTCAAATGGAAAGATGCTTATTGTTATTAATAGGATAAAACTAAAGAAAATTAAATTGTGAATGGTGTTTTTGTGGGATTCTAATTGAAGTAGTTTACGAACTATTGTAATATGAAAAATTTAAATATGTACATTTGTCTGCTCCATACAACTGCTTAGTTACTAGGCTACGATGTTCGTATGTTTACTTTTCTTATTTATAGTGCATGCTTTTCCTTGTGTATTTTTAAGAAAACACATGTTGCACTATGTACTTTTATGTTTATACTGCACCATGTGTTAGCACTTTCTTAAGAAATACAAAAGTGAAATACAAATTCGGTGAATTCTTTAGAAGAAAAAAAAACTGGCCTTCATAGTTTATATTTAAAATGCTGACCACCAGCTACAAAATAAGCTTCAGCCTGTCATGTAAACATTACTGCACATGTTGTAGCATTTCAACAGAAATTTCTAAGCAGGCAGGATACATCAATTCATATCTTCTGGTGTAGTAGGTATGTCCTTGTAGTCAGCATCTTTTAGCTTTCCGCACAGGGAAATGTCTAATAAAGTTGTGAATTTGATGAATGGGCACTTCAACGTACAGCCCCCTTTCGTCCAATACAAAATGTTCGATCAATCGGTGAAGACAAAAGCACTACATTTGTTGGGATATCTTTCAGCGTACACATTACAAGAAAGTACAGCATACTTCCTACATTCCCTATACACCATGAGCCTGTCTACTTTTTAAGCATGAATAAATATCTTCCATCTCGTACTACTTCAAGAACTATCATAAAATAATGGCAAGTATGTCCCAATAAAATGTAAACAAACATACGAGCATCATAGTGAAGTAACCAAGCATTTAAAAATAATGATATTATTATAGTTCGTGAACTAATTGCTCCAGACTCATGCAAACACCAGAAGTTTTTTTTTTTTTTTTTTTTTTTTTTTTTTTTTACAGCTTTGGTCAAATTATGCTGAGGGCATCGGGAACAGATATATATGAAAGTTAAATGCTCACGTAAAATCGTATATATCTTCGATATGCTTAAGGATGCCTGTATCTCACTGCCGATCTTCATCAATCATGTTGCACGAAATTCATTACTGACCGAGGCATGATCACGACAAATGTAGACAGTCTTATCTAATAGTGCTTTATTTCCAAAAGCTAAACCAAGTGATTCTATGCATTGCTGTTGAGTTAGGCCTCTACTTAAAAAAAAAAATCCTTCCAATGAAAGTTTTCACGTGAAATTTCCATTTTTTTCATTGGCAAAATTGCTTTGTTGAAACGCTTAATGTAAATATACTACTCTTAAATGTTTAAGCTGCAACATATAAATTTCAATTGTTGCTAAAGTAATAATGACATTTCAATAGCGTCACCTAGTGGTCGTTTGTAAAATAATCCTTGTAATTGAGTAACAGTCATACGGCTGGTATGAGGATATGCGGCATCAGCCTGTATTGCATTGACAATCACAGAGTTTCTCTGTCGCATGCACATTGGCCAATTTGACGCACGCACCCGCTCAAGTTTTCGCAGTCTCTCTTCCACTTTGAAAGAAAATAAATAAACTATGAATTAGATGTCGTTTACCTAGAAACCTTTGGCAATAAAGTGCTAGTGTTCGTCTTCCTTTATATTGACACCCAAACGCTAATAATATATCTACCAGTTCATAGTTTTCATAGCAAAACTGCTCCATGATAATCCGAGTGAATATTCCGGTGTGTCAATCCTACATATCTTATAAAATTTATGATCCTGATCCTGACAACAGCATTCAAAACTATGTAAAATGTTAGTCTTGCACAATGTGTACCTCTTGACGACTGAATGAGAATGATGTCCTGCGACTTTATTTTTATATATCACAAAAATCCCATTTCAGATAACCATGGGAGGGGCGCCATCAATGGCGACGGAAACCAGTTTATCTTATGGCAGTTGCTTACATGTTCAACAGCGCAAAATATATCCTCGCCAGTACAGGTATCTCTCTCATGAGCATTATATTTAAAAGCTCTTCTGTGATGTGCATATCTATATTTTGCTGTATCAACATGTGTGCTTTCATCAAGACACAAAGAATGCCTCTCAATTCTGTCGTTCAATATTTGCACTAAGGTGCTCTATACATCTTGCCAATTTGTGACGAGACAGACAAATAGCACTACATGTTCCTCCCTAATGAAATGTAATTAACTAGCAATATTCAGGTATTATGTTCCAAATAGCCTATGAGGTTCATTGAATTTCTCTTCAAATTAAGTGAGCAATTTTAAACCTAGGCCTCACCATACCATCATTTATAACTTAAGCGTTATATAAAAGAGCATGCGGGGAAATGCTAATGGTGAACATAATCAGAGTAATATAAATTATATTCAAATAAAAGAGCATACCTTACTAAGTAACACAGCTTGACCGTTGGTTTTAAGGTTGTCATTTGCTGGAATCGCTCATCTCCTGCAGCAATGTACGTTTGAAATGTAATATCGCTCAATGTTAGATATTTTAATATGACAGAAAACCCACACACTAAACTTTTAGCACGTTCCCCAATTTGCACAAAAATCCTTGGGCTTCTTATTGAGATTCTTATGTTACTTTATTTTCACTGGTACTTGGTTTTTTCTCCGAAATGTTTATTTTTAAGATACCGGCTGTCGGCGACGTAGCTGCCACTAGACAACAGATATACGTACACAACCTTGACTGTAAGGAAACTAACCTGTGCTCACCCTACTACTGTGCCCAATAGGCGAAATCTCTGGCGTGACAACCTCTGAGGCCCTAGTGTTTATACTGCAGACTTTTGTGTTGCCATGCACGTCCGCACGCCTCTGTTAGCCGCGAGCATGTGCGTTGTAGTCCCGACGGCGCATCGGTCACCAGACATTTTGAATATACGTGATATTTCGAATCGGCAAATGAAATATGCTTAAAACTGCAACATTTATTACTATGTTATAAACCTCTTGGTAAAACATTTTCTTTATACCGGGCTTTCACGTAAAAACTATCCCGCATTATTTTCATTCTCGGCCGTGAGAACGTACTTTAACTTCGCATCTAAAATTGTGAATAAAAGCTTACCTCAAAAAAGATGCTGGAAATGTCGTCGTCTTCCTTCCGCTACACAGGCACTGTATCGGGAAAAACTTTCTGATTGACACGTTTACATTCGGCCACTGTGATGGTTCCGATTTTCTTATGGTATGTTCCTTTATTTGCTTCAAAGTGTAATGGTTTGTTTTATAAACTCTGTCCATCAAGTAACCAGCAGGTAAAAATCACACACTGTTAAAGATGAGCGAGAAGATCATACATCACTCTATCTTCAAAGTCTTAATTTTATTCATGGTCTCCGTTATTGTATGAGCAGTTGCAAGACCCTGTTGAAACCACCCATATCATTTCTAGTCTTCTGTAAACTG
The DNA here is from genome assembly GCA_030762175.1 of Metallyticus violacea. Taxonomy (NCBI): domain Eukaryota; kingdom Metazoa; phylum Arthropoda; class Insecta; order Mantodea; family Metallyticidae; genus Metallyticus; species Metallyticus violacea. Next base: position 227,036,153 of record CM060846.1, read on the forward strand.
CTGAAAAAATAGGATCCAAATGTTCTTTCTATACCTTTCTGCATCTATCGTCATCTCGTAAAAAAAAAAAAAAAAAAAAAAAAAAAAACTGATTCGCTTTGCGCTAACAGAACACCAAACTCCAACTTTCCACCGCAACGGGTGGCCAAGGTCGTTAAGGCGCGGACTCGTGAGCGGGAGGTCTGCGGTTCGAATCCCACCAGGACCGTCCTCCATGATTAAGGTTTTTCCCAGGTTTACCTCAGTCCTCATAAATGGCAAAGGCCGGGGAAGTACCCTATACTTAGACCTGGAACGTTTCCTTCCTTAAAAATAAATGCTTTCCCAATATATCATTTCATGTATCATGTATCATGTATCAGTGTTCAACGCCTGTGGTGCCTCTGTAGCAAAATCGGGCGTTAAACACAATTCATTCATTTCGAACTTTCCCATCATTCAGAGAGATGTGAATTTTTGGTAAAGCAGTAGCGCATTTTTTAATTGTTTACATGACCGTCCAGGTGAAACCAGGCCTCGTCTGAAAAGAACCTCCATTCACAGATGAAAAATAAAATAAATAAATAAAATAACAATAACGCACTCTTGCTACGGGATTGCCTTGTTTTAAACAATGGACATGTGTACAGATGTACTGCTCGAGTTTTAATTATTTTTTTACCTTATGAGCAGAACCCATCGAAATCCACTACTTGTGCTAATTTCGGGAGTGATTTGACTGGCGAATGTTCAAGGTTTGCACCAATTTTGTCTAGTTCATCCTCTGTTATAATTGTACCTTTCCACCTGTGTTTTTATTGTTTTTTTTGTTTAGAATACAAATTTATTTCCAATATAAATTTTGTTTTTCTGGAAGGAGACAATTGATCAGTGAGTTGCAAAGGAAATTCTGCACGAACACGATGAGGTGATTGGTATTATTGTAACATTTACGCACGAAAATGTGCTGCCCTGAAGTCAACTGTCCCATCTTAGCGAAGCTAAACTGCTTCGAAGTGACCTTCAAGAACAGGAGGGGAAATTTGTATGGAAAAGAGTGGGGAGAGCCGCTCGCAGCTGACGGAATTCAAACACCGCGCGTGGGGGATAGCTTTTGCGTGAAAGCTTTGTATTGCCTAAGCCTTCTTTTAGAAATGTAATTTATAAGTTTTCGATACATGTTTGCAGCTCATTGAAGAAACCCCCATGGATCTTTCCAAAAGCTAATATCATAGTTATCTCTATCACAACTTAAAATGAAATAATTTTCAAAACAACATCCTAAATGTCGAGAGCTTAACTTCACCATTAGGTTAATTGACAGCAAAGCACATTCAAACATAAATAGAAAAAAAAATGTTAACTTCTTCAATGATAATTGTTTCGAATCGAAAACTAAGGATGTTCCGAATATTTCGTAAATATTTGAAACCATTCTGGAACGCAGAAATAATCAGTAGATTAAATACTGCTTCTAAAACAGGCTCAATATACGTTAATTGTATATTTCCAGTTTATAAACATTTTTTCTTTACAGAGCATCTAAATAATAAGCAATGAACTGTTGTGAACGGAGGTCGCAGCAAACGCTGTAGTAGTCGACAAAGATGGCTGATCCTGGGGAGTCTGTGCTTGGCCTACTTCTCTCTCTAGAGCTGCAAGTATTGATCCGTGCAAAAGCTCCCATCCTTTTCCCATTTACCCCGCAATTTATTACAGCGCTTTGACACTGTGTGGCTCCATCTTTACTTTACAGAGATCCCCGTTCTAATACATGAGTTTGTTATCAATGTTCGACATTGGAGTGAATTATGATTTTAGATATAAGACGAGTTTAAGAAGGTGGTTTTATATACATTCATTTTAGGTGATCTGTAGCATGCATTTCTTAATAGGTGGAGCTGCAGTCGAGTTTTTTCTTTTCATCGATATTTCCTAAACATAACATGTGCAACATATTCGGATAGTAAATTTCATCATGTTACATCTGTTTCGCAATCTATTTTCTTGAAATATAGCCCATATCACATGGAGCAAATGTCTACTTCCCATAATGTAGAAAAATGAACCACTGTAACCAAGAGTTGTTATAAAACATGAATAAAACTCAACATACTAACGTTTTAAAAGTAAATATACACTGCTGCAACTTACATAAATAACAATTCTTATGATCTATTATTCTATTTATATTTCTTATTTATAAAAACAAGCACTCATTGGGCATCAATATGGCGGTATTATCTTTCTTGCTTATTTTTCTAATCTTTCGTTTGCCAGTTTAATTCCCTAGAACAGTAACCCGGTTTCCCTAGTCTTGCGTATGAGTTACTTACGGCCGGAAACGCAGGCATAAACATGTCGGTGGGAACAATGATTCCATTTCGACCGATAGATGTACTTTTATGTTTTGTTGGAATCACCATTGCTTGTGAACAAAAAGGCGCAACTTTTGAAGAAAAATTTGGATGAGCAAATATTAAAGTACGATTTAATAGGATCAATAATAACTACAAATAATTAAAATTAGATATGTAATTGAATGCTTAAAAGTATTTTAATATAATATGGCACAATAACTTATTCAAGATTAATCATTAATTTATGAAACTATAGATTCAACAATTGGGAGTACCACGGGTATGGAATCAAATTTTTGCCTAAAATGACAGTATTGCTCACTTTTCTAACGTAGTGCTGATTACAGAAATATTCTTAAAATTTGCTAAGGTACAAATATATGGTGCATTTGAACTGAAAATGTTGAACACTTTGAGCTGCAGTATAATATTAGATTTTCTAAACAATATAGTTCTTAGCAATTTTTTTTTAATGAAAGATCACTATTTTTTTAACGAATAACGTAAGATCGTATTGCCAGGCAGTTGCTCCGGAGCTAGTCATTTTTCATTTCTTCTGTTAATGAAGGTCTTTAGGGAAAATGAAGGTATATTTTTTCAGATTGTGGTGCACAATAATACATATGTATTATTCCTTTTTTGAAACGGTGCCCATTGTTGATGAATCTGAACGTGACGACAAGTGTAGAAAACAATGTCAGCCAATAATGGTCACGATCGCGTTATTATGTAATTTCCATGTATAGTCCTATTACACAGTGAACATATTAATATTTCAAGTGATCATATTAATAATTTCTTACAAATGAATATCAAGCAAATATAAATCATTAACAATCTTTTTTTTTTATTTTTTATACAGCCTAGGCTATATTTACATGCAGAAGAAATGGCAAATACATCTTTAACCAACATTTTAAGTTCTTTACTAACCTGTTATCTATAAAAAAAAAATTGCTGCATTTTCACACCTATTTCAGTATAAGAATGTCACACCAACAATTATTATCGCTTGAAGTAGACGCAGAACTTTATGGCATATGAAGGCAAACAGAGGCTGCATGCAATCTCTGTCTCTAACAGTGTTGGTAGTTAGATTACATACTTGTTACCTAAAACATTAAGAAAACTTTTTATTTTATGCTTTAAAATAGATTTAAAACATAAATACGGGAATAGTATATCCAGAAATATGTTTGTACAAGCCTCTGGTTTGCACGATGTTACAGTGGTTTCCAGATGGGAAGATGTCATGACAATGAGCAGCGCTTACGAGTTCTTCAGCTGGAGTCTTGCAAGGTTGCCACATTGTGTTCCCACTGAGATCCCACGATTTCTCGGGAAGCAATCCTTTTCTTGCAAGTATTCTAGATTCGCAATAATTGATCTATGAGAAATGTAGAGGGCAGTTTTTGCTATATAATTATGAAAACCGCAATATTTTAGCGTAAATATTTTCATTATACACAAGAGTATATATTCCCATATATTTCGTGGAAGAATAAACTGTTAATATCACACTAATTATACAGTTATCACACTATTGCGGCTGCATTCATTGAAAAATAACATTTATATATGTCTTTCATTTATTGCAGTTTTCCTTTCAATGGCAGGATTGTTCCCAAAAGAAGGGATATGTAGGGTTTAACTTGCTCTATATTCATAGTAAAAAATATCGGAGAAAAACAGGACACCAAAATTTTCTTAATTAATGACGGTATAAGGAAGCCGAGGGAAACAAACATAGGGAGATGTTCTTCGTTGATTTTCACGGCACTCTCGCTACTCATCAGGAAACTAAATAAAAGCTAAGCAAAGAGGATGGTGTAATGCACTTTCTAGATGCATGTGTAAACAAAATCAATCCTGCAGTCCAATATTGCATAGTTTTTACATTAAAATGTTAGTGTGCACCTTTGTTTGTTTGTAATTAAAATGTCACAGGAAGTAGTATACATACGGAAAGTGTTGCATAGCCAAGATAGGAAAATTATGCATACTAAGTAATATTTTTAAAAAAAATGATCTTATTCCGAGCATATAGATCTCTCGACTTCTCAAAAGCTCAAGCTTGGGGTTTCCACAGTAGAATAAGATTCGCGTCCTAATACCCTAATTAGTGTACTGGTGTGGCAACGTCTTCATAACCTGTTAAGTTTTGTGTCTAGAACAAGAATTGTTTGATAAGCAGGGTAATGAAGCATAAGCGGTATTGGACACTGTGAATAAAAACTTATACCTTCTTTTTTCCTTTGTTATTACAAAGTTATTAATATGAGACAAGCTTGATGACCATTTTTAGATTAATGTTACGTTGATATGGTATACGCGTAAGGAATGCAGAATCTAAGAGATCGCTCAGCAAAACAACGTTGTCACGTCTCTGCAACCTCCTTCTGTACATTTTTAGTATTAACAGAGATACAATGTAAAAGGGAAAATAAAAAAATATTAATTTTTTCTTCACTTATTAATGAACACATCCTCCGATACTCTTAATAGCTTGAAACAAGACCTGTTCATAGCTGCTGCTCATTCTTTAATGCATTAAAAAGTAATAACAGCGGCAACGGTGGACAATTACCAAGTATGTCATGCCATTGTGTTACTGTTAAGACGAAAGCGATAGCAATACTCACTCGTAACTCAGTGGGATGGAACCAGGTTATTAAGGTTTGTCCCGTACATCAAATATATAATATAATGGTTGAGAGCTAGGGGTTATGTAGTTAAATAAAACATAAAATGACGCAACCAATAAATTAAATATTTCAAGCCTGTGAGGTTCTTCTTCAATTACATTGTACCCTATACTAAAGAAGAATGTAACAGGCTAGAAGTGTTTTTAATTTGTTCGGTGTGTCTCTTTTTGTACTTTACTTGTGTAAAGAACTATTCTCAGTCAGTATACTGGACGAATCATCGAAAATTTACACAGCAAATACTTCTGAAATGGAAGGTACTAATGATGTGCTGTTTTCACAGTATTCAAGCTTAGGGAATGACACACAATTGTATTCCACGCACAGATGTTAATACTTATCACAATGTATATTTATTGAAAAAGTTACATTTTTCAAAAGGAAAATTCCTATTAATATCACGAAAATAAAACTAGAGGAAATTAGTATGTCAATGAAATTTTGAACGAATCTAGAGCAAGTACTTTACGAACTATCGTAATATGGAAATTTTAAATATCTATAGTTGTCTGCTCCATTTAAATGCTTGGTCACTAGGCTATGACGCTCAGATGTTTGTTTACATTTCATTGGGACTTCCTTGCCATTATTTTATGATAGTTCTTGAAGTAGGACGAGATGGAAGATGATATTTGTTCATGCTAAAAAAGTCGACAGGCTCATGGTGTAGGAGGAATGTAGGAAGTATGCTGTACTTTCTTGTAATGTGTGTGCTGAAAGATATCCCAACAAATGTAGTGCTTTGCCTTCATCGATAGTTTGAACATCATGTATTGGACGAAAGGGAACTGAACGTTGACGTGCCAATTCATCAGATTTTCAGGCCTTAAATATTTCTCTGTGGAGAAAGGTAAAAGACGCTGTCTGCAAGGACATACCGACTGATGTATTATAGCTGCCTGTTACGAAATTTCTGCTGAAATGCTACAACATGTGCTGCAATGTTTACATGACAGACTGAAGTTTATATTGTAGCTGGTGGTCAGCATTTGGACCATAAACTATGAAGGCCAGTTTTATTTTATTCTTAATGATTCACAGAATTTGTACTTCACTTTTGTATTTCTTAAGAGAGTGCTAACACATGGTGCAGTATAAACATAAAAGTACATAATGTAACATGTGCTTTCTTAGAAATAGACATAGAAAACACACACACTAAATAAGAAAAATAAACATACGAGCATAGTAGCCTAGTAAATAAGCAGTTATATGGAGCAGACAACTGTAGATATTTAATTTTTTTGTATTATAATAGTTTGTAAACTAATCCCATAGGAATCCTACAAAAACACCATTCACAATCTAATTTTCTTTAGTTTTATCCTATTAATATCAATAAGCATGGTTTCATTTGAAAATGCGTAACTTTTTCCAGAAATACACAATCTAATAATTATTAATAACTTTGAATGAGCTGCAATTATTATAAGTCTTTGTCTAAACCTCAATTCTGTGAAAACAACATTTAAATAGCACTTCCATTTCAAACATATTTATGGTGCAAGCTTTTCGTGATTCACCCGTATACTTCAAAGGGGATTTTTTTTTTAATTTTATTTTGCTTTACTTCACTTTATATGTGTGTTGCAGTTGTTTTGTTGGGTCTGGATATTAAAATGTGGCTATTTGAGAGCGACCCAATTACTCTTTCAAATAAATATTTCAACTAGCTTCCATATTTATTGTGAATTTTACTTGAATGATGGCGTGTTCAGGGTTCATCTCTGTTCCCTTCTTAAACACTTGAGGTACTGAATATATCTTACAGAGCGATGAAGGTGCGATAATAAAAGGAAGGGAAAATCGGATGAAAAAGAAATGCATCACAGATAGTGAGATAACAGGGTTAGATAATGAACATGTCTTGGGGGTTTGAGGAGAATTGGAGAGGAGACATGTGAAAATATGGGGAGGTCAAAGGTTTCTTCTACTTTCTTCAAAACATTTGGGAAACATATGCTGGGGTGAAGAAGGTGTGTTCAGTGCCGTATGGTGTATGCGACTATATATTTACGTCACTATATGATGGTAGATATATACCATACGTCATTAATACCACTGCTTCATCCCAGCATATATATTTTCCAATTTTTTAAGTAGTGTTTAACGCCCATTTTTACTACTGAAGCTCCACAGATGGATTTTCATAAATTTTTTGAAAAAAAGAAGAACCCTTTGACTTTTCATATTTTGACACGTCTCTTATCCAGTTCCCCTCAAAACCCCAGGGCATGTTTATTACCTAAACCTTTAATCTCTCCACTTGTAATACACGTTTCTTTTTATCCGATTTTCTCTCGTGTTTATTATCCAACTTTTAACTGTAAGATATGTTCTATACCTCAAGTGTTTTAGAAGGGAACAGAGAGGAACCCTGAACTCGCCATCCTTCAAGTAAAATTCACAATAAATAAAGATGTTGCTTGATATATTTATTTGGAAGGATAATTGGGTCCCTCTCACACAGCCACATATTAATATCCAAACCAAACAACTACCTTCCAAATTATGAGAGCCTGGCAAGTATAGACAGACAATCTAAATTATACATATGTCCATTTCGGGCAACCCTAGTTGCACGAAGAGCTGTGTAAGACCCCAGAAATAATCTCTCGAAGTCATAACACAACAGAGTAAGCAAGATCTGCCTGCTTTGATATTCCTGTCACGTTGATACTTAACATCACCTCTCCTTGGGACTTAGAATGTTCTCAGGGAATTCTCTCATTGGTATTGCTATTAATTTTGTAACATTTTCCACTACTCTCCTGTAAATGAACTCTTAGTAAAAAGAAATTGACGTTGTGTTTCCACATTTGAGTGACCAACCTATCCACATCCTTCGCCTTATCGCTCGGCCATTTAAACATCCCTTGACTCTCTTTCTTTGTCGGCGGATCCTGAAGCAGACAACTCCGCCGGCTTCGGGACAAGACAATATATTTATGTGTGCGTACACACATTTCAGCTGTGGTTTCGTTTTTATTTTCCAATTTAAAATAGTTGGTTATAATAATTTTTGTATCAGTTTGTAATTTTTAATGAGACATTGATCCGCTACCATACTCCTGAAACAAAGGAAAAGTCAAAACATAAACTGTGGACATGCAGGTCAGAATCTGCCCCGAAGGAAACAAAGATTACACCACCTCCAAGAAAACTCATGACAACGTTACTTCAGGTTTCACAGGTGTTATTTTAATTGACCTCATAAAACATGGAAAACATTCGGTGGTGAATATTCTTCTAACGTATTGCAGAATTTGAGCAATGAAAAAACGAGAAAATATCTGTTTCAACATGATAATGCACAGATTCACAACTCGCAAGTTGCAGTGGTGAAAATTTACGAAATGACATTCGAGTTGTTGCTAAATCCGACCTTGTTGACAGATTTAACCACACCCGAATTTTATCTATCTCTAAAGGATGGCTCGGAGAAGAAATATTTTCGAGAAATTGGGAAGGAATAATTGTTCTGAAATAATTTTTATTTATTTTTTCACAAATGTTTAACTCTGTTTTTACTACGTGGCACCTCAAGGGGTGGACACTGATGATATATGAAATGAAATGATAAATTGGGAAAAGGTTGATTTTTAAGGAAGGAAATGTTCCAGACCCAAAAGCTTAGGCTACCTCCCCGGCATTTGCCATTTATGAATACTGAGGAAAACCTGGAAGAAACTCCAAAACTCCCGCACATTGTAAGAAATATGTAAATTTACTTCGCTAAGTAACTATTGTTTCCTTTTTTCTTTACCTAACAAATAGCCCACATATAATAATGCCTATGCACAGTAAGTAAAATTATCTTTTTAAATTATTTTCTTGCATATAAATTACCTGTAGAGACATCATTAATGTCTGAGATCTTTTGGGGATGTTTGATTATGTTGTAGCACATTAACTCCCTTTGACTTTTAATTAATTATTCCAAAAGTACTTACAATCAATAACATATGAATAAATCTTTTGCCACATATGAGTGAAAAAGAATGTGCTTTGTACAGCAGTAACACCTCATTTAATCGTTAAAGAGGGGGTGTCAATAAAACTAGTCATTTATTTATTTATTTATTTTTTTAATTTTGCGTTAATTTTCGTATCTGATTCTTAAGCTATAAGTTCCCAAAATAATATTCTAAATTTCACTAGGAAGTAATACACAAATTATTTAAAAACCCATTGTGTTTCTTTCCCTATCACAGAATTAGAAAATCTTGGCCAATATTTGGGGATTTCTTGCATAAAAAATGAATAGAATTTGGAAGATGATGTTTATAGGCAGAAACACTATAAACCAGATAATCTAGCAGGCAGTTGCTGTGTTCACAGCTAATAATCTTGAAAACTAGAAGCTAACTTTGTAGGTGTAAGATTACTGAAATGATTTGTAAACGAAAAAGTTGGAGGATGCTAAATGCAAGAGTAAAGTAAAAAGCATAAAATACATTAAATGCAAATCCACTGTGGAATGGCTATTAAGAATAATATTAACCGCCCATAGGGGCCGAGGTCGTTAAGGTGCGGACTTGTGAGAGGAAGGCTGAGGTTCGATTGCCAAAAGACCGTCCTCCCTGACTGAGTTTTTTTTTTCCAGGTTTTCCTCAGTCCTCATAAATGGCAAATGCCGGGTAGGTACCCAAAAACTACGCCTGTAAGGCTTCCTTCCTGAAATAAAATACTCTGTTCCCAATATATCATATCATTCCATGTATCATCAGTGTCCACCATCTGTGGTGCCCCAGTAACAAAAACGGGTGTTAAACACTACTAAAAATAAAGAAGAATATTTTATATGTATAGAAAATGAGAAAAAAACATTCCATAAATTATGAAAAACCTCAGCACTAGCCCTCAGAAACAGTCACGTATATCATAAAGTCCACTCTCAGAGCAGTATCGGACCTACAGCTCCTGTAAGACTGTACTCATGGCAAAACACAAAATTCCTGAGAGCCTGAACAGTTTAAATTAGAGCGATGTCGTGAGTCTACTTTGTTCATCTAAAAGTGGTAATAATTGTCGCATTTGATTTTGCAGTGACATTTCAGTATAAAAAATCGCTAACATGACTCTAACGATAAATTGGGATTCACACCAAGAGTGCATATGAGCCAGTAACTGAAGCACATTTATAAAAATGAATTTTTGCTTCTGAAAATGCGTCCCAATTTGCCCAGAGATGGAGAAAAGCCAAGAGAACTGCTAGGACTCTCAGGGTAGTTTCTAGGAATCAAGTACACTAAATAACTAACTTATATTTGTCATACTGAGCTTCTTGCAAGTCAAAATCGTCCTGTATCTGCAGCCTCACCACCGCTTGCCAAGCAAACTTCTTCTTTTCAGGTAGCCCACGTTAATGAGCAAAGTGATTAGCTCATGTTTACAAAATTAGTTGTACATTTTTGAACAGAGCTCCTTAATTCTCTTAAATCATAAATTAGTTTGTGTATATCGTAATGAATATTTTCCAAACTCGAAAATAGTACTTGTAAAATGACAAACATACATTTAAAAAAGTTTTTATTTCTTTAGTTTAAAGAACTCAATATATTAACTCATTGCAGGCATTGCAAAGCCATTGCAGAATTTGATCATATGTAGAGATAATTGGTGATTAAACTTTTTCTTAGTCTTAGATTCGAACTGTGCTAGTCGCCTAATGATGGTGTTTAAACTGACTTACTTATCAGTTCTTCCCCTCCCCGCCACATATTTCAGTGTTTTTGCTGAATTTAATTATTATCAAAACAAGAGAGAGAACCTATGGATGACTTTGTGCAGTTTCGAGAACAACGTCTAATAACATGATTTATTTTGTACTTTTTGAACTGTTTGAATACTAAATCTAAATGCATTACTTACTAAGAATTTAAGTATATAGATGAGATAGATGTACAAGTATCCTTTAAAGTTTGCTTAAAAGTATGTATTAATTTTGGAAAGAAAAAATATTAATTATATCTCCCAAAATAGCCTCATTTGAAGTATATACATTAGTTCAGTGAAAATCCAACTGTTTAACTTCGTCAGTTATGCCACATTTATTAAAACAGAGGTTGTTTAGTTCCTGGATTTAATACTCATTAGATGAAAACCTCTTACCAGAGAGAATTGTTTTTTTAATTCGGATCATAAAAAAGTTATTAAAGGCTTAGAATAGACAGAATGAAAAATAAACTCGAAGTTCAGTTAATACTTTGTGATTACAGCGAATGGGAATTTATGAGGCTGTACTAGTGAATAAATAATTTTTGGTGCATCAATTCTGGTAGGTTTTCCTGTAATTCAGTCTTAAAAGATCAAACGAGGATGCATAATGGGTTATATTAATGTTTAATTCCGATTCAAGTGGTCCATCAAATTTATTCCTTGGGAGCCTAGACGATCTTACCAGACTCAAATCTACGAACTTTACCTTCTTCTTGGATACATTTACACAAGTCATAGTTCACTGCTTTGGCTGCCGCTTCCCTTCAGAAAAGTTTAAATTATAATTTTTGTAGCTCTTCTATGGTCTATAGCGAACAATCTGTTACTCTGTCATGAGTCAGAAAGTACAAGCATGAGTTATGTTCCTTTATATATTTTATGTATGTTGGAAAACAACTATGTTCCTACAACTTTAATTAAGTTGGGCTCAATATTTACTTTTAAATGTTCTGGAGCCAATTACAAATGAAGGATTTTGTGGCGGGTATGAATAAACATGCCTATCTTCGGGGCCGCTTTCTGAGCATTGAGGGCGATTACTTTCAGGTTCAGACCCAAGTTGCAGATGACTGTATTATATTAGCATTTTTCTCTATAAAGATTAAAGGATTTGAGAATAATACATAATTATAGGATAGTAAATTATACAAGATAAATGTTTTCAGGGAACTCACCCAGCACTTTCATCTTGGGCAGATAATTTGATACGTCACGTTCTCAATACTACAATGGAAAGTTTTAATGTAAATATTCCAAGTTTCACTGTTCTGAATTATTACATCTTGCTGTAAATATTTTCCATAGGTTTCTCAATGTTCCGTGATGCTTCTTTATAAAGAGTTTCCATTGGTAAACGTTAGTTTAACACATGATTACACTTACATTGTTCAACAATTTTCAGTGCTAAGAACACTGTAGCGTATATTTTGGTTAAGCTATTACTTGCTGTTAATATACATAAACCTAAGTATTTTCCAAAAAGGAACAGACTTTATCTGCAAAGTATGGGGTACTGCCCAATCAGATTCATGTAATGGCTGTAATACATGCCACAGAAGACTGAGATTAAAAAACAATCCACGCTAGCTAAAAATTTCTAATTTCACCCCAAGTACTGTATTGGGAAAACCTCGAGATGTTTCTGAAAACCGTGTAATTTTAGCTTCAGTAGTTTTCATTCTACAGGAATTTTAACGTTTCCTTACATCCGCATTACAAGTGGATTTATGAATACCTATAATTTAATGCAGTAACTAAAAGCTTATTTATATATTTTGTGTATACACACTTACTTCACCAAAGCGTTGTCTGTCTGTTGATATAACATTTGGTGGTGATTAAGTTTACGAAAAAAAACGTGGTCATCGAGAGAGGAACTGCCTCCTTATTTCAGCTACCAGCTGTTATAGCCAGTGAACGCAAGTGTCCTAATGCGAACGTTTTAGTAGGCCTACACTATGTCAAGTATTCCATGCCGATAAAAGGAAAAAATAAGTATTGCCAAGCCAAGATCCAAGTATTATGTTTTGTAATTTTTTCAAAAGGTGTTCTTTAGACGAAGAAAGAAAAACCCATGTTTAAAAAATTGTCAGTTTCTCAATCGCTGATATTGTTAGGAGGGAGTTCAGGGTTTCGATTTATGCCAGAATAGTGTTCAGTTTTTCCCAATTTTCCTCAGTTTTCATCAATAACAAACGCCGGGGAAGTAGGTAAGATTTTGGCCTGAAACGTTGCCTTCCTAAACAAAATCCGTTTTCCAAATAATGGTCTGCTTTCATACATCACAAGTGTCACCACATGTGATGTGAAAACGGGCGTTAATCACTGTCAAGAATATAAAAACAAATTCTCTTGCATTTTATTGATAAGAGTCTATTTCTCTCTTGTTAGACGTTCTGCCGTACTGTCGCGTACCTTTTTAAATATAAAATTATCTGCATCAGGCAATATTACATTATTTGTTGCAATTCATAAAATTGGCCATAAATGACTTTCAGTCGGCTTATTAACCCAAAGAGTTTGTGTCCCGCGGAAGGCAATTGATGTTTGGCGGGGCCTTATAAAAGTATTTCCATCAAAACTTTTTGATAGGCGGTCACGAGATAAATTAATTCCACTGTAGACGCTTATAATTTATAACACTGAGAAAACATTAATTAACCGCCTCGAAACTAATTATTTTCAATTTTTAATGTTTACATTATTATATTTTTTATTGTTTTGTGCAAGTACATTGATGTGCTAATGAGTTATTTACGAAGCGTGATAGGCGAAGCAGCCCAGGTGTATTTGACGAAGGTCCCTTGGGGTGGCAACGGAGTAAAGGAGCGAGTACGACAGTAAATATGATAATGAGGTATGAAAATAAAATAGATTGTACTTACAAAAATCATAAACTTATATGCGTAAAGTTCGCCTCGGTAGGAGGTGTAGACGTAGCCACGTCGAAGTTTGGGTCTTGTAGCACCCATCGCTATATGTTGAAACGGTCACGACTAAGGAGCGAATGAAGGAAGACGGAGTCAGTTATTAAACGCGGTTGAAATATCTTTACCGCAAGCATTCAGGAAGTAGTCTGAACAGCTTTGAAAGTGTTAACCGCAAAAGAGTTGATTATACCGCAGACAAAACACGTTTCCGGGAAATAGTCAAGGTTTTCTCTGACAGATTTAAACAAGTTAACCGTAAACATCCTGGAACTTGACTAAACTTATTAATTGTTAAGTAAATACAAGTTTTATTGTGCAATTACACCATGTTTAGCAAGTACACCAATGTTTTAATTATTTAAAGCAAAACGTGGCTTACCTCAAGTGCATAGGTAGGATATTGGCGGTTTTCTAAGTTAACGATGGAACGTGAAGAGTAAACAGTTGGTAAGGAAAAGACGTGATAGGTGGAAATAAGGGGTATTGTGATTGGTGGAGAAGATGAAGAGAAGAACTATAATTGGTCAGAATAAAACGCAGGGACAGAAGTGGTCCACCGGGCAGTGTGCACAGTTCGCGATTCTGTGATTTCTTTTATTTTTAAAAGACATGTTTTACATACATGTAGAGCAAAAACAAACAATTTGCAGGTTTTACATGATAATATACAAGAACTAATATGATTAATAATTTGCAAGTATGTTCACAATTCTTTTTAATGAATTAGTAACAAATATTACACATGACTATATGATATTTGTCAGCAATAAAGTGAGAAATAGTATTAAGTAATTTGTTCCCCGTTGTTTCTCTAATTTAGGTTGTTGGAAAATGATGACTTCATCGATGGAGCAGGTAATGGTTGTTATATTATGGAAATATATATTGTATTTTATTGTTCGTAATATAAATATTTTATTGTTCGTAATATAAATATTTTATGGTGGCGAAATTTTATACTAACATGGTGGTTTGCTAGGTGGACTTTATTTTAATGTTAGATATTTAGATATGGCAGTTTTTAATAAATTATTTTTTTATCGATAGGTATTTATATTGCATTTGTTAATAAGGTTATGTAACTTTATTGTTTGTGATTTTGGTGGTTTATTTTAAACTAACACTGTGTCGCAGGTAGCCGATGTAAGCGTAATACTTTGGAAAGATTTGCTGTTAAATTACATAATATTATTATATTTTTTGGTGGAATAATTATGAATTAATATGGGGGTTTTGCTGATGGACATTACTTAAATGTTATATATTTTGAAATTGTTTTTAACTAATACCGATGGTAATTTACATTTTTATGTGTAGGTAATGTTTTTTTTTTGTTATTGTTGTTTATGTTTATTGATAGATAATTAAATTTTATATTATATTTGTTTTATAGAACACAATACTTTCGTTTTAATTTTGGTGCTATATTATATTTATTACCATGGCTATGTAATATTATTAATATTATTTTGGTGCTGCATTTAAGAACAAATATGGTGGGGAAAAGATGGTTGTTAAAGTTTCGAAGTTATATATTTCTGGATACACATTACAAAATTTGGAGTGTTTATTTACCGGGATGTTGGTCCTGGTGGTGTAGTGGTTACCATACTTGCCTCCTACACCCAAGAATGCGGGTTCGAACACGGCAGGACCGATGGATTTTTTCGGGCGTAAAAATCGTAAGTATTGCTTCCTTCGGAATGGAAGTAAAGCCATGGGTCCCGTGTCGTACATTTACGGCACAAAAAAAGAACCTCAAGCCTGAAAGAGAGGCCTCTGAGCAAAATTTGTCTGTCGTTTCACGCGCTGAGTTGAATGGACGCTGATGACCTGAGATGTTAAAGAGCGTCCATAAAATATATATATATATATACCGGGGACGCGGAGTTTGATGTCTGCCAGCTGCTGAGTTAACTGATTAAATATAAGAAGTAATAGGTTGGTAAGGAAGTTATGTCATTTGTAGAAATAGGAGCCTACTTATAGGTGGATACGATGAAGGTGTTATAATTGGACGCTTGGTAAGCGGACGTACATAATTGTTGATGCAGAGTCCAACCTGCGGTTCCCGCCGTCCCGAGATGGAAAGAGGTTGGAGTGCCGCGGGGTAGGATGTGCAATGGGGTGCTTGGGTGGCGTAAATGTGAACTAATATGGAGGTTATTGTGAAAATGTAATTTTTTAAGTTTGTTGAATTTGGTAGTGGAGGTGGACATAAGCACCTGATGGCCAAATTTGTACTAAACATGAGTAGAAATAAAAAATTGCGGGACATTTGAAGTACAATACGGTTGGTAACACTTTTTTTGAGTAGTGTTAACGCCCGTTTTTACTACAGAGTCACCACAGACAGAGGACACTGATGATACATGAGATGAAATGATAAATTGGGAAAGGATATTTTTAGGTAACACTATGAACTAAATATTCTTCTATATACATGGGGAAGTAAAATATATTAATATGATGCCGGTTTTAAAAACATAAATTTGTAAAAACAATTCTTATTGTTATATTTATAATAATCATCATTGAAATAATACTATGTATTAATAAAAATTATAATGACTCTGTAAGCAAAATGGTAATATATGTAAATATTTGTTCATTTAATAACAACTTAATAACGTATTTACAAATAAAATATAACCGTTAGCGAAATCATGTCTTTTACACATTTAGCTTTGCATAAGAAACATTATGTTGCGCAAAAAATAATCGGATTTTCATAAATAATGTCGTTCACAAATAAAATATGTAAATAATCGTTGGTAACATTAACAAAAGCCTACATTGCTAAGTAAATGTATATTCATACAGTTATCAAATATCAGAAATAAAATATACCTCTTTTGCGAAAAACCGAAAAAAGAATTTGTAGCAATGTTTAACTTTGCAAAAAAAAAAAAAAAAAAGTTTCGTTGTGCAAAACGTGTTACCTTGCAAATTATAAAAATTGTTTTACTCTGTGGTTAACATTTACTAATAATAATGAATATCGGAAACAATGATATTTATATTTTTTACCTTTCCAGAATAGAATTTATGTTGTGCTAAAAGTCATGTTGCAATAAAAAAATCATTCTTTTGATTTACCTTTATAAAGAAAAATGTATATTAGAAACAAAAATAACCGTTTACACCACTTAGTTTTACAAAAAGAAGTTATGTTTAATCAATAAAACAAATTTGCCCTATTTGGTTTTCCTTATAAACAATGAATAAATACTGGAAACACAAACAAAATATTTCAATTATTTACTTAGTAAAATAAAGTTGATTTGTATAAAAAGTTACATTAAAATATTTTTACTCTTTGTTTTACTTTTATGAACCACAAGTGCAGGAAGTAATTATTGATTTTGAAAACAAAAAAGCTATTTACATTATTTAACCTTTTCAAAAAAGAAGTCATGTTGTGCAAAAAGAAGTTATGTAGTACAAAGAGATATTATAATAAAAAAAAATACTTGACTGTTTTGATGATCTTTTATAAACAAAAATGAAACTCGGAAACAAAAACATTATTTATACTGTAAAATATTGCAAAATAGAAGCTATATTGTGCAAAATAGGTGATATTTTGCCATCAATAGAAGAACAATTCGCTCTTTTGTCTACTTATATAAACACAAGTGACTAATATAGAAACTAAAACTATGTATACTATTTAAATTTGGAAAAAGTAATGTTACACATAAAAGATACTAAAATCCAAAAAAGTATTTTAATTCTTTGATAAACGAAAAGTGCATGTTGAGAATTTAAATATCCACTTTGAAAAACCTATTTACGCTATTATAATATGTATTATAAATAACAATAACAAATGGAAAATATAAACAATAATGAATACTATAATGAACGAAATAATTATGACTATTACGTTGGATAAAAATAGAGTAACACATTAAAACACCCGCTTTCCCACAACGCTATTGCATCAGCACCCCCCACCTGTACCTTTGAAATGTTGCCATGTCAGAAAAATAAAAAGAGAGGAAAAATAAATATACGTACTTGACCAAAAGAAAAAATATAATTATTTGTACTTAATAATAAACAGGTCATGGCAACTTCTGAGATGTTTGTGGTAAAACATATTCCAGCCTGTCAGAAATAACCTTGACCACTTCTTGAAAACGTGACATGCTACTGACGTCGCATGGCAACATGTTGAAATCTATCCAGATTACTTGCCGGATGATTGCGGTAAATGTGTTTAATCCTGTCAAACAAAAGCTTGACATGTGGTGTTTACAATGGATTAGTTTAGTTTATCTCTTTACTGGCTATCAGCAATTTTTGCCGTCAATAATACATAAAATATGTATAAGATTGCATTAAATCGTCAAACGTAAGTACTTGCACAATAAAATATGCATGTAAATAAAAAAATGTAAAAAGAAAAAAGTCCCGAGGCCGACAGCGGACGTTTTGTGGCTCTTAATAAAATAAGCGTTTACAGGGAGATCAATTTATCTCTTGACCGGTTCTCAAAAAATTTTGCCGGCGGTAATACATTTTAACATTGTATATAATCACCAAATGTATATACTTAACAAAAAAAAAGAAAGAAAGAAAGAAAGAAAAAGAAAGAAAGAAAGAAAAAAAAAAAAAAAAGAAAGAAAGAAAGAAAGAAAGAAAGAAAATTTTAAATAAATACCTAAAGCCTGAGCAATATAACTTGTTTTTCCTTACCCGCGTTCAGTCGCTTCTTAGACGTCGTCTTATCAACATCTACATCTCCTACAGAGATGGTCTTCGCCAATTACACTCCGACATCTTTGCCAATATTTGTAAGTATAATCCACAACATTTATTATCGGCAGCTCCTTCATCAGCCCATGTATGTACTGGCGCCAAAAAAAAAAATAAATAAATTAAAAAATTAAAAAGTAAAAAAAAAAAAAGTGAAAATTTTTTCAATATAAGTACTTAACCAAAAAAAAAAAATTGTAATTATTTGTGCTTGACAGAAAAATTTAAAACAACGTAGCTGCACACTTGATGCCTTGCGGGACCGGAAAATAAGCGTCTACATTGCAATCAATTTATCTCTTTACCGGCTATCAAAACATTTTGCCGGCAAAACGTCTAACGCGTGTCGCAGGGTTAACTGTTGTTATTAGGAGGAAATATATGTATTCAGCTGAACTGTAAATTGTCACTGTGCATATTCTAATTTAACAATCATCAACTTTTACACCAAGGAAATTAATTGGTTTTAACTATTTCTTGAATTTTATATCTTATATACAATCTTCGTTGATATTATTTTGGCAAGTAAAGAATTGTAGATATACTGATTTGTTCTCATTAGGAATTAAGTTATGTGCATTAAAATAATTTGCTAACTAAATACTTAGAATATTATACATATAAGTCAACCTAGAATTAGATTTATCTGTAATATAGGAAATGTGCTGTAAGGTAGTTTCAATATGTTTACAGTGTAGTACCTCAGGAAGATCATTTATTTAAATTAGATATAAAAATGGGCAGTTGAGAACTGGCGCTTTAGGTATACTGTGTTTGATGGAAGATAAAGATGTAATATTAAGTTCCATGGAGCTGTCATATGATACTACTGTGTTTTGCTCTCTGCTGCTTAAATATCTTGGTAACCAAAAGTCTGGTGGAGCTCTGAAAACATAATTATTTATTTTAACTAGTAGAACACTATGAACACATAGCCAAAGGCTTTAGTTAAATCAAGAATGATCCCAATAGCTTTTCACCATTGTTAATACTATCAATTATTATATTGTTATACTATTAAAAGATTTATTAATTGTATCCTTTGTTGACTCATGTTTTTGAAAACCATATTCATGGAGAGTTATATGTTCAAATTTACTTGCAAATACCATTAATCTACTTAAAGATATTTTTTAACAATATTGAAAGAGAGCAGTTAATTGTGACTGGTCTACAATTTTATGGGTGAGTTTTATCATCTTTTTATAAACTAGAGTTGCTTTACATCTTTAGGACATCAGGAAATACACTAGTCTTGATTAATTCATTTACTAGATGTACAAGAGGTTTCAGTACGTAATTTGACTAATATTTTAGTATCTCATTTGTAATATTGTCAAGTCCCGAATATTTACTCATTTGTAATTCATTAATTGGATATCTACCTCTTTCATATCTGTTGGTTTTAAGGTACATTGAATTTGAAATGTATGAAATTTGTTTGGGAGGTTACACAAGGGTAATTAGTTGAAATTAAATTCAAAGCTACATAACATAAAAAAGTAATAAAGTGTTTCAGTCACATTGGGTCTTTTACTATATGATTATCTATCCTTATTGTGATATTTTTTTGTGCATGATAGAAGTATTTTGAGCACTATTAACTATTGCCCAAACAGTTTTTTTATACATTTGTAAATTATTTAATTTGTTTACTATTAGATAGTTTTCTAGTTGCTTTAATAACAGTTTCATAGATTTTTTATACTTCAAATAATATTGTTTAAATTCTATGAATGATGTAACTTTATTCATTTCTATTAGGACTTCTGGTTCATTTCTTGATATATAAATGCCCTTAGTAATCCAACTAAGGTTTCTATAAATTTTAGGTTTTTGGCCATATTTTTTTAGGAACGTTGCTGTCAATATGATACATTAGGTTTGATTAGAAATTAATAACTTAATCATTTACCATAGATGCAGTATACACATTATTCCACTTTCAATTACTAAGCAAATAATGAAGAGATGGAATATATGTTTACTATATTTATATAAAGTTTCATACAGATCAAATTTTAAGTTAAAATCTGATTAGTTAATACTAAGCAGTAAGCAGCATATTTGGATATACCTAAATCAAATAGTTCAACAGTACAATAATGCCATGGGATATTGCAAAAAATATTATTAATACATAGCAGAATTCAAGGTAATTCTGTTGGGAGATTGTATTATAGGTTTAAAATTGTAGTTTTTCAACATAAATAGAAGAAGATATGAATTTTTGTCAGCTTTACTAAATCAATTAAAATCACCTCCAATAATGACATGTACATTGAAGTAAGTAACCATGCAGAGTAAACTTTGTAATTGGGGCAGAAATGAATTAATTAGAGTGAAATAGTCTATATATGTCCATTATGGTGCTGGTTACTCTATTATGGGTATATTTAACAGCTGTTACCTCAAGAAATTTTTCTATGAATAAATGTTATAATTGGATAAGGATTTCAAGTTTCTGATGTATCCAGAACTGCTAATGCACTACCTTTTGATTCAATTCTATAATAGTCACTAATAATATTATAATTTGTGTAGCAGACACAACTTACATATTCAGATTTTAAACCAGTTCTGTAATAACCACAATATCAGGCACATATTCCTAAAACAAAAAGTCCAATTTCTTTTGTTACTTATATACTAGACAATTTGTATAACAACTTCAAGGGTTAGATTGAAACTATTAGAGCAAATATTAGGAAAATGACTCAGAATACAATTATCCCTTAACATAAACATAAAAGAGTTATGTTTGTGGAGGGGACAGCATATAAATTGGAAGAGACACTACCCATGTAAGCATTGGACATATCAACATAAACTATATAAGATTTTTTTTTACTTAAAATGTAAATTGGAACTTGCACAGTGAAACTAATCATATTAATTGATATCATTGTATGATTCATTTGAACTACACACTCTTAAACCTTCACTTACCTTTCATAAATGTATGTACCGCCACCAGAGCAGAATACACATTCCCACAGCTCAATGAATGATCCAACAGTTGAACTTTAGTCTGGCTGAAGATGGGAACTAAATGTTCTCAAAATCGGTTCCATACATTTATGAAAAGTAACTGAAGCTTTAAGAGTGTGTAGATCAACTGATTCATACAATGATATCAATTAAGATTTTTTTTATTTATTTTTTTTGTTTACTCACATTTGAACTGTGTTAGTAGATTAGTTTAACCATAGTATCATCAAACTTCCCTTGTTTGCTCTGTTGGTAAGGAATCCAAATTTGTATGCTCCTCTTCTGTTCAGATGAACTCTAACCCTGGCCATATCTTCATCACCAAGCCATTAACTTCCATAAAGCATAATGCAATCACATATGTTTCAGATCCATTCTAATTCATTATTTATCCTGGATATATGCATATCACTAACATCACATCTTTTTAGGAACCCATATTAGACAGCATGTAACCCATTATTTCTTCTGCAAATGTTTTTTTTTTTCTTATATATCATTGGTGCCAAGAGGAATAACAATAATGTAAGGTGATTCCTATTTGAAATCCATTTTCCATCTGTGCATGCAAACTTCTCCTGCAAATTTGAGTAAGGTGTCATCAGTGATCAGTGCTTTTGTTTTTTCCTCAGGTAGCATATTATCCCTAATATTGTTTATTTCATTAGGAGTTTCATCTTTAAGTATATAAAAATCAACTATTTCAACCTTATTTTGCTGAACTAATGGATTACTTAATACTTCAAATAGATTGTAGCAATCTTCAAGCTTGTGTTCATTGTCCAGATCCTTCTAAGCAACAGCTTTGGAATATTTTCTGGTAAGGTTTTGTTGATGCTTCAGATAATTTGATTTGAAATTTCACATTTATAAGTCTTAAACTTTTACTCTCTCCTTTCAGTTCATCTATTTATACAATAAAATCTCATTCTCTCTGTCTTTAATTCAGAGTGTAACTCATCTTTATTTGTTTGCCCAACAAACAACATATATAACCAGTTTTCCCCTTCACCTAGGTCATTAATATATATTTGTGCACATCTGCCATATATCCACATGTTGCAAAAATTACAATTAATGCCTTTAATGCTCATTTGTCACAAAATTCATTATTAGCATTATTATTAACTTTATTGATATTTTCTGTGAAACTGCATTTAATTCTTTCTTTATTTAACACCACATTGAACTGATGAACACTGAAAGAAACATAAGATAGCAAAAGCAACAAATTATTAGCAAAATAATATTACTAATCTCTGTACAACTAATGCAAAATTTTATTACAAAAATAAATACTCCTTCTTTGATTTTTGATATTTTATCCGAAAACACTGATTCTGAGTGAAAAGGACATCCTAAGTCTAACATAGCCCAGACTTAAAAAATAAGCGTTATATAGACACAGAAAATAATTATAAAATGGATGCAGAAAATAAAAAGTACAAAAAATGTGGTTTTAAAAGTTTATATAATAAAATTTTACATACATAATAAAAGCAAAAGAATAATTATAATTTTATATACAAGTGTAAGAAATATAAAACATAATGCTAGTACTTACAATTGCAATTATCTATATGCATAATAATTCCAGCATAAAACTAAAATAAATTATGCAACAAATTATACATAATATGGACACCTCCCAAACAGAGATAAACACAATAATAGAACTCATGAACTTATATAGAAACTATCAATTGTAAAACTACCTAATATGTAAATGGTATTACCCTTTGTAGATGCTCACAAACTAAGTACCTTCTATAGATAAACCTAAGGAAACTTACCTAAATTCAAAATAAATTTTGTGTCAGAACTAATACAGTGAAGCAATTAATTTATTCTTATTCAGAACAAATAAGTTTTCAGGGCTAAACTTTGATTCCTGCAGAGGATCAACCAATTTAATACTCTTATGTTCCACTTACTTAGGTTTAGAGGGCAAAAGCAAACTCTAGAATTGTTTAATAAAAAGGTAGTATACAAAAAAGCAGATAAAGGAAACAAAATCTTGATCATGGACAAAGTAGAATACAAATCAAAGATGGAAGAACTTATCAGTGGGAAAGAATAGAGGAAAATAAAAGTGGATCGTTTGAAGAAATGCATACAGCCTATAAATAAATCAGTCAACAAAAGCAAAATCATACCACCTAAGGAGAAACCAAAATTAAAAGCAGACAACACCACAATAGCAAGGTTCACCAAAAATACATAAACTGGTAATTCCCATGACACCAACTCAATTTATGAACTTTTAGATAATTTGTCTTCTGTTGGGACTCAAAAACATTCCCATTAATGAGTTTGAATGCAGCAAAGAATACTCTTACATATATAAATGGCAAAAATCAGTGGACATGGCCAAGAAATTATAGACAACAAAATCCAGAAATTCGAACAAGAGAGGAGATTAAAACAGGTTACAACATTGTCAGCAAAAAAAAGAACCTATCATTCACAAGAAATTTACTTATCATCCTTGGCCTACCAAAAAAATCCAGAAAATACTTCAAGAGTTTGGGATTAATTTGTCCCCAGTGAACAAATTCAACCCTAAATAATCCACTCAACTACAGTGATAATGATAGAATACCTGATGAGAAGAAGCCAAGAATATATCAAATCAATTGTTTGGAATGCAACAAAGTATATATTGGCAAAACAAAAATAAGTATTGGAATTAGGCTCAATGAACACTGGAAAATCATCAGGTACAATCAGATAGATAAATCAGTGGTGGCACATCACTTTTGGAAAGATAAACATGATATGGAAATGGAAGTCAAATTATTAAAATTTATAGATAGACCCTTGGAGCTGGGAATATGTGAAAATATTTTTATAAAAAAATATGAAGATAAGGTTATGAATACCCAGATCCCAACAGAAGACAAATTAATCTAAAAGTTCATAAATTGTCCACAAGAGTTACATTAACTCCATTCAACCAACAACAAATCCGGTATTAGACACACAGCTGATGATGCAGGCGAAGACCTGTGAAACATGTTCAGTATAATTCAATAGTAAGTGGAGCAAAAGAGTATTAAATCGACCCACTGTCTAATTAAGAATAAACACACCTAAAATATAATTTTGCCAGATCCATTGATAGGAATTGATTAGCATCATATAATGGTTTGCCTAATAACCAGTTTCAAATAAAATGTTAGAAAGTTTTGTAATTTACTTGTCTAGCCTCCAGTGGTAATTTATTAAAGCATTTATATTGTATGTAGTAATAAATGTTTTAGTTTTGTTAATGTGAGAAAATAGCAAGTTTAGATCATTTCAGTTTCTTCTCTCATAATTATATACACTGTCTTATATAAGTAGGTTTTCTTTTACATGCTTTACATTTACACATATATGCAAGCTATAGTGTCATAATGTTAAATTTTTTAATCAGTTGTCTATATGGCTTCAGTTACTTAATTTATAACAGATTTTGTCACCTTGAAACTTTTGAAACTTAGCAGCATATTAGCTTAGCATCATATAGGCATCTGTTGATTTTATTCCTGGTATTAATCTCATTACTATCTTTTGCAGTTTAAATATATTAACTGCCATACTATGACCAGATAAAAATATGTCATACATTGACTATAATAGTGTGAAAAATAAACCATGTTTAATTTTTAATATGTTGCATGGTACACATATTTGTAATTTTCTTAGAAAAATAATGCATTGGACAACCTTTGAATTAGGTGACTGATGCGAATTTTGAACCTAGTTGAATCCCAAGCATTCTTATTGACTCTGTAGTTTCACACCTTACAGCATACCTGATTTCATTTTTTTCTTCGTTCAGTAACAGTTCATTTGTATAAATCCTAGCTTTTCCCATTATTTAACAATACAAAGTTTGAACTATTCCTTTATCTATTGTCCCTAGTGTCTAGTTAGGAACATTGATCTGCTGAATACATAGTTGTATCGTCATTTACATATAGTGCAAGGGCAATAATAATAATAATAATAATAATAATAATAATAATAATAATAATAATAATAATAATAAGGAATGGACCTAATACTGACCCATTGGTATTCCACATTCTACATGTCTTATTCTAGAACTTTTAATATTACTAATCTCTTCTGAGACGAAATATTTAGAACACTCTTTATAGTTTCACTTGTTGGGGATTTACTTAGGACATGTTTCATGGACACTCATTCACATCCTCAGCTGTTAAATGACTGTTAGATCATTTGTAGAATTTGAGTACATAGTATTTGGGTTGACTCCAGTGATCTTGTGACAAACTTGAATTAAGAGCTGTTTGCTTCCGGTTGTCAAAATTCATTAAGTTTTGCTTTTATTTTTTATATGTAAATCCTTTCCCATATTTTTAACTCTTTTGGTTGTAGAACAATTTTTAATAACTTGATACCTTTTTCTATTTCATGGTTTTCATTCCTAAAATGAGGTGCCACAGCATATTTTTCTATTTGTTTTTAAAGGATGTTTCTTAAAATGTTCCTTCTAATGCTTATATTTCTCTTTGTGTTTCCTGCATAGATTTTTTCACAATCCTTACAATTAAGCTGGTATATATCAGATTTTTTTCTCCTTGGCTTGGAATCAGTTTTGTTTAATTTCAATAAATTTTTCACCTTTTGTCAGTTTTGAGGTGCTAAGATGTTATTGTACTGCTTGAAAATATTTTTCAATTTATTATTATAGTCTGATAGCTGTTAAGTAAACAATTTAAATGTTTTTTCCCTGGTAAATCTCTTAAAATGCTATTTGTTTTATTCATTTTTGTTTCTGGAATTTTTAATTTTTTTGTTATTCTTCTCTTTGCAGAACCCAATTTGATTTAGCAACTTCTGTTATGTATAGATATTCATTCTGGTATTCTTCTTTGTTTAGTGGTATATTTACTAGTCTGTATGTCATGCTACTGAATGTTGCTTCTTTATGTGAACTAGGATTGAAACCACGGGCTTATATTTGTATGTGTGTCTTTTCCATAGATGCCATATTCAAGTTTATTATTATTTTTTTTTGTTTATAATGGTAAATACATCATCTACATATCTGTGACAAACCTTAAAAATGTGGAGGGAAGATTTAGTAATGTGTATCTCAAAATAGTTTGTAAATAAGTTGACTAGGAAAAATGATAATGGACTACCAATTACTTGTCCTCCTTTCTATTTACAGATTTTGTCCTAAAATATAAAAATGCTTGCTTTAACAACAACTCATTGAATTCAAAGTACTCTTTAATGTGTTCTGCAGCTAGGTTGGCTGATTGTAACCATTTTCTTAAAAAAACGAATAATTTATTCTGAGATATGTTCGGAAACAAGGCCTTAACATCTAAAGAAACAATGTGTCATTTGATGATAATTTTTGGTCTTTATTGTTGATGAGGTCCATGGAGTATTATAAACTTAAGCTATCAAATTTAGGTATTGAATGAAACTACATTGATAATATAATAGATCGGAGTATTTACGTTGATAATAATTGGCCTCATACTACTCCCAGGTTTGTGGATCTTTGGAAGGTAATTATCCTGGCTAAAGATGGGTTGTGGACTCTATTTTTATATTGTTCTTCTTTTTGGAATCAGGATTCTACTTTTCAAGGCTTCTTCTGTGAATTTAATGCATTCATTCAATGGATCTGTTTTAACTTTGAAAATTTCTCACTTTTTAATAAATCTACATCCTTTGCTTGTAGTTTTCTTTATCTAAAATAATGATTTTGTTACTCTTATCAGCTTTTGTGTAAATCAGAGCATTGTTAGTTTTTGATAAGATCTTGGGCCAAATTATTACTTTTAATTTCCTCTAGCATTTTGTTAATGTATTTCAAACAAAATTTTTGTCTGTAATGTTTAAATTCTGTATTGCTAGCTCTATATCTGCCATATCTAATCCTGATTATATGAAAAACCTACACATGTGTTAATGCCTTTGTAATTCCAGTTCTGCTGAGTTAAAATTATCTGACAATGCTGAGGTTAGGTTTGGAGAATGAATGAATGAATGAATGAATGAATGAATGAATGAATGGTGTTTAATGCCCGTTTTTGCTACAGAGGCACCACAGGTGATAGGTTTGGAGAAGTGTTGTCCTACTTCATAGCTTAAGTGTAAAAAATTCCATGGACCTCATGAACAAAATTATAGACCAAAAATTATCTCCAAACAACACACTGGTTTCTTCTGATGCTAAGGCTTTTTCCCAGCATACCACAGAAAAAAGTATAATCTTATTTGAGAAAATGGTTTCAATTGCCAAAACTAACAGAGGAATATATTGAATTCACTAAGTTGTGCTTAAATATATCATTCTTATATTTGAGGGCAATCTTTAAACAGAAAGCAGGACTAGTAATGGGCAGTCCATTATCATCTTTCCTAGACAACTTATTCATGAGCTATTTTGAGATGCACATCTCAGAGTCTTTCCCCCCACATTTTCAGGGTTTGATACAGATATATAGATGATGTGATGCCATTGTAAATAAAATATGTGTGGAAGGTGAGCTATTAATTTTATTTTTATTTAAAATTATACACCATGGGTAACCTATTTACACACTTCACTTACTATATTTTCCTACGTTGGAACAATATTTCTGAAACCACCATTCCCATTCTCAGCCATTGACCCAGATACTTTTATATCTGCAAGAACCTACAATTAAGTTTAATGTTAAATTGTAAACTGATATGTTGCCATTTTTAAATCAGAAACTTATAAAATATAATAATTAACTTAAATTTAGCATCTACAGAAAGGATACCCCTACTGACAATTATATCAAAGCTCATGTTTTCAATGATAGTTCACATAAAGAAGCATCATTCAATAGTGTGACATACATACTAGTAAATATACCACTTAACAAAGAAGTATACAAGAATAAAAATCTATACATAATAGAAATCGCTACATCAAAAGGGTTCAGTGCACAGATGATTAACCAAAAAAATTAAAAATTCCAGAAACAAAAAAGGTATTAAACAAATCACCACTTTGAGTGATTCAGCAGGGAAAAAAGGTGTAAAAAGTTCAGTTACCACCCGTCAGTCAATAGGAAATTTTCAAGCAGTATAACATCATCTTAGCACCTCAAAACTGATACAGAGTAAAAAATTTATTGAAATTGAACAAAACAAATTTCAGCCCAAAGAGAAAATATCTGATATTGTGAAAAAATCTATGCAGGAAAAAAAAGAGAAATATAGGCATTAGGATGAAGGAACATTGGAGAAACATCCTTTACAAAACAAATGGAAAAATCTGCTGTTTTTGGAATGAAAATCTTGAAATATAAAAAGGCTTCAAGTTAGTAAAAACTGTTCAACAACCAAATGAATTTCACATATGGGACAAGATTTATATAAAAAACCATAAACAAAACTTAATGAATTTTGACATCCCAGAAACAGACAGCTCTTTATTCAAGTTTATCACAAGATCACCAGATGCCAACCTACCCAAATTCTACAAATGATTTATCAGTTGTATAAAGGTGAGGATGTGGATAAGTGTCCACAAAACATGTCCTGAGTAAATCTCCAATAACTGAAATATTTTGACTCGGAAGAGTATTTCACTGTGTTCAATTTCTAATTGAATTAATTTTGAAATCTTACCATTAATTTCTATTAGTCATTTTTTTGTTATTTAATATGAACTAATTCATTTTAATGCATTTTTCTGATGTCATAAAATTTCAATTTTCAGATCAGCAGGGTATATGACATACAACCAAAGGCTTTCTCAGGTCAGAAAGTGCTGAGCTAACACACTGCTGAATTTCAAAAGCTTCAATTACTTAGTATGTAACAGATTGAACTGCCTTGAAAGTAAGCCTTTTCTCCCAAAAAACCAAACTAGGAGTCTCAAAATAAATTGTTTCTTTAAAAAAAAAAATTTATAATTCATTTGTCATTGCTGTTTCAAATACTTTAGATATTATTTATACTAATTATAATGATTGGCATACAGTTTGCTGCTTCATTATTTTTCCCCTTTTTATAGACTGGAGTCACCTTTGCTATTTTTACTGTTCAGGAAATAATCTTCGCTAGGCAAGCATTCTCTAAATTTAATGCCAAAATAATATACCTATACATTTTAAAATATAATTAGAAATTCCACAAATATGAGTATTCCTAGAATTATTTAAGCTTTTAATGATTTGAAAAAATTATAAATGGAGACCTTGAAAAGAACAGCTGTTAACTAAACTACTTTTGAAAAATGTATATTTGCATTGTAGGTACAAATGATGAAGTTGCTATTAGGTGACACTATACTTCCCTAACTGATTAACTTGTCAGAAAAAACTATGAATTGGTCGTAAGTTTACTGTCGCCTAATACTGACTTCTTTATGCATATAACGAATCTAATTCACTCTTTCTAACTTCAATTAAGTTTACAATTATATTTGGGTTGTTTATTGCAGAAATTTCTTTTCCTATTGTCAGAGCTGAATCAATAAAGTAATCTTGTTGTTGTTGTTGTTGTTGATCTAAGGATTTTGATTCATCAATTTTTGCCTAGCCAGCCAATATAATTTGTGTATTTTCCCATTAGGTGCAGCTTTCCTCAGTTCTGTGCATTCCAATAGATGTTCTCCATTTAGAATCTTGTCAGTATTGTAGATTTTACATGTGTTATCATTCATAAAACCAAACCTGTCTAGATGTTCTGCCAGACAGTCATGTCCAGTGGCTAGTCTAAAATGATCAACTGCTTCCTTCCTTGATAGATTTTTTATTTTATATACTGTTTCTTTTATATTAGAATCATTTTTATTAGATATTTCCACTTGAATATTATATTGATATTTTTGTTCTATGGTCGTTTTAATACTATTTAATTTTACATTTAATCCACAGGGCTTTATTGGTTTTTAATATAGTACTGCCTCCGTTTTGGCCAGAAAGTCTGCATTCTCGTTACCTATCACTCCCACATGTGCTGGTATCCACAATAGTATTATTTGTTGAAATTTTGTATGAAGTAATCAATAATAAGATCTCACGTCCCTTATATTGTAAGATTAATGAACTATCATATTGTTCTATAGCTTGTATAGCAGAAGCTGAGTCTGTAAGAATCACTACTTTATTTTCTTTTGTATCAGTCCTATAGTACATCTGTTCCAGCGCTCGTTGTATTGCCACCATTTCACCCTCATAAATTTTGGATTGTCTAGGCAGTTTGAAATAATGTGAGAAATATTTACAATATATACCACCTCCCACATTATTTCTCTGTTTGTCTGCAGATCCATCTGTGTAAATTCTAAGCCACTCTGTTTCAGGGAATTGGTTGTGTAGATGTTCAAGTGCTATAGTTCTACATGCCTCTGTTGAGTCTTCTTGTTTATTTAATTGTTCTGTCAGTTTTTTATCTGTTACTATCTTAATATAATCCATTGGATTAGTTTTTGAGGGATATGGGAAGTTTTCTCTGCCAGTTTTAAATAATTATAATTCTTCTCTAAGTAAGCTTTGTTTGTGATCTGTGTTTTTAGTTTGTGTTCTTTGGGTAGTTGATGAAACCATTGATGTTTACCTAGGTTTGTTTTTAATTTTATGTATAATTGTGCCGCTTGTGTTTCACAATGCGGGATGGGGGATAAAGTAGCCTGCCTCCATGTGGTGTCCCCTGGGTAATGCAAAATAGGCTACAACATTGTGCAGAAGTTAGCCAATATAATGCACAAGAGAGAAAAAATAAAGTAATCAATCATTAGAAATAAAATTTAAGGAATCAAATTTTGGATAGAAAAGCTGAAAAATGTATCTGAAAATTTATACAAAGGGTTCAAAATAAAATGCTTTTACTGACATCTAAACCTGTTATATTTACATTCTTTATTCAATGCTGTAGTAAATAATTAAAGTAATCAATATTTATGAAGTAAACATGGCATTTACTGGGTTTCAACCATTTGTTATACTGGATTACACAAACATTTTTATGTTTTGAATTCAAGTCACTAGCCTTTTGAACTCAGGAGATCCTTATATATGAAGAAACTCTTCTCAGCAACTACTGCAACCAATGGAGCATATTTTGTAAACACACACAATGGGAATTCAGAAGAAGTTGCAAAGGATTATTCACGATAATGAATTCAAATTTGGATTTGGCAAATACCAGTGCCATATATTTGCATTCATCTCCTGATATTAAAATCTTAATCTAACCACCATTACTGCTAACAGAATTAAATATAGAATTAAATATTGTATGTTATTACTAAAAACAGTAAAATTGGTATACCATATTATGTATATGATATACACATATATATAAATATTATATTTCAATTGGTGTCGATAATAAATACTGCTTGAAAATATAAATCTGAAATAATTGGCATGAAACAGCAATATTTTAATTAAGGTGCTGCACCTTTAAATTTATTCCAATAAAAATTAATAATACTAGGTTCAAGCATACATTTTTGTAAGTCATTGTTTGCCCTGGAATTCCTTTTAATAATATTCCATGCTCCATTGGAAATATTTTCAGAATTCTGGATGTAAGTATCATCCAACAGTTACTTTTCTTGCACTATTAAAAGTATTGCATATTGAGTATTTTTTAGGATTGCTTTACTTGTTCAGATTTAGTTAATTGGGAAAATGTGTTCAAAGTACATTTTTCATAATTTCTCTGAGTTCCTTGTGTATCAGTATATTTGACTTTGCAGTCATGTATTTCATAATGATATCTCTCTTAATGGGGAAAATAGGCTTCAAAATTAATGATATAAGTTGACAGAAATGGCTTAAAGTGTGTATTTGGATCCATACCTTGCATTATAGTAATTCAATCAATCTCTAATAATCTATCTCTGAACTATTTGTTTTGACCAGACTTATAGGCTTAAAAATGAACTTATTTTGTTTTCCTCTTCCATAATTGACTGTTTTAATTCTGGTTCATATAGCAGCATGAACTGATAGTTTTACCTCCTCAGCACTGATCCAATTGTCCAACAGCTTTCTAAATTAGACTAGATAAATTGTTTATGTTGTAGGTGTATTAATTTCAATTAAATAGGCATGTGAAGTTCAAATACCATAGAATATATCAGAAGTACAACAATCTACAAGTATATTAACATCAAAGTCATCACATACAATAATCTTCTTTTAAAACAATTAGCATGTGAAAAGATGTCATCAAATATTATCAGTAGTTTTCTATATTACCAGATGGGGCACAAACACAATGTAATTATGATTATACCAAATTCATCAAGCAAAACTCCTGTTCAATTAAAAGTGAATATAGGTATCAACACAGTAAAACCATCATAAAATCTGGTTTAGACTAAAAGTAAAACTTTAAATCATGTCAACACATCAAAACTCTCTCGATGTTCCACTTTTTAAAAACTTATTTAAAAGTAAACTAGGACATGTTTCGTGAGGCACTCGCTCACATTGTCAACCATTCAATGACTAACGGATCTAATCATGTGGGAAATGTAAGTAACTGTGCTGGCTCTGGTGGTCTGTTGATGAACTTATGTGATATGTTGTCTGCTTCTGGTATGTCAACACTCATGAGTCTATGTTCATATTTCTTTATATAAATGTTTTCCCATATACTGAGTTCATTTGAGTGTTGAATTGCCTTTAATTGCCTTTAATTTCTATGGTGAATTTACAGGAACCAACAATAAAATTCACCATAGTAATTAAAGTTAACAAAACATCTTACTCTTCTAGGAATTGAAGATAATAAAGAACAATAGTGCATTGGAGTTTGGCATATACAGTAAGGATACACATACTGACAATTACATAAAAGCTCATAGTTTCAATCCTAGACATCACGTGGAGGCAGCATTCAATAGCATGATTTATAGATTTATTAATATACCACTTTAAAAGGAAGGATACAGGAAAGAATACACCCACATAATAGATACTGCAAAAATTAATGGGTTTAACAAGTAAATGATAGATCAAAAAATAAAAAGATTCAAAGAAAAAAGAAAATTGTACAAATCACTACACTCAATGCTTTAGCTAAAGGAAAAACTTATCAAAAATTCACTAACCACCCTTATTTTAATTATATATTCCAAAAAATATTCAAGCTATACAACATCACTTTGGCATCCATAAATAGATGTAGTGTAGGCAAACTAGTGAAGTTAAATAAAACAGAACCCAGACCAAAAGAGGAAACATTCAGACATATATACAATTAATTGCAGAGATTGTGACAAATATAGGAAAAACAAAAAGGAATTTAAGTATTAGACTGAAGGAACATTGGAGAAATATAAAACACAAGCAGATACAGAAGCAAGCAGTAGCAGCACATTTTTGGAAGGAAAACCACAAAATAGAAAAAGACATTATATTATTAAAGGCAATTCAACACCCAAATGAACTCAGTATATGGGAAAACATTTATATAAAGAAATATGAAAATAGACTCATAAATTTTGACATACCAGAAGCAGAGAACATATTACATATGTTCATCAACAGACCACCAGAGCGAGCACAATTACTTACATTTCCCACCTGATTAGATGCGTTAGTCATTGAATGGTTGACAATGTGAGTGAGTGCCTCATGAAACATATCCGAGTTTACTTTTAAATAAGTTTTTAAAAAGTGGAACATCAAGACAGTTTTAATGTGTTGACATGATTTTAAGTAAGATTCCAGTTACCTCTAGATCTTTTTCATGACAGAAATGCATTAAATTTATTACTGAGAATTGCATTGAATACTGTGTATATATAGTTACACCACCAAGTTTGAACATTATATGGCACATACTATTGCTGAGTTGATATTTCTTGAAGATATTCAATACTATTTCAATCTCATGCAGCCACTATTCCCTAATGCAAAGAACTGAAAAGGGATTGAGTTCAAGGTCTTCCAAATTTGTTTGGAACACTGAACATTAATGTGTATTAAGGATATACTATACATTATTTGGCTGAGCACTTTGCTATAACCTTATTAATAAAAATCATCATGCGCACCTGAAGTTTCTATTAACTTTTAGACAGTTGTCTGCATGATGAAAAATTCTAAAGAGATGAAATATCAGATTTATCACCATGCTTTATTTGTCTAAAACTGTAATCTTTCTTACAAAAAGGTAATATAATGTAACTTTACTTTATATCAGTTATTTTATCTATTTCATTTTCCAAATTTTTGTTTATTTTCTTTTCCCAGCTTTATTCAAATGTAGCCCCAGCCTGGAAAAATCATTCCTTTTTAAATGACTACTGTTTACAAAGATTTCATATTTGCATTTTTACATATGACTTTAAGTCCTTTATTCATCCAATTTATTTCTGCATTAACAAGAACACTTGATCTAAATCATGCCTGTTTGGTATATCTACAACTTTAAATGCCCTCTCCACTAATATTGTGGCAATTATTTAAAAATCTAGTATCTTTTTGTGATTCATTTTTAGTGACATCCTTAATCCATAATTATACATTTTTTTATCCCTTTTTGAGCTATCATTCAAGTCTTCTAGTACCCTTGACATCATTCTACCAGTTTTATCACTCCATGCACTTATATATATATATATATATATATATATATATATATATATATATACATCTTTCTAAGTTAGATGTTTCTGAACATAAACTTATTAGAACCTATAATTGATATTATTGTATGATTTAGTTGAACTAAACACTCTTAATGCTTCACTTACTTGTCATAATGTATAGATCCGGTTTTGAGAACATTTGGTTCGCATCATCAACTAAACTTGAATTATGAGAACCAAATGTTCTGGAAACCGGATCTATACATTATGATAGGTGAGTGAAGCATTAAGAGTGTGTAGTTCAACTAAATCATACAATAATATCAATTATATAATTTGGCTTCACTATACAAGTTCCAATTTATATTTTAATTTTATTAGAACATGTTTCAGAAACCATCATTCAGTACTTCAAGTGCTGACTAACTGCTTGGTAAGTTTTGGGTTGATCAATGTGGTTGTGACTGGATCCAAGTCGCTGCTCTGTTGATGTATGTTGACTGAAACAGAAATCTGCTGACATTGTCCAGAGATGGAATGTCAAAATTCAATAATTTTTCTCATTTTTAAAAATAAAAACATTTTCTTATGTGAATAGTTGTATTGGGTTTATTTCTTTTAACAAAATAGCTTCTTGCTAAATTTTATGGTTGTTCTCAAAAGTGAGTTGCTACCATAAATTTTTCCAATTATTTTAGCCATACATTTTTGAAATCATCTTTCTTCCTGAATTTAGTTTTCCTATGTATCTTAAGTTGCAATCTAATTCTTTTATTGCATACATACCTTATTATTTCTCTGATGTTATGTTACATAAACTAAATTTTCCTAACATATTTTATTTAAAAACTTTATTGAGTGGGATGTGCTTTCATTCTATTCTGCCACTCAATTATAATTACCTTATTTTGCTAATTATATTACCTGTTGTACTTCAAATTTGGAAACAAGTTCAGTAAATATCAATAATGAATGACCTATTGCAATGTATGTTCTCATTTTACCCTCAACTTCTTGTTGTGGCTATAATTCCACTCTAATTTATTACTGCCTTCTAACAGGTAACCAACCCACAGCAATTTGCATCTCTGTGTTTAATTTCCAGTTTTCCTGGAAGAGTAGTCCAAATCTGTAATTTCTCAGTGTTTCAAATATTGACATTTAATTGTGGTAGTTAAATCTAGAGTCAGGATGGCATTTAATAAACTATAAGGTTGGAATCAATGCTATCCTGTTTCATCATTCACATTCTAGAAAGCATTAGTGTATTCTAATATACAAGTTGTAATTTCTTGCCTTGCAAAGCATAAAGCTATTAAGCATATGTCAGCCGAATTCACATGCCCCCTAAGGGAGAGTGGTCAGTCATTCCTATTCCAATGAAAAACAATTATTGAGACATGCTTGCATATTTGTTTAATTTAATGGGATAATTAAAGTTCTTTCACAACATCACAATTTAACAAATTAGCTTATTGTTATATTCTTTACATTATAAAGCTCCTTTATGTATTACTAATTTCTGTCTCATGACTATGGTAGGTGATAGTATCTATATTAATGAATATTTAGAGTACCCTCTATATGTAAACATTTCATTTTTGCTTTTGAGAATTACTAATTCATGAACTTCCTCAGGGCATAAGCATGTGCATAAGTTTTAAATGGTTTACTTTATTGTACCAACTATGAATGAATAATTAGGCTCAATACATGCATATGCTGTGTGACAAGTGAATGGTGTATTACATAGTACCTAAAAAATATCTCACATAAACATAATTACAGCTATACAATGAAACAGTAACATTCTACACAACCTTATGATATTAAATTATGCAAATGAAATACCTGTAACTATCCCTCATAAACACAATTACAGCTATGCAATAAAACACTAACATTTTGCCAATCTTATGATATTAAATTATGCCTGTCGTATAAAATAGGAATAACTTAAAAATAAAATTCTTGGTTCGTAAACTACATTATTAATTCCAGATAGTATTATGTACTAATCAATTTGAATGGGAAGCAATGAAGGTTTTTTTAAAGAAAATTAAAATGTTCATTATCACAATTATTCAATTGTATCAGGAGATTCAGCATATCCTGCAGATTGTGAAGCTATGCAATCCCTCCATTTTAAAGACAATTTTGTATACATTTTTTCAGTATGACACTTTAACTGACCTTGCTGTAAACATATCTACCAGCTTGCTGTTGTATCAACAACATCTCTTAGCTTAATTTCATGCTGAGTTAGTATACAAGAAATCATAGGTTAAAAAGAATGTATTGCTTTTTTTTTATGTTCACACACTACCAGGAACATTCTATTTTTTTTTTTGGGGGGGTGCACATTTGGTAAGTTGTCAGTCATTACCTATTTCACATTAGTAAATATTATACTATATTGTTACCTATATTGACAATTGATATATGCTCCATGTAATGCTGAACAATGTATTCTAATATAAAGCACCTAGATAATACTGTAGGCACAATGAAAATTTATTTTTCTGGAAAACTTCCATAAATAAGAATTAAAATAGAGAAATAATGTTATTTAAATATAATAATGTCATATTTCTGCATATTCATGGATATGCTGTGTACATATCACATTTTCATTTATTCATATTATTAAGTTGATATGTATGTTCATTC
Source organism: Metallyticus violacea (assembly GCA_030762175.1). NCBI lineage: Eukaryota > Metazoa > Arthropoda > Insecta > Mantodea > Metallyticidae > Metallyticus > Metallyticus violacea. Next base: position 227,073,843 of record CM060846.1, read on the forward strand.
CTTTTTATGTGTAAGTGTATATATTCACCTGTATTAAAATATGTTGATATGTTATTAAAACATCATTTAATCTTATAAATATATGTGAATAGTTTTTTCATGCTAACTATATGTAAGATATTAGTTGGAAAGGTAGAATCAGATGTGAAAAATTTGGGTCACAGCTGAGATTCAAATAATGGATCTTCAGCCTTCTGTGCTTATGCTCAAACCAACAGAGCTATCACAACCTTCTCCAAGTATGGAACCATCAACCTCTCTCATCTAACATATATATATATATATATATATTAATGAAAAATAAAAATAAAGAAACACTATTAACATTGTAACAAATTAACACTAATAATAAAAGCAGATAAAGATAAAACACAGAGAAAAGGTCACACTTGAAATTGCTATATTTCGAACTACTGCGAGTTGTTCAATGGCAAGAAGCTAGACAAGTGAAAGTGATAAAAGTAAATATTGAGTATCGAAGGTAACGTTATGCATGGAAACAGATGAAACTAGAAATGAGAGTGTGGGAAGAAAAAAACTAATATGTAAGATTTAAACCAGGTGGTATACGCGCTTTATGTAAAAATATAGCTGCCATTTCTCTATCTCTGAGTAAACTTACACAGCATTGTGTAGGTAAAGCATCAATAAGAGTTAGACTAAAAGCATCATCAAAATCCTTACAGTGAGATAAGGCATGTTGGGCAACAGGCAAGGGAGACTTGGTTTTAACAGAACGTCTATGATTGTTTATGCGTAGCGAAGCAACAGTAGAAGTTAAACCAATATAAAATGCTTTGCAAAGCTTACAAGATAACATATATACGACGTTCTTGGAAAAACAGGTAGCAAATGAAGAAATGTTGAATTGCTTAAATGCTTAAATAGAATTAACCTTTCCTTAGCTATCATTCGGTTTTCCCCCTTATATCATGCACAATGCGTTCATAGTTATAGAAAGGCTGCGGCACTAGTTGTATTTGCATGCAGATTAGCTTTCCTGCCAAACAAGACTTCGTATGGTATATAAGTAGCGACTGAATGTGGAGTTGGTTGTACGTAAAACAAGAAAAACGTATCCATTCATCCCAATCAGTTTTTTTTTTATTACAAAAACATCTTAGATAACTGACTAATATTTTGTGTGCTCGTTCTAAACCCCAATTTCTTTCCGGGTTTTAAGCTGGAGTGTGTATTTTTTTTTTCTTTTTTGAGCAATTTAAACAACTGTCATAAAGTTTGGCCCTTGATCTGTAACGACACTTGAAGATATTCCATAATTATTCAAAAGTTTTTTGGTTATTTCTTCAAGGTCTGCGTTTCAAGCGCAATGGCTATCGCATATTCATATTTACTCACATTGTCTTGGCAAGTTAACAAGTACTTATTAATTTTATCGGTCTGGGGTAATGGGACTACTTTATCCAAGTAGAAAATATTCCAATGTGTATTCTGAGTGTCAATAATTTTTAAATTATTTAAATTTTTAAATTCCATTTTTCGTTATGAGTTTTATAGAGGGTTATTTTTGTTTATGATTTTATTTCTGATTGTTCAACTTTATGTTGAGTGTATTTGTTAACCTGATATGTCTTATAATTTTTTATGAGTTCTGCAACATCTTGTTCCAATCCCGCTTAAGACATTTATCAAATAATCAACTGTGCAGCCCCTCATTAAGTTTATGTTTCCTTTCCTGAGTTATATTTTCACTTCTAGCTGTGAAACATTCTGCTGGGTGCCCAATGAGGCAATCGGCATTGCAATTTCTATTTCCCTGCCCAATACTGTATTTTATATTCATATTCCATATTATCAAACGGAAAGTTGTGTATTTTGCATTCAAAATCCAGACAAGTCTACAATGACAAATTGCTCTCTTGAGGTTTCTTCCTCGCAATTATGTCTCAAATGCTTACACGCCTATTCTATGGCCAATAGTTCCTTTTCTATCGTACTGTAATTTAGTTCGGCCTTATTTAGTGTTCGGCTAGCATAGGCTATGGGTCTGTTCTGTCTCAGTTTTCCTTGACTTAAAATAGCACGTTTGTGTAAAATCTGGATACTGTAACAGGAGTTTATGTGTTAATTTATATTTTAATCATTCAAAGACTGTTTATATACTTTCACTTCATATTCAGCTGTATTCTTTCTTAAGTAGTTCTGCCAGTGGTCTAGTTATTGCACTGAGTTTACCAATGAACTTCCTATATTACCCTGCTGATACTAAAAAACATTTAATGTACTTTGACGTTTTAGGAGCAGGAAAATTACAACTGGTTCTATCATTTTAGGGCCCAGCTTTATTCCTTCCTCTGTTAATGTGTCCTAAATACTACAGCTCTAGTTTTAAACTTCACATTTGTCAGGATCAATTTTAATATCATATTCTCCTAGTTTTTATAACACTACTATTAAATATTTAATTATGCTCTTCTAAAGTTTCTGCTAAAATCAAAATATGATCCATGTACACAAGACATCTATTGCCTATAGAGTCTTTTAGAACCGCGCTAGAAAGTAGTGGGGGCTGATTTTAGACCGAAAGGGATACTTTGTATTCAAAAAGCCCTTTAGGTGTACTAAATGCTGTTTTACATTAGTCTTTGGGCTCATTTGGAACCTGAAGTTCTAGCGCAATCTAATGCTGAAAAAATGATATGTCCTTCTAATTTTATCCAGAACATTCTGAATATTTGGCAAAGGGTAGCTTTTTCCTATTGTAAACTTTTAGTTACCTGAAGTTGATGCAAATTCCCCATACTTTCTATCCTGAGAAATGAGCTTTTTGAACAATAATACGAAGAAAATTGCATTAGCTCTATTAAGTGCAAGGATTTCATCATTTAATATTTGTTCTACTTTAATTTGAATCTCTTTCTGATGTGCTTCCGGTAGCCTGTAATTCTTTAACATAATTACTCTACCATTTGGGACAGAAGAACAACACCAGTTTGAAAATATTTCTCCTAAATGAAAAATCAACGAATTAATTAACGAAATAGTCTTTTAATGTTACACTATAATTTTAAAGACCTGATATGTGTTATATATTATAATTACCCCATGAATAGAAAAAATGTATTAAAAATATTCCACAATATAATAAATATGACTAGAAATGTAAATGTAAAACATGTGTAAATGTAAAAAATAAATCCAGTTTTAAATATTTTGTACTGTTATTAATAAAATATCTTAAAATATTGTGGTTAATTATTGGATTCTGCAATGGAAGGTATAAAAGGACTTATGTAGGCTTATCGTGTCTAAATGTCCTGAATTTTATGTTACTGATATGTTTACCCTGCCTCCGACACCAATGTTCTGCATGAATGCATGGGTCATTGACTTATGGCCTGAACAATCTCAAGAGATCATCAACAAAAGCATTTTGCTTTATACCAAACAATGGAATCAGGCACTCCTCCAAAAAGTGGGAGAAATTCAGTTTGTCCAGAAATATTGTTAGCACGAATGTGCATTTCAAGGAATTATCAGAATGTTTTAATTACTATTTATTATAAAAATATTCGTAATGCAAGTATTTTACATTGGATATAAACGTATAAAGTACATCACTTTGCTTGTATATATGTACGTATGTTGGTTTGTTTGTATGCATGTGTATATGTACTTATATACAGAGTGGACTCTACCTACAAACTGTCACAAGTTGTTCAGGGATCTTTTTCAGTGCTTTAATATAAGGAACCCATTATCTCCGGCGGCTCATTACCGGGTAATTTCATTGTTTTCGTTTTGTAAATAACTCAACCACCTTTGTATCTGGTATCTGCTTACTCGGAATATGATTGTTTCCAACCAAAACACAGCGCTTGACTTCTGTAGAGCATGTTTACATTATGGTCCGCCACCAATTAATAACTACTCATCACCTTCTGACAATCGCAATAATTTATTTTTAAGGTGAGATGACCAAACCTTACAAAAAATTACGGGAAATAGCCCAATTTACACATTTAGAGTAAATGCTCAAAATGTTGACCGCCATAGTCAGGATAAACTTCACAGCGACGACTCATGAACTGTCGCACGCGCTCTAGCATCCCAGGAGATTGACGCACATTGTCAGCGGTTGCTACAATCCTAGCAACCAGGTTCATATTAGTTTCGACAGGAGTCATGTACATTAGGTTCTTCACGTGACCCCAGAAGTAAAAGCTAATAAGTGTCAGATCTGGTGATCGAGCTGACCATGGAACCGGACCACCGTGACCAATCCATCTGTGCCCTAACTGTTCACTGTAAAATGTACTGGCACCCAATCATGTTGGAACCATATACGCCTGCAAATTATCAGCGGCACACCATCCAGAATATGTGGGAAGATATGTTGAAGGAATCTTTGTAGACTACTCCATTAATTCTGACGGGTGGTACACAAGACTCAATCACAGATCGTTAACGATACCAGCCCATACATTAACAGAGAATGCCTGTTGGTAGGCTCGATTCTACAGCATGTGGATTTTCACACTCCCAGATATGGCTATTACGACTGTTGAACATGCCTTCTCTAGTAATCATTGCCTCATCTGTGTACAATACCATAGCAGGAAAATGTTGGTTGTCTACATATTGCTCTAAGAACGAATTAACAAACTACACTCAATGTGTAAAGTTTGCTGTTTGCGATACCTGAACCCTCTGTGAATGATACGAGTGCAATTGCTGCTCATGTAAGACTCTCAAAACATCTGCATGGCTTACATTCTCCTCTCGTGCAATACGACCACTACTGCTCAAGATCGGGTGTTCTGACATTACTCTCACGGCCACTTTCTCGCATATTAACGGTGAAGGACCAGGTTTCTCTCAGTCACCTGTGTACAGCTGCAAATGTGTGATGAGGTTACCGTTGCTGCGGGAACAGCTCTGCATAACGTTGAGCCCCTCTGACATTGCAGTGAGTGAAACCGTAGACGAAATGCATATCGGCTAATTCTGCATAAGTAAAGTTATCCATACCGTATACCGTTCCATGGATGGGGAAATAATGAAGAATCTTTCTAAATACTGTGTACTTTGTGTATTATTTCACAACGATGGACATACTAGAATTTTTGTTCTGTGAAGTACAAGAATCAAAACAACTAGTTTTCTTGTGTGTTTTATCTAGTCCTTTTTTAAATGTCAAAAACTGATGCACTTTAATCTGACCCACGACCGCTTTGAGTTTTCAAAGTATGGTGCGAATTTACATGTCCTCTTGTTATTTTTCACCTTCAATGTTGTGAAGTTTTACAGCCGTACTTGTCCAATATAAGTTAATTTTCCTTTCGGTAATTTGGGGTGTGGCTGATTTTGTTGATAACCAAAACAGATATTTATGTCTTCTTCTTACTCCCCTCCCCCCACATTTCTTTAAAAAAAAGTTTTCTGCTTATAGAAACTAAAGTTAGTTCTGACTTTTTTTTTTTCCTTTATGAGGAGTTGATTTAATTTTCAGCAAAAAAAAAAAAAAAAAAAAAAAAAAAAATCAGCAAATGTAGAACAGGTATATCATCAAATCCAGTTTTTAATATATTTGTAGAAATCTGATTTGTATTGTAGAGCAAACAGGACAAATGTCCTAAGTAAACATTTTCAACATAAAACCTTTTTCATATCAACTTAACATACTCGTTCAGATAACATGTAAGAGCGACAGGAATCCCGTTGAGAATTATGGACCTCTCGAAATTTCAACTCTGATATTTTAATAGTTCAGTTCGCTTTTCTTTACCTCTTTCCTTCAGTACACAACCTCCACTGTTTCCTATAGACATCTCTTCTGACAATAAATTTGTTTTAATAAACGTAGTAATATCCTTTTTGATATACTCAAAATGATCGCAAATTTGACTACATATATAACTACCGATTATCCATTTTTCCTTTTTACATGATAATACTGCAAATTATTCCCCTCTTTCTCTTCTCTGCTGTCTTTCTTGCAAGTTTCGTCACTGCCATATATTTAAAAAAATCAGTCAATGAGTGACAAAACAGCCGTTTCACAAATACTGCATTTCTTTCCTTGTTCAGCATGCATATTTGAACTACGTGAACAGACTGTATCAGGATTATCGTACCTCAAACTTTCCGCGTAACAGAATACGTTCCCTTGTGGCTCTTAACCCTCTTTCAACTTTTTGAAGAGGGAGAAGCGCAATCATGCACCTCTTTTTTATGTAGTGTTTATATTAATGCACATGATGTAAAACATATATAAGAGGGTTACCTTTTAAACTTTTACAACACTAGGACATTTTTTTGGAAAAAAAAACTGTTTTATTGCTTTTCAAACTATTCGCCTTTAAGATTATACACTTGAATACGTTCAAACCAATTCTCGAAACGTTTTTTCCTCTCTGAAGTTGCTATCTCAAAAACATTGTTTTTAAAGACTTCAACAGCTTCTTGAGGTGATGAAAATCTCTATATATGCATTTTTTGCTTGTCGTTCGGGAACAAAAAGAAGTCGTTGGGCTATAAATCAGATGATTACGGGCAATGAGACAGTAATTCAACATTTTTCTCCTTTAAAAATTAAATTGTTTAACGCGCTGTGTGAGAGCTGGCATTGTCATGATGAAGAATGATGCGACGTTTTCATTTGTTTTCTCTGATAAACAGATTGTTGTATGCCATTCAGCATTAACTGTTCTTCAATCTTATAAAAGAATGCTTGCGACATGTCCAGTACAACCGAAGGAAAAACGATCATTTTCGTGGAAGTGGTTCTTGGAAGAACAACTTTTGTGGTATTCGGTTCAACTTGAACAGCCAAACGGTGGATATTGTTTAGTTTTTAGATACATGCGAATGTATCCAAGTTTCATCCCTTGATATGATGTTATATATGGATTTTGCAGTTCCTCGGTGGATTTTTTGTAATATTTCATTACACCGATTAACAGGGGCGTTCTTTTGAGCTTCAGTCAAATTATGCGGAGTCCATCGGGAACAGATCTTTTTCACAGCTAAATGTTCTTGCAAAGTCAAATGTACTGTAGTCCTCGATATGCTTAAGTATGCCACTACCTCACTGTAAGTCACATGTCGGTTTTCTTCTCAATCATGTTGCTCACAACATCCACGTTTTTTTGGAATGACTACCAATTTTGGTCGACCTTCACGAAATTCATCACTGACGTACACATTAAGTATAAAGAAAACGTCGCTTCATATAAAATATTCCACTCACTTCCTAACAGCCTATTTTAGGTGCTCTGGTATGGTATTGTCACTTTAAGCATGATGAAATCAGCGTTACTCCAAAAATACATCGTTCATCCCCCTAACAGCCCACTTTTGGTCCTCTGATATTTTTTAAAAAAAAACTTTAAGTATGAAGGAAACTGGGCTACTCCAAAAATACACCTCTCACCCTCCTAACAGCCCGGTATTATGACGTTAAGTATGAACGAAACTCCGCTATTGCACTAAAATACATCCCTAACAGCCTATTTGTAGGCCCGTGAAGCAAACGGCTCAAATTAAAATACTTCTTAACAGTTTTTTTAAAAGGACTTTGAACATTAGTCACATTTTTAGTATGTAATTATTACTTTTAAAAGCACTAGTTGATAGTGCTAATCCTATTAGTTCATTTTTGGCATTAAGTTTAAAAGCGCTAAGAAATTTTCTTTGGCATGTACCTACACGAGTTCGCTCCGAGAAATTGTATGGCACGTAAGTTAAATGAAATCGATGTCAGCCATCTTGGTTTCAGCCATTTTATTATTTGTGGTAGGAGTAGTGCCACGCCTTTGTAAGGTCTTAGATGATCTGAGAGAATGTTAAGTAAAGAGTAGTTTTCTTGATACAACTATATAATTTTATTTTACATAGTAAGTTAAGACTCCATTGTGTTACCTGCAGAATCTGCTTGAAATGGCAACCTTCGTTCCAAGTCGGAATGACAAGTATTGTCACCATAAGTATGAAGGAAACGGCTGTACTCCTCTGACTTACCCCAACCACCCCTGTAAGAGCCCATTTTTAGTCCATGTTAAGTATGAAGAAAACACCCCTTTCATCCTCCTTCCTATTGGTCCATTTTTGGTCCATGATAAGCACGAGGGAAAAACCGCTACTCCACTAACAGCCCGTTTTTTGGGATATGAAGGAAACAGTGCTACCCCTTAAAATACCATTACCAACCCCATTGCAGCCTATCATTTGGTATGAAGGAAATTGCTTTGGTCGAAAAAGTGTTTGATCAATCCTCCACCTACCAGCCCATTTTTTCTTAAACCTACAGGAAAGGAAAAGGGTAATAAAACACATTTTTTAATTCATTGTGTAGTTTAGGTGAAGCAGTCTCCAATAAAGCTTACTTCTATTCCAAGGTTGATTTGGCTGCTGTTACCGGACCGCAGGCAAAACTGTTCTTGGCTGTTGTATATGTGGTGAATTAGTGTGACGATCATTGACAATTCTTCTGCAAGCCGACGCCTCTTTCTGCTGCAACAAATAACGCACCATAACCTCTTTATATTTAACAGCGCCAGTTTGGCTCAGGGAGAATATGTGTTGGGAATTGATTTAAACAACCCATTTTTGATCCCATAGGACTTCACCTCCATCTCAAAATCGCCGCCCATTTTTAGGACGCCATATTTTGCCCACGAAAGGTAGTATGGATAAAAGTGTAGAATTGAAACCAATGGTTAGGTACTCTCCAAAAGTGCTAGCAATATATTTGCGAAGTTTTCCTTATCTGTCAACCCCGTCCACCAGTCTATTTTTCTTACATTGCTACTGACCCTCCATCGGTCCATTGTTGGTAAAACAGAGCTAATAAAAATATATATTTGGTATTGCCATTGTTGCTTTTAAAATCTTGCCCATCCTCCTATTAGCCCACCTCTGGTATCTTCCCTTCCGGCTCTGTGTTATCATTTAGGGCTGTATAAAGGATATGTTTAGGAAATTGCTTGTCATTTGACATAACGCCAGGTGAAAGAAAAAGTAATAGGTTTTTTTCACAAGGAAAATAGGATAAGGAAGTATACATTTGATGGAAATACACTTATACGGTTTTGTTAAGACTCCATTTTACTAGAAAACTTTTGGGGTCTTGTAAAATATTGCTTTTAACATTTTTGGGCTCTAACTTCAATCTCAAATATGCCTATTTGGATATTTTACCTTGCAATACCTTTTGACATAAAAGAAAAAATCCCGCACAGCACCTACAAGCCCATGTTTTGAACCTCAGAATATTTTTAAAATAAAGTTAATTTTTACATTTCATGGCTATAACATACGAAGGTACTTAACAAACTTTCCTCCAACAACTTAATCCAAAGACCAGGTTTTGAATATTAACTGTAGGGCTCGTCATCTGCAAAGATGGAGATAAAAACAACAGTGTTCTTGCATTTTTGTAGATGTTAGGCGGACTTTTTAATATTTTCAAATACTTCTGGCTGAGCGACTTTTCCATGACTCCTCTTCAATGATAAATAATTTTACGATGATTTTGATTTAATTATTAGGGCCCTTGTAATGTTGTGACTATGTCCTTGGGCCGTGTCTATGTCTAGTAAAATATTTATTTTACAAGGTTGTTTTCTCAATATGAAGTATACACAGAATCGTTAGTAACATTAAGGACCTCTGCATTTCGAGGATATGCGATTACACTTTTAATATCTATAAAGATAATTTGAAAAGGGGCTTTGATACAACTATTCAAACCAATATTCACTTAATAAAATTATTATGTTGCACTAAGTTTAGGCGTAGTGGTATAGTACACTGTATGTGTGAATCGAGGAACTCGAATAGAACCCATAGTGATAAATTGACAGTACCTAATGAATTCAAATTTCTTTGTAAAATATGCACCCTTTCATTAAAAAAAAAAAACTACACGGAATTTCAAGTTAACTTAATTAAGAGGCCAAGTTGAGGTAGGCTCATGTCAGATATTTGTAATGGGCTTCACTACATTTTCGGGATAAATGAGCAGTTTTCTTGAAAGTCTGCACTTTTGCACAAAACGTTGAGCTGAAATTTCAATGAGGTTAAGACTTTAATCACAACATTTTGAAAAGAGCTATAAAATTAAAAGCGTTGGACCATACGTAAGCATACGTACGATACCCTTATATGTAAGATGCTTATATACAGATGAAATATTGCCTATTTCACAATAAAAGCTCAGACCACTACATGGGTAAACAATTCGGTGATCATGACTCTAAACATTAAATTGTAGCATTATACAAAAATTAAATGTTAAACTTTTTAACAGTTGTAAAACGCCAGTGATAATTAGGCATCAGTGTTGTTTTGTAGGAAAAAAGGGAGGGGAGAGAGATTCCGAACTACAACTATCCTAGATGTTCTTGTTTACCTGCCATAGTGTGTGTTCTTAAAATTGAATCCTGGTGTAAATTAACATACATCCTTCCAGCTAAGATAAGAGTTTTATTTTGAAATAAATGTTTAAACAAGAAAAAAAATAGCCGTTTTTGAAATGGCATATTGACTAACCTAATTTCTACACTAGCATCATTTTCTTGCTTTGATGGTCCTATACCGAAAGTTTTTTGGTAAGGTGAGGCTTAAAAAATGCGGGAATCCAGCGTTATGACACAACGCAAAGTTGGGCAGCAAGACTGTTTTATTAATAAAACGCCCTTTGAAAAATTGGGCTTTTCAGCTTACATTTATAAATATTAAACGTATGGAACTAGTATTATCGGTGGGGTTTTAATTATTTACAGGGTTTTAATTTGATGGTCTTTATTTTTTGAATACTGAATAATTAATTAGATGATTAAATGATCTTCTTGTGTTGCTTCGACTGTTGAAGTCTGGAGTTTGATATTTCCCATTTCTCTGGTTTCAAAGCAGAGGATAGGAATCTCAGGGGAATATGAACTGTTTTTAATAACGTCATGTCATTTGGGATAGAAAGAGATTCTTTTCTGCCCTAAATGATGGAAAGGGAAGGGAAGATACCAGAGGAGGGCTGGCTCATAGGAGCGTGCTTTTTGATGGCAATTTCCTTTCCTGGAAGATCTCAAAGGAAGATACCAGAGATGGGTCGATAGGAAGGTGGGCGTGATTTTAAAAGCAACAATGTGGATACCAATTATAGGGTTTTTTCAGCGCTGTTTAAACCAACAATAGGCCTATGTAGGTGCAGCACCGCTGTCAGAAAAATGGACTCATTGACGGGGCTGACAGAAAAAGTAAATTCGCGAATATATTGCTTATACTTTTGGAGAGTACCTAACCTTTAGTTTAAATTTTACACTTTTATCCATATTATCTTTCGTGGGCAAAATATGGCGTCCTAAAAATGGGCGGCGATTTTGAGACCTATAGGACCAAAAATGGGCTGTTTAAAACAATTTGCAGCACACATTCTCCATGAGTCAAACTGGCGCAGTTAAATGAAAAGACGGTATGATGCGTTATGTGTTGCAGCAGAAAGAAGCGTGGGCTTGCAGAAGAATTGGCGACGAAGCGATGATCGCTACATTTCACCACATGTGCAACAGCCAAGAACAGTTTCGCCTGCGGTCCGACAACAGCAGCCAAATCAACCTTCAACTTGAAGAAGTAAGCTTTATTGGAGGTTTCTTCACCCAAACTCCATACTTTATAAAAAAAAAATGTTTTATTACCCTTTTCCTTTCCTGTAGGTTTAAGAAAAAATGGGCTGGTAGGTGGAGGATTGATCAAAAACTTTTCCGACCAAAGCAATTTCCTTCATACCAAATAATGGTCTGCTATGGGGTTGGTAATGGTATTTTAGGAAGTAGCACTGTTTCCTTCGCATCCCAAAAAATGGGCTGTTAGGAGGTGAAATTTTAGTGGAGTAGCGCAATATCCTTTATCATGGATCAAAAATAGGCTTATAGGGGGTATTTTAGGGAGTAGAGCTTTTTCTTTTATCATGGACCAAAAATGCGCTGTTAGGAGGGGGGATGAGCGCGGTATTTCAGGAGTAGCACCTTTCCCTTCATTCTTAAAATGAACCAAAAATGGACTGTTAGGGAAGTTGGAGAGGTTCCTTCATATTTAACATGGAAAAATGGGCTCTTAAGAGGGTGGGTGGGTTATTCAAGTGGTGGGTGGGTTATTTAAGTGGTTTCCTTCATATTTAAGTTACAATACTTGTCATTCCCACATTCCCACTTGGAAGGAAGGTTACCATTACAAGCAGATTCTGCAGGTAGCACAATGGAGTCTTAACTTACTATGTAAAATAAAATTATATAGTTGTATCAAGAAAACTACCCCTTCCTTAACATTCTTTCAGATCATCTAAGACTTTACAAAGGCGTGGCACTACTCCTAACACAAATAATAAAATGACTTAAACCAAGATGCCTGGCATCGATCTCGTTGAGCTTACCTGACATACAATTTCTAACAGCGAACTCACGTAGCCTACATGTCAAAATCAATTTTCTTGGCGCTTTTAAACTTAATACAAAAATTGGATAATAAGAATGGCGCTTCTAGCTCATTTAAAAGTAATAATCAGATACTAAAAATGCGAGTAACGCTCAAAATCGTTTTCCAAAACTTAACTATTAGGGAGAATTTTAATTTGAGCTGTTTCCTTCAAGTTTCCAAAAATTGGGCTTTTTTAGGGGTTGAGCAATATATTTTTGGTTCACACCCGATTCCTTCTTACTTAACCTCACAATACCTGGGCTGTTAAGAGGGTAAGTGGTGTATTTTTTGAGTAGCGCAGTTTCATTCATACCTAACCAAAAACATCAGAGAACTAATAATGGATTGTTAGGGGAGTGGATGATATTCTTTTGGAGTAGAATCGAATCCTTCATACTTAATGTGTACTTAGTGACCAAAAATGGGCTTTTAGGGTAAAGCGATATATTTTTGGAGTAGAATCGATTCCTTCATACTTAATGTGTACCCAAGGACCAAAAATGGGCTTCTAGGGGGATGAGCTGTGTATTTTTGGAGTAGCGTTGATTCCTTTATACTTAACGTGACAATAGGATATCAGAGCAGCTAAAATGGGGTGATGGGCGGGACATTTTAGTGAAGCGATGTTTTCTTCATACTTAATGTGTACCCAAATGACCAGAGGATAAAAAAATGGGTTGTTAGTGGGGTGGGTGTTGCATTTTGGGAGTACAACCAATTCCTTCATACTTAATGTGACAATACCATACCAGAGCCAAAAATGACTTTTAAGCGAGTGAGTGGGATATTTTAGATAAAGCGACGTTTTATTCATATTTTATGTTTACCCAAATGACCAGAGGACCAAAAATGGGTTGTTGTGGGGGTGGGTGTTATATTTTTGGAGTAGAGCCGATTCCTGCATACTTAACATGACAATCCCATACCAGAGGACCAAAATGGGTTATTAAGAGAAGTGGGTTTGAAATTTTAGGTGAAGGGACGTTTCCTTCATGCTTAATGTGAGCCCAAATGACTAGAGAACAAAACAGGTGGTGAGCGATATATTTTTAATTGACAACATATGCCTTCGCACTTAACGTACCAATAACTGGGCTGCTAGGGTGTTTGGAACAGCTTGTCACAGCCAAAACGCCCAAGTCAGCTTTGGACTAGATGAAGTAAACTGCATCTTATGTATCTTATGTAACGCAAATATGTTGCTTGCTAAATATGTAATAACAACAAAGGACGTGAAAGAATATTTGCCTCAAATAGTTGCACTTTTGGAGACTGTTTCACATTTTGTTTTTTTATAATGTTATTTGCGACGAGATAAACTCAATACTTGTGTACTTCAAGGATATCAATACATGATTCCTTTCCTTGACCACTCCTCACTAGTGACTCAACCAATCAACAAAAGTGGAGGAAGCCTCTCACGTACATACTGGCATTGTACAATAGTGGCGCAAAAATTGCCAAGGCTCTTACCAAAAAATAATATTTTGAATTTCCTGCCATGATCGGGAAGAAGCATTCTGATATGATGGAAGGCGGAGTTTTGGAAGTCCGAGACCAGAATGGAGCCACCTGATTGGCGGACTCAAGATCCACTGTTACAATTTATGTTGTGAAAATTAGTTATGATCATTGTTTATTGCATAGCCCTCGTACTTAGAATTCTTGTTGCTGACAAAGGATAACATTTTATAAACGAACTCCTTTGCAAGTTACTTAGAGAGGAAGCGATAAACGCCCTAGCTATAATCTAGAAAACTACGGAGCCTTAGAACACATAAAGAATTAACTCTTTAATTAAAATATATGTGCCGTCGAAAAACTGTAATAGCGTTTGGATCCTTTTTACTTATTATACTTACAATGCTTCTCACGTTCTCAGATACCTTATGGCCTCATTTTGGGGAAAGAGCTAATTTTCTCGAGCAGTTCAGGCACCACATCCTGTACACTGCCGTTTATTTATCAATACGCAGTATTATCTTGATTCTTGTAAGAGGAACAGATAAATAAGCAAGTCAGCATAAAATATGTTTATTACATCAAAAACACAACGATTGGGGCAGGATGTATGCATTACAAGGAAAAAAGGTAAGGTTAATTATTTATCAACGTATCCAGCTTTGATAATATTAACTCTAGACCACTTGATATAAAAGTCTTCAGAAGTTTTCTGATCTTATAACCATCTATATTTGATGGGTAACTTCCCAGAGATGGTTTATTGCGGTTTCACAGAACCTTACAGAATTAATGTAATTCCGTTAGGCCCTAATTCCACATGCACCATACCTTGAATATCCCAGAAGTTTAAAAGCACGAGTCTGCCTGCTGATGCCACAAACTTGAAAGTTTTGGGTGCAGATGATTCTTTATGGCGGCACCCCATGAACGACCAATTGTTCTCGGGATCGAAGTGGTGTACCCAACTTTCATTACCTGTGACAAAGTTCATTAAGCATGCATCGCCTTCCCGTTCATAGTGCAGAAGCAATTGTTGACTAAGGCCCAACTCTTCTGTTTCATGTTAGGAAGGAGTTTTCGAGGGACCCTTTATTCGCAAAGTTTCAGGAATCCCAGTTTTGCAATTATCGCCCGCACACGCTCCCTTGATGTGCCGCACTTGATTAACAGTTGCTCCTGCAATATGCGACAATTCTCTCTAATAAATTCATTGACAAGATTCCGATGAGGGTCGTCAGTTCCAGAACGAGGCCTTCCACTGCGTCCTTTGTCACACATTTGATAGTTGAGCCGGGTTCATTACAAGCATGGACAGACCAAAGTCGCACTGTTTGATGTGGACAAACTAAGCGTCATAAACAGTCTTCAATCTCTGTTGAATGCCTATTGGGGGCAAATTTTCTTCCTTTAAAAGCTCTCTTACAGTACGCTGTTTCAGACACACCGAAATAGTGCTGGTACACTCCGCTATGTTTCAGACTATAATTCAGAGCTCTTTTGGTGCAGAGGCATGTAACTTGCTTCAGAGAAATGAAAAGGTTAACTGAACACAGTGCGCTATAGCTAATATTCCAAACTATTATCCCAGTAATACAAACAATTAAGAGGCATCATTTCTTAGCATACCCTAGTATATATTATTCTCATATGTATTTTGATTCATCGATTAAATATTTTACACAATCAGCAGTATCCAGTATTGATTTCATCTAGTTTATTTGTGTGTCTATTATTTAATAGAACTTAGCAATGGTTTCCTTACTGCCACATACATCGCAGATAAGCTTCTGAAAGTTTTATTTTAACTGCTTAAGCTGAAAATTTTTTCGTTTTTACTATTTATTCACGTATTTGTTGTGCATTTTTAAATCCGCTCCTTTTACTAGTAATTATGGTAGATTTTTGCTGGGGTGTTCTGATCATAATAAGGCTTGTTTGCCACTGCGGAGGAAAATAGCATATCATATTGCACCAATTCTTTAGAATTTGGTGAATCGAGGAACAATCGCAGCACACTTTTCAAGTTACGTTTCTAAATTTGCAGTCAACAGTCATGCAATAATTTTAAATATTACAAACAAACAGCATATTAGCCATAAGAGCTTGCTGCACATTTTGTGATCGATAGTACAGGGAACACCACTGATCCCTAAGTTGCTTAGGTTGATATTTACATTTGGCCCATCCAAAAAAAAAAAAAAAAAAAAAAAAAACATGGCTCCACTTTTCTATAGTTCATGTTTCTCTAACGGCTCAAAATATTTTATAAGAAACAACAATAGAATGACATGTTAAAATAATGTCCAATTTATATTGTAATGAAACATAGTCATCTGCATAATAAAGAATTTCAATTAATTTAAAAGTCGATTTCATGGAAGGGGGCATGTTTATTAAAATTAATAAGTGGTAGTACATGTAATTATAATGACATGGAACCAAACATTAGACTTAGCATGCAAAGTTGCGAGAAACAGCAAGAGAAATGTTAATTCCACACATTAAGCAGTTGCAGAAAGAGAAATTGAAAGCTTTCACCGAAAATGATTTAATCCTTTTAAAAATAGAGCAAGTAAAAATAACAAATAACGTACTCTATAGTAAGAGGAGCTGACCCTAAGCCTTCAAGCAATATGAACTGATTCCAAATCTAACACATGGTTTGCGGGATAAAAGCGTATATATGTAGTATGAATAACTAAGTTTCGGCTATAAGTATTCCAAAGCTTCCAGTTACCTTTAAGAATATAATATCTCTAACGAGAAGTTCTTCTGGACCCCCAAGGTATGCAGACACACTGGGGAGATTCGCGATTGTGGCCGGACAGGGCACGGAAGCTCAATGGAAGAATGTGGGCACGGTAAGCCCAAGATCAGGGGTTGGAGTTCAGGGGCGCGAACCCGAATATCTCCTATCCTACTCTGATTTCAAATCTCAGCCTAAGACCAGGCTTATGTGAAAAAAAAAATATATAATATATTTTTTTCTAATGTTGTGGTTAAATTAAAGCCTGGTACATAATTTCTCGTAGCTTCAACCGCATTTTATGATTAAAATCTCTATAACGAGGTTTCCTGGATATATAAACTCAGGTGGGGACAATCTCTTCTCTGGCATTGGCACTAAAACCGAATATTCGCGGTTCAGATTTCGACCAAGACCACGAATTTTTATCGTCTGACTCTGAATCACAATTATGAGAAAATATATGTGAATAAAGTAACAGGGTGCGTGTAAATAAAGTACACATATCTGTCACCCTGATATTTATTTTGAATCAGCCCTTTTACATGAAACTCTGTGAATATATTTGAGAAAAATAATTGCATTCCAGTCTTCTTAATTAATAAACGGCTATGTTTAGCTTCTTATTCAGACACAGTAGTAAACTTGCATATACACAGTATAAAAATTAAGATAAAAGAATAAGGTAAACTCACACTTAGACAAGAATATAAAACATTCACCTGTACACTATACACAGAATCAAGGATATCGTGATAACTTCAGCATTTATAAACTTCAAGTGTTGCTATGATAGTGAAAATGTTAGTGTTTAACGCCCGTTTTTACTACTGAGACATCACAGGCGGATTAGTGATTTTGAACAATTACAGCTTACTACATCATTAGTAAATTTCTTGCTTTATGCACATAGTTCAGGACAATCAGCACCGAGACTGATAAAGTGCAAAAATTGATAAAAGAACAAGAAAAATAAGACTATTTTATTTAAAAGATATGCTGAAGCTCTAACACAGGTTGTTGTTGATTTACGAACACTCTTAAACATCCCCAGTACCGTCACGGGTGGCCGAGGTCATTAAGGCGCGGACACGTGCATGGGAGGTCTGGGGTTCGAATCCCGCCAGGACCATCCTCCCTGACTGAGGTTTATTCCTGGATTTCCTCAGTCATTAAAGCAATTGCCGGGGAGGTACCCTAAACTTAGGCCTTGAACACTTCCTTACTTTAAAAAAAAATCCTTTCCCAATTTATCATTTCATCTCACCTATCATTGGTGTCCACCGTCTGTGGTGCCTCAGTAAAAACGGGCGCTAAACACTACTGAAAAAAAACCCAGATCATCAGGTTCCATTCAATTCAGGGGCGTGAAAAGCCCGATAAATTCAAGCAGCCTTAGGCCTGAAGCTCTTTTACGTGCCGTAAATTTACGACTTGGACACACTGCTTTAATTCTCTTCCGAAAGAAGCCATATTTAGAATTTTTACCCCCCAAAAAATCCATGGATCCTGGCCGGGACTGAACCCGCGATCTTAGGTCTGGGAGGCAAGTATGGCTACCACTAGTTCACCATGACCGAATCTCAAATATAGGGATGTTTTTTTTTAATTAATTATTTGTTATTTTTGCGACTGTAAATGTTTTAGTACCTTCATTTTTTAGTTAAAGGATAGTCCTTTCCCTGGAAAATGTCTGTGGAAAACCTAGGAACACTTATGCTGTGTTAATATTAATATTAATACTAACCGCAGAAGTCGGTACTGGTGATATAGTGATAATCATACTTGCCTCGTAGACCCAAGATCGCGGGTTCATTCCCGGCCAGGGTCGAAGGATTTTTGGGGAGTAAAAATCCTCAGTTTGGCTTCCTTTGAAAGGAAAGTAAAGCCTGTCGTTGATTTACGGCGCGTAAAATAACCTCTACCTGAAAGAAGAGGCATCTGAGCAAAATTTATCGGCCATTTCACGCATTGAATTTAATGGGATGCTTATGACCTGAGATATTAAAGTGCGTCCATAAACAAACCAAATCAATAATTAACCTAAGAATTCAGTAGATATATACAGATAACCAGCGTTTCACCAATTATATCAGTTAGATAATTAGCACTTATGCCAAATCAATAAAAAATACAGGATTTCCCTTTCATTCCATCCACATTTCAACACTGCAGTAAGGAAATTACGAATATATGAAATCAAAAGTGAACAAAAAGCAAGAATATCTAAGCAATTTGGTCTGCAACCTTTAGTGGTTTCTCTACATCTGAACCTTTACAAAGGTTCAAAGTCTGTACTCAATTTCTTGCTAAGCCCATCCCAACATGTCCCATGGCACTATAGAAATCGTATTCATAAATGCAAGTTCTTAATGTGGGGATGTCATCCAATTTAGTTAGATACACGCGCTTCTTTATGTACCCTTTTAAAAAGAAATTTAGCGAAGTAATATCTGGGGAACGTCTTGGTCAAAAAACGAGTCCGTTCCGTCCGATTCAGAGTTTAGGAAGGAACTCGCTAACATCCATAGTTCAATGGGGAAACTCCATTCTGCTCAAAGATAATGCTGGGTTGCAGGTCATCTACCTCAGGATATACGAAGTGCTCCAACATAATAACTCCTTGCGCTATTCAAGTTATTTTTCACGGTCCGGTAATCCTGTCTTTCATTGTCCCACACCAAACATTTTGTTTAGGGCTATGTTCAATGACAACATGCCGATTTTGTAAGCCCAAAAACTGAACCTGACGACAATTGCCTGATCCAGAAACATAAAATGTGGCCTTATATTAAGAACAAACTGTTTCCAAGGAGGTCAGCGTGCACGTCGATACGATGAAGTGAATCGGTAGCAAATTACTCTCTGCATGGCTTGTTGGCTTCAGTTCTTGAAATTTTAAAATGTGTAAGGATATAAAGAATATATAAAGAACATTTTGTGTACTGTACAATGTAATGTTATTTGCGACCTTAATGCTTGAGGAATGCACTTTCGAGGGTTTCTGAGAGATCTTCTTGAATCTTCTTCAATTTTTATTTTAAAACATCATGATGTGTAACTCCAAACTGTTTCAAAGCATTCACAGTAATCAGAAACTTGCAGAACCATGTCATAGTTGTTTACATATAAGGTGGATCAGCTCCATACACTCTTCGTTAATTTCTTTGCCGATTTTCAATACCTAAACCATACTATCACTTGTGCTCGCTGCTGTGGAGTAGCCATTTTGCTTTATACCATGGTGGCGCTTCCTGGTGAATACCATCAATTTTTTGTAATGGATCACTATCATCATTCAACATAATCCTTTCTCAACTTTGTTTCTCTGAGTCACGAACTATGCTCCTAGTTCTTTCTTCTCTATCTTACCTGCTCGTATTTCAGAAGGGTACTTAAGTAACGCATCAGAAAAGATCTTCAATATCTGATTGAAGAGAAGAAGAAAACATGAAATTCCGATTTTCTGTAAACTTAAAACGGCTCTTAATTTTCATCTTCGGATTCTGATTCTTCTAAATTGATTATTAGTCTGCATTTTAATTTATGGCCTAGTACATTTATCTCCCTGTAAAAGTGTCAGCATTGTTTAATATTTAAATGTTTTTCTCCAATTTACTACAACTACATTCTAATTTACATATCAGTTTTCACATCAAATATAATACTGTGTGGCAACGCCATTTTTAACTGCGCCCACATTAATGTCATAAAGATAAAATGGCGGCCACACAGTATCATGTCCAACCGTTTCTGCAAAACCTGTTTACTTCAAAAGCTTTGTCTTTGATTTTATTTCAATAAGTTCATACAGCTTCGCTTAGAGATTGAATAAATGGCAAAATGCCTGTTTACTGAGTCCTATATGTCAAGCTTATAACTGTCTAAATGTGGTTCGAGGTATTTGGAAATGGTTGAACTCAAATTTATTCTGCCAGATTTGTCATTTTAAACTGTTGCTATTAGAGTGATAAATTCACGTTTTTTGTTTCTTTGTCTGTTTTTTGCATTTTGGTTTGTTTGCTTAGGTACTATTTTAACAGCATCATTTTTGGATTGCTATTGATTATCTATCTGTTCTAAAAAAAAATAAATTCATTTATGAGCACACACGAAACTGCCAATGCACATTAGTGCGTCGGCAAGCTTTGTTGGCGTTTAAGCCGAAAATGCATTGCCGCCATGTCGCCGTTGAACCTCAAAATACATCGTGCCACAAGGAAACTATGCACTATTTTGTGCAAAAAAGATCTAAGCGGAAGGCGGAAATGGATTTTATTGCCGTATTGCCCCCTCAGTATTACCCCGGCCATGTGTTTGGATTCGCAAAAGCATGTCATTTACTTTGATGCCGGCGAGCCTTTTCATCCTGAACGTATTTTAGAATTTTAGTGTCCATCGTTCATTAAACAGAAGGATTTATGACTTCGAAAAACTGACATTAACCGGCGGAGGGCAGAGAGAACGAAGCCACATGTGTGCCGCTTTGTCAGAGGATGGGGCACTATCTTGCCTGGAGAACAGGCCGAAATTATTTTCACACGAGTCCTTACCCTGTTCCGAAAATACGGTTTTTATGACTGTTTGAACCATTGCATTTTCATGTTTAGCAATACTCTGCATGGGTACCGCTATATACTTTAGTCGATGTGGTGGAAATTGGTACATGTTTACACAGCCAGACAGGTACAATTGAACACTTTAAGTTGTTTCTCATAGTGAAGCGGCATGTAATACGCTGCTCGCTTCATGTCTATCCCCATCAATTACATTTTAATAAATGTAGTAAATCAGTGCTGCGGAAAGACTATTGGTCAATAGTGTATGAAAATAAAGTTCGCATATTCGCAGTGAAGTAAAAGGAAAGAAAATATGACGTGATTTGTAAGATTATTATAAAAGAACGGAGATTTTGCTTTCCACCCTCCATTATCATATTTATTATGTCAGTTATATGGATCTAAACACTTGAAGCAAAAACAAAAAATATAATTCCGTAATTATGATGCCTAATAATAGATTACTAAAAAATTGATGGATACGATGTTTATATCATATCCATTAAGAAATGTCACTTTATATTCTTCTAAAAATCATGTTCTTCATTATTCACTGAAAAGCCTGAAAATAAAATCATTGTCAACTTATTTTTTTTTTCTTCTTTTTCTTCCCATCCAAAGTCTGGGTACTAATTTCCCCGTCCCGAAGTACATCTTTCAGAAATACTAGTCTACCCATCTCTTCCATGGGGTCCTACTAGAGATCCTCTTGTTTTGTATTGAAATACACCACCCTTAGATAGTATGTCCCCTTCCAACCTATACACATGATTTTTCCATTTCTTTCTGTATGATTTTCTCAGTAACGTTTAGGACTCCGAGTTGCAGGCGAATGTCTTCTAGTCACTCCTACTAATGGTCTTACCTCATGTCGTACTTCATTTTTTGTCAATAGTCATGATTTGTTAACATAACTTTACCTACAGTAAGTAATATAGAATTTAATGGCACTGCTTTTTCATTTGTTTTCAAAAATGTCTTTTTTAAACTCAATTGATATCTTTATATATTTGATGAGTTTAACTATTTCCTCTTTCTTTAAATTACTTAAATTAAATTACTTATATTACACCCTAATTATTTAAAGGATCCCACCTGTTATGCAATCTGGTTCCGCGTCACTATTGTTTGCTCTTCTCATATACTTTTCTTCAAAAGTATTGCTATTAGTACTATTAGTAGTATTTTAATTTTATCTATGGAGATTTGCATATTGTACTGTTCTGCAAATTCTGATAATATCTTGAATGATATCTGGAGGCCATCTGCAGTATCAGAAATTAAAACCTGATCATCCGCATATAATTATGATTTCTAGTTGTTATTTGTTGCCGCTTTTGACTCCTTTTGAATTTCTCTTTTTCCATTGTTTCACCATTTTATCTAAATATATGCTATAGGGAGATATCCACATCAACTTTTACATAAATTTATTTCAATTGAAAGATCGCATGAAATAGCCCGTACTTTTTTGTTAAGCTATGCCGCAATATTTTCATTTGGTATAATGTTCCAACTTATTTCTAAATACTTATCAGCGTTTTAAATTGAGATATATTAAACCAAATTGATACTAACAAGCATTATTCAACATTTTTCTTTAAATATATGTAACAAGTTTAGGATTACTCATAGTCTTAGTTGCACTAATACATAGTTAAGAGCAGGGATGAAATCCTGGGTGGGGGCATCACTGGAATCGGAGTGTTCTATACGAAACTTTTTGGGTTCCCGTCTAAGTTCGCACATCACTGCCCGTGATCCTGACCTGCCGGTTCCCTCTCATCCCTTCCTCTCGCACTCGAACGGCTAGCCGTTGAGCAAGGTTATAGTGCCCATAACTATTCAATCGAATCGAATCAAGTGTGAAAAAATGCTGAAGAGGACTGTTTTCTTCTCTCTTTTAATCTTAATCTTGTGCATTGTGATGTGCGTTCTACAATTTTCATAAGAACGCATAGTGAGCTTATTTGACTTAGCGACATCCCACTTGAAGTCAGTATTGTTTGAACTATCTACACTAAAATTACCCTGGACACCTTGTATATCTCGTTCACGTGCAAAAAAGAATTGTGAAAGAATACACATTTTTCCTACGATTTACACGAATAATACTTTGCTTTCTGTAAGCAACTCATATTAAGACTTTTATCTTTTCCCTCGATTATTTACAGCTTTTCATAATGTAATGTAGCGGAAGTTAGAGAAGGGATAGGCAACGAAATTTCAGTAAAATGGTAAAAATTATTGAAAAACATGTCATAAAATGGTGGTACGATTTAAAAAATTATAATACTGTTATATTTTCTGTCTCAGAAAATATTTATTATGGATATTGTTTGAAGTTATTGAGTCTTTTTTTTTTTGAGTAGTGTTTAACGCCCGTTTTTACTACTGAGGCACCACAGGCGGTGGACACTGGTGATACATGAGAAGAAATGATATATTGGGAAAGGATATTTTTTTAAGGAAGGAAGCTTTCCAGGCCTAAGTTTAGGTACCTCCCCGGCATTTGCCAGTTATGAAGACTGAGGAAAACCTGGAAAAAGCGCCAGTCAGGGAGGACGGTCCTGGCGGGATTCGAACCGCAGACCTCCCGCTCAGGAGTCCGTGCCTTAACGACCTCGGTCACCCGTGGCAGTAGAGTCTGACTCTACAATGATAAAGCAACTAAAAGCACAGCAAACTCAAACTGGAAAACTGAGCATAAACTGCTGAAAAAGACGAAATGCATTTGACTTATAAAAGCACAATTTCAATATACATTTTATTAAGCATTTTCATAAATGATAAACTCACATTTCAAGGACTGCTTATAGGCCCCCGAGGCGAAGCCGTTTGTTTTCATTTCATAATAAACAGCTTATAGAGAGTACTCCGATCTTCATGTAAACTAAGAAGAATAAATTACATTCTTGCTTTAGGACACCCGGAGAGAGGAAGCTTACCTATGAGGGTGAGTAATTTTAAAAACTAACACTGTTGCAGAAATGTGATGCTGGTGCATTTTGTCAGGTATAGTGGATGATAGTGCACCAGACAATGTAGACTATTTTCACGCGTGACATCCTACATCACGTCACACAGAGTGCATAAGTCGAATACTTTTGCTGGCAGTGGTGATGCCGTTTGATAGGTAAAATGCAAGGTAATAATTATGCTATTTTTTTCTATCAATATGGTCCACTTCTTATGGAGTTTCTGAAAAGAGGAACAACAGTAAATGCTGTGCACTATGCCGAAAGACTCCCAAAGTTGCGGTGGTCGACAAAGTCCAAATACACAGGATTGCTTTCAGATGGTATCATTTTGCACCGCCAATGTCCGCACCAAATTCAATTCAGGCGGGAAGTGTTGACGCGTCCACTTTAAAGCCCTACATGTCCCCTTGTGGTTTTCACGTTTAAGGGGATTTGAAATATCAAAGGTAAGCCATTCACATTGGATAAAGACAAATAACACAGTTCAACAATGGTTCCCGCAGCTAACCAGATACCTCTTCCACTGGTGCATTCAGTGTCTGGTTTCACTTTAAGATAGGCGTCTCAACATCTACATCTAACTGAATAAATGTTATTTAGCTTTTCCCTGAGGTATCCTCTTTTTAAATGACTGATCTCATACATTCGTCCTATGAACTAAAAAAATGCCTCGAACATAAGTTATAGCTTCGTCCTAAACAGAGGTACAAAATATCAGCTCCCCTTTTGCAATTCTGAAAATTGCATCCAGAATCAAGATAACTCAATTTACAATTTTTTGAATAGTATTTAACGCCCGATTTTACTACTGAGGTACCACAGGCGGTAAACGCTGACGATGTATGAGATGAAATGATATATTGGTAAAGGATTTTTAAGGAAGAGAACGTTCCAGACTTAAGTTTAGGGTATCTCCCCCGCATTTGTCATTTATGAGTACTGAGAAAAACCTGGAAAAAACCTCAGTCAGGGGTCCTGGCGGGATTCGAACCCCAGATCTTCCGCTCACGAGTCCCGTGGCGGTCAGTTTACAATTCAATCCATAATAATAAACAGTTTAAGTTATTACTTGATATATATGACAAATTATCTGACACTATACTGCACGAATAAGCAAAAAGCTTGAAAAATATTACCAATATAACACAACAGAAACCAGTATAACAAAAAGTAAATGGAATCTGTCTAACCGTAAAGTGTATGATAAGGCCACAAAGCTTGGAGTTTGTTCTGTATATCAGACTTGCGGCATTTCGTAATATATCACTGAAGTCTAAATATATGTTCAGAATTATGAAACCATATTGAATATACAATGAGCAGTAAAGTTATTTATTACAAATAATAGTTTTAATTGTTTTGGATACTAAAGGGTATTTGTTATATTTTTCTGCGCTTACAAAAATTAATAAGCACTGTGTCACACTAAATTTAATTATTTCATAAAACAACAACATTACATTGATATAAGTAAAGTTGCCTAGAATCTAGTGCTGATTCATTCGTTAGCACTCTAGATAATTTTGTGAAAAAAAGGAGTAAAATATTAAAATACGCAAACAATGCATAATTTTAGTGCTTGCTGGCAAGTATATTAGCAACTTCTCAGTAGGACAAAAATACTTCAACTTTACTCTTAAGATAACCGAATAGAGTTTAATGATCGTTGTGCCTCTAAGAGCAAGAATTTAAATGTTTATAAAATTTAAATGTTTATAAAACAGAACAACTAAACACGTTGTGTTCAGTAAGCACGTGGCGACGTAATGTGATCACTGATCACATGTGCGGTAATGGGAGCGAAGCCATATATATGGTGAAAGCGCATAAGGCAAGAACGTTTGTTAATTGCATTTCAGTCAGTCTACACTGCTCAACCCCCACCTCACAAATATGTGATACAGGCTGCCACAAAACTAATAACCATCTTCTTAGAAACTACTTAGCGACTCGAATTTTAGAGTCTCAGATACTGTCATAGCTAAGATAATCTGCGAGTTAAAAAATGCAGATAAAGTAGAGATCCTGAGACGAACATTTTAGATCCGCGTACTAATGGTAAGGACACAAACACATACTCAAATGCACTTACAAACAAATGATATTTTAAAAGTAACTCCTTCAGAATCGTTACATTTAGTAAACAAGTAGACTACACGAAATATTCAGGGGCTTCAGAGGCATATGCAGCAATAATATTATACATAATCATCGAATAGTGTTTAACGCCCGTTTTTATTTCTGAGGTACCACAGACAGTGTACACTGATGATGCATGAGATGAAATGAGAAATTGAGAAAGAATTTTTAAGAAGAAAGCATTCCAGGCTTAAGATTAGGGTACCTCCCCGATATTTGCCATTTATGAGAAGCGAGGAAAACCTAGAAATAAATTCAGGACCCTCAGGGAGAGCAGTCCTGACGAGAATCCAACTCCAGAACTTCCGTTCATGAGTCCGCGCCTTAACGACCTCGTCCACTCAAGGCCGTATAATTCAAAGCTATAACATACAAGGTAGGAAATATCCCGTTACGGAGAGAGAAAAAAATTGAAAATGAACATAATAAGCAAAAAAAACAAAAAACAAAAAAAAAAACAAACTATCTTGCGACTTTAGAAAAAGAAACATATTTATCCTGATTCCTACCACTGTCTTTTAATTACTTATAGCCCTGGGACAAGCACGCATCACAATGGTAGTGTCCTTGCTCTGACGTCATTAGAGCGAATTCTTCTAAGTATAGAAAATCTGATGTCTCAAGTGCTTACATTTTTATACTCTTCTAAATCACTTTTCGCTACACGTTTAGAAATAAGTTCCTGCTCTCGGAATATATAGCCGAAGGAAATAAAACAAAGGAAAACGAAATCCCCAAAACCAATGCAATCATGTGACAAGTTGCGTAAAATTCAAAAAGAGCTTACTTTCCCCTCAGTGCTATTCTAAGAGAGTATACGATATATTTCAACCTTTACTTTACTATATGGCATAGAGTGAAACATCTCCCTTGGCCTCTATCCATGAGATATGTTTAACGGTTCAAAGATATTCCATATAAATTCCCTAAGTTCCCGATGGCCACGGGTGGCCGAGGTCGTTAGGGCATGTACTCGTAAGGGGGGCCTGGGGTTCGAATCGCACCAGGACGTCCTCCTTGACCTAGGTTTTTTCCAGGTTTTCCTCAGTCTCCATAAATGACAATTGCCGTGGAGATACCCAATACTTTGGCCTGGAACGTTTCCTTCCTTAAAAAAAAATCCTTTCCCACTTTATCATTTCATCTCGTGTATCATCAATGTCACCGCTTTGGTGCCTCAGTATTAAAAACGGGCGGTAAACATTATTCACACATACACCTGAGTTCCCGAACACCCTATAGACACTTGTGACATTCGTTGTTTCCTCGTTAACCAGATGAAATGGCACACATTCCAGGTGCACCTCTATAAGTTACAATACCATTCCCTCGTGACCAAGCTTTCTAAGGAATACTCGATTTTACCTTTGTGATACACGCATATCGGTTGAAAAACCAGTGTGAGATCTGCACAGGCGTTAAAGAAGTGACGTGTTAATATGAAGGTGTATCTAAGTTAAAACTGTGAATCCGACAGTATGAGAAATGATATAATTTAAATAGGATTATGAAGTGGATTCTGTGCTATCTACTAGTTCTCTCAACTTTGTGTGTGATTGGTGGGTGAAGGAATTTACTGCGTAATTCACCATGTGATATATTAAGAAAGTATAAATTATTTTACCGTTACACATTACTATTGTTATGTCATGCCATAGAATTGTCATTAGAAATGCACGCGCTTTTTAAAAATAATTACATCTGTCCTAAAGATCTAGAATTTTTCTATTAAATGAACCTGTCGTCAAGTATTAATTCTGCACGAGAGTGCTCTCGATTAACTAACGGAACAATGCAAACATACCTTATTAAAATAATCTCAATATAGAACTATCAAACGCCGTTTTTCAATAAGTTAGCAGCTTAGAAAGCGCGTATACATTTTTATTATAGAAAATATAGGTTATAACATAATGTTTAATGCATTACCATAAACCACTCTATTTTATTAGGTGAACTAATAGTATTACAAATCTAAGTACAGACAATTTCTGTATTTGTCAATTTATAAATTGCAAGCTTAATATATTCCATGTACCTAAGAACTTTGCGAGAATTGGAGTACATTGTCGGATATAAATTCACTCTTGAAAGTGTTCAAATATTCAATTTTATATAAGCGAAAGCATGTAGACTTAATCACGATAAAGTATCAACTCGATATCGTCTGTGTAAGTTCTTCAACTCAACACCTAATAATAGTAACAGATTGAGCATAAAGTGGAAAGTTGCAGAATGCATGTAGCACAGGAAGTGACAGTGCAAATATTACTTTTTTTTCTGTTTCAATAATTAATTCTACTACTAGGTTCACAAGCACTATATTTTATTTTGTTTACTATACACGTGATTTTCATTAGAGTAGTCACGTATGCTAAATGAAGAAGTATAACATTAGTCGGTTCAATTAATGAGGTTTTTAGCAAACGTATTAGAGTATATTAAATCCCCACTTTTTTGGTATGAAAGTAGTATTATTGTGTTTTTCAATACCTCTCCACTTTTTCAGAAACATTAAAATTCAGTCCATTTCAGTAGTTAAAATATTTTTACTAAAAAACTAAGGCAGCACATAGTAAAGCATATTTTTTAAAATACAGTGTAATGAAAATATATTTTAAAGATAGGAGTTGGTAATGTAGAACAGCTGGATCTTTTACTTGCAGATACAGAGGTGTCTACACAACACAGAGAGTCGATGTGCAAAAAACTGCTTTGGAGTAAGAACAGTTAAATTAATCATATAGACACAGATATTATATGCGCAGCCCACCAGAATTATAGAAAATCACTGCTGATTTATTGACAAAAGTGAAACATATTTATACAGTTCTCAATAGACAGGGCTCACTGCGTAGGGGTAGAATTAATAAGCCATGAGCTACTTTTTCCTAGAGATTTCTAAGTTAAAAAGTCATTTTCGCTCCCGAATATTTCTATTTCTGTACAAACAGGGCCTATCCTGGTTTGTTATAGTAAAAACTTTCACTTCTTGCTCAATTTTTTGGAAATCACTGGAATTTCTGCTTTGCATCTCTTATTTTCTTGAAATTGCTCACAGATTTCATTTCAATCTAGACATGTATTAGAATAATAAAATATTATTCAACGTTAATTAAAGCGTAAAAGTAGGCTTTGCGATCTCCATAGTGCTATAGAGTTCCCTTTATCAAGAATTGTCAAATATAAAAACTTAAACAACGGCATTCAAAGTCGATCCTAGCGGTTCTTTGATCAACATTTTGGCACCCTTTTCTCTGATCTTTTGAGAATTTAGTAAGTAGAGTAAGGGTGAAATTGATTGAGAATAACTTGCATAAGGATAACAGGTGTATGGTGGTCGGACGCAGAATAATAAAAGCGATTATATCACCTATGACAACTACATAGGAATGCAATGTTTCAGTAACCATTTCGCAATTGCATAAATGGCTCTGGAGCAGGGGTGGGCGAGTAATTTACTTGTAAAATAAGCAAAAAATATATTTATACACCATGTAATAAACTAATATTTTGACAAATTACACAAGAATTACGTAATTGTTTAAGTTCTATTAATATATTGATAAATAAAATATTCCATAGAAAATGAATTCATCTATTAATGAGAATAATCTAGAATTTCCTTCCCTTCTTTCATTCTTTCATTCTATTGGCTGTTACGCCTACAATGTTTTTGATTTCTCTGATTGAATACCCCTTTACTTCTTTGTTCGTGTTTATGCCTTATGGCGTTTCTCTGTCCTCTTTGCAGGTTATTCGCCTATATTCATCCACGCTTGGGTTGCATAAGAAAAGTTTATGATACGGTCCTTTACCTAACTTAACAAAAGCTGAAGCTTCCTGTCCGCACACAAAAGGAAATCTCTGACTCCGTCCCTTCTTAACGACTTTCAGGAGATAACGGACTGTGACCCATCTTAGCTCAAGGCCTTCTATACAAATTATTCACAAAGAAATACAGCTTTTATGACCCTTTTTTAAGCCAAACTAACCATTCAAGTGTATTTCCCTCATTCTGGAAAGCAATATGGTCCTGGCAACAAGTTTTCAAATATACATGAAATACGTAAAGCAATGTAAGCATGATAAAATATGAAATACACAACATTTATTACAATAACACTTATACTTTATTGGGGGGACTGAAGGTATTAAATAGTTTCATATTTCATTCACTGTTAATATCATTAATATGTCATATAATTTTGAAATGTTGTAGCTTAGTTATTAATTAATATTTAGGAGTTATTGAGCAAAAATTATATTTACACTATATTGCCTTTATCAATGGTGAACTTTCTGCAATAAATAACAGATGTTTATTGATTAGTTTTAAATGATGATAAAAAAAGTATTTATAAAACTAACACATTTAAGATTTACGACAAACGTTCATATAACACAAAAGCTTAATTGCTGCTTGGTTTCAAAACACATTCCATTTTACCTGGTATTTATATATCATATAAACCTAGGTATTCTTCACTTTTTAATTAAAAACTAACTAATGCACACTAATAATAAATGAAATCAATAAACATCGTACTCTTGAGTTTACAATTAAGAGAGAAATTTACATACACTAGCACTGTGGACAAGAGAAACTACCTTCCGTTGCACAGACGAATATAGAATATTCTGTAATATATTAACTGAATCTGCTAAGTTTCTTATGGTAGTTCTAATCCCCCAAAAGGAGGGGTTTTAACGCCTTGCCTAAATGTTCAACAAATGAAAACCACAGGAATAAAAGGGGAAATATAAGTATTTTCAATATTTTCAGGAGAGCTAGTTAAATACTCAAAATTAATTTATTCAAGGACTGTGTGACAAATAAATATTACCATCATGCATTTTGAAAGGTGGTTAATCCGGTTTCAATATGTTCAATATAAGAAGAATTCTATTATTTTACCATTGTCTTAATCAACAATGCCTGGATTGATGTTCCAGAAATGGTGAAGATAAAGATAAATGTAACAATCTGAAAGCCATTAACAGTGTCTAACACCCGTTTTTACTACTGAGGCACCACAGGCGGTGAACGCTGATCATGCATGAGATGAAATGATATATTGGTTAAGGAATTTTTAAGGAAGGAAACGTTCCAAGCCTAAGTTTAGGGAATTTGCCATTTGTGAGGATTGAGGAAAAACCTGGAAAACGCCTCAAATGGGGGAGGCCGGTTCTGGTGGGAATCGAACTCCGGACCTCCCACTCATGGGTACGCACCTTAACGACCTTGGCCACTCTTTGCGGTAGCGCCATTGTTAATGTTATGTTACATGTTAATAAGTAAATAACCATTCTTACAGCTATTTATTACATAATTAGTATTAAATAATAAACTTTAATTAATTAATTTTATAAGCAATATTAAGGCGAACTATAGTCAGGAACCTTTCAGTTTTGCTCTAATATATTTTTTATCCATTATTGAAATAAATATTATTTAATATTGGACTCCTAGTATGCCTCTAATCGTTTTATTTATTTGGAATTATTTAATTATTTGTTTATTCACAGATTTTAATTAATTATTTTTGTCTCTGTGTGTTATTTCCTTATAATACAACTTTTCCTCAAGGCCAATAAAAGCACTCAACTTCTAGAGATCTTCATATTTCTCTCTTGATAGCGGTATTGGTTCTGTAAAGATATTTAAATGAAACTTAGGCTATTAATTGACTTTTCGATAGTAAAATTCAAACTAACCGTGCAGATACAGTTTACTCTGCGTTTGTACACTTTTTATGGAGGAACTCTCCACTCCGGAAGTCAGTTGTGAAATGTATGCTCATAGATGTATATTGGAAGTTTCCCAGTAGCCATTGCAGGTACTGCAATGTCGGACCACATGAGAGTGATGTGACGAAGTCATTATTTCCCTTATAGGATGCGAAGTAAAAGAACAGCACATGACAACTTTAGGAGTTCGAATGCCTGGCTAATTCCTGATCAGTGTTTGGTCCACCTCAATTACCCGAAAAGGCTTCTGACTGGAGTTTCTGATTTCCTCCATCCAGTCTTCTAGGATCTCAGCCTTACACTTCTGGTTCACAAGAGTCATACTCAAGACGCAAGTGCCCTTGTTTGGAAGTGTCGTCTTTATTGTTTCAAGCATTGCTATTGCTGTTCCTGCGACTACATAATGTAAACATCTGAACGTACCGTAATTTTTACTTTGGCCACAGCATGAATCGTAGAAGAGTTCTAGATGTCTCACTTCACTTTGCAGTAAGTTAAATAAAAATGATGCAAGAAAATACTACTTCTGCTGACCCTTTTTTCCTATTGTTTCGTCATAACAATAAAATACAGGTTCATTTTATGATAATATGTGTATGTAAAATGAATAAAAAAAAAACAAATGTCTACTGTAGTAGACATCATTAGTTGTGATATTTGGAAGAGGAAGCTTCTTCTGAAAGTCTATTGCAATACTCTCTGTATATGTGATTTGTTGTGCCCTTTTTCTGACCTCTTCTATCTACTAAAAACACTTCTGCCCTCTGCTTAAGCAATTTGTTTATATAATTTAACTGCCTAATTTTTATTGGCTCCTAACCATTCCTCCGAAGCAACTGGAAGTGCCGCCAATTTCTTCTTAGATTTTCAACTCAGATTACATGCATCACATTTGCTGCATGCGTCAGATCTTGGATAGACAAACACGATATTGAAATGATTAATAAAAATTGTTCTGTAATATTCGTATGACACTTTAGAATATACATCCGTGATATATATTTTGTACATTTTTTAATGTTTAGATCTTCTGGTAAATACAGTTTGGAAGATTTTTTTTTTTTTTTTCAAATTTAAGTGACTCTCTCTTCCCTTGAATGACCTAATAAGGTTCATTACAGCGCTTTTGGTTTCATTAGACACCTCTCTAGGGCAATTTCCATATTTATCTCTCATGTCCTTTGGAAATTTATCGATCTTCTTTAGAACTTTTTGTAGTTTCTCTACTCTCTTCTTAGAAATTTCATTCAAGGAAATAAATAACATATGGAATTTCTATTGATTTGTCATCTCTTACTATGCTTATATAAGTTATCGCAAACATTGCCTCTTCTTCTACTTTTCGATTCCCGCACTTTACAATACTATTAGCTGACATTAAACTGCACAAATAAGAATTGTATTCATCCTTAGAATTTATGGCATTTAAATTTCTGATAATAGTCACGTGCTCATTTTTCGTCACCTCTTCAAAACATTTAAGTCTTTTGCACTTACACTCTTATATTATTTCGTTGGTAGCCAGCCTCATCTTTTTCAATATCTCTTGAACCCGCCCTGTTTTCTTCCTGTTCTTGCTAGATATCACACATGAATCAATTTGCGACATTGTGAAGTAATTGAAATAAGAGTACTATTACCACATTATATAATATACTGATAAAAACACAGGCAGTCAAGAATGTGAAATTTGGTTTTCATGAAAGAAGTGTAGGTAATGGGGTAAAGATTATTCATTGTGCTCTCAACTGAACAGAAATAAGATTGCACTTTCTTTTGCTGTTTGATATGAACGCCCCCTTTTGCTTCCTGTACAGTAAAGTTTTAAATCTGTACACTACAGTGACCATGCACTTTTATTTCATGTTTCACAGTGTAATAACTTCCTCTACCCATCCATTTGTTACCATTATTTCAGATTTCACCAAAAAGTGACATTCCCCCTTCTCTTCCTGCGGTTTTAACATGTTACTATCCCATCACGTCATTGCTTAAAAATGGCGAAACATTCTGCATCCAGTGCTCCGAATAGGAAGGAATTCCTCCATTTAGCCATGATTTATAGGTGTGTAGAAATAAATACAAAAATGAAAAATAAAATAACTCTTGGAACAATGATGCAAATAACAGTAACTAGAATAGCACAAATGGATAAATTACTGATCTAGATATATAACTATCGTAATATCTCGAACAGTTTCTATTCTTCAAAGTCTGAAAACAAGTAATGATAAAGTAAATATTTATTCTCAAAGATAAACGTAACGCGTAGAAATAGTTTAAACAAACAACAAGATCAAAAGAGTGGGAGAGGAAAAATAGGTAACTATATATTAATAAATGGAGAAAATCAAAGTAAAAGGGGGAATATTAGTACTTAGATTTAAATCCAGTGGTGTGTGTGTTTTATGCAAAAATTCAGCTGCTATTTCTCTGTTTCTGAGGTAACTTTAGGGGACATGAATCACAAAATGTTAAATTAAATTCGTGATTAAAATCCTTACAATAGGACAATGTTTTTTGGGGTAACTGGCAAGGTAGACTTGGCTTTAACGTACGCCTTTTTTAGTTCATACGTAGCGAAATAACTGTAAATATTCATATAATGCTTTGGAGCGCTTAGATATCACATATGCATGTATTTCTTTAACGGTTGTCCTTTGTAACAATACCGAGTCATTGGATAAATATATAACAAATCTAACCCATAGACTGTTAGATCGGGGTTATCCTTTATACTTATTACGTTCACGGTTCCTTGTAACACACAAAACTTCACCCCTACAGTGATAAAGGTCCCTCAAAAGTATCAGAGAATACTTCTTCTTCTTCTTCTTCTTCTTCGCTTAGCTTTAATCAAGATGTAGCTTATTTTATCGCTTGGCTCAAAAAGGTATGAGCTCCAGTTTATTTTAAAGATTACATTGCTTGAGCTTTAGGTCTTCCAAAACTTAAAATGCATTTTCCGCAGCAACCTCAATTCTATACAGCAACTTCGTCCTACACCAGGTTCATATCCATGTAACGGGACCAAACAAAAACCTTATACCATGATTATACCTAGCATTTCTTAAAATCTCGCTTACGAGTCTGCGCCTTAACGACCTCTGCCACCCGTGCCGATGCACCATTTGTGGCCATAAGTATATTAGGAGTGCTGAGGGGTCAACTTTCTTAAGCATGCTGAAAAAAATTATAGGAATCATTTATGCAGGACGCCCTGAACGTAACAAATTTCTGTTACAAAATTTTGCAAGGGCAAAAATGCGTTCGGTACGGGTGGATACTATCGGGCAGCCTGGAAACTAAGTCCTTCTGCAGGACCAGAAGAAGCGACAAGAGAAGCTACATCTTGATTAAACTTAAGTGTAGGATCGGAAGACAACAGTTCAAAATAAATGACGTCATCAATATGTAGGTTAGGTACGGCCTTATAAGAAGAAGTATTCTCTAATACTATTGAGGGACTTTTAGCACCCGGAAGAATTACTAAATCAGATATTTGGTGCTGCTTTCTCACACGATGTTATCTTTTGGAGTGATCTTATCCAGAAAATTAAGAAGGCTGGGATGATATCTTATGTAGGCTGAGTTGATTTAGTTTGTCAATAGTTATGTCATCTTAAGTAAGTAAATAAGTTTGTGTATATAGATATTTATATATTGTTTTCTCCGATTCTAAAGAAAATGAAGTTTATCACCAAGAAAATCTGGTAACTTTAGGATCATCCATAATTCCATTGCATCAGCGACGCTGCTTTCTGACTTTTGACAAGTATTAAAGAGGTGGATCACGGGATATGAGTGCGCTTACTTGTGAAATAAATTTTCATTCAAATAAACGACAACTGCAATGATGTAGAACTTTTGTCGATTTCATAATCGGCTGTCACTTTACCCATTCATGTTCTTCATAGAGACACAGGCATCTCTTTTACAGAACCACTGGGTATTAACGAGAAGGAAAACTCCAGAACCGCCATTAGACAGAAGTCGTGTCCCACCTGGGCTGCAATTTTTAATCACGACTCGATTTATTGTTTCTAATGTTTGTTCATAGGCATTTTCATTGTGTGGGCTACAGATAGAATACCACAATTTACACCCTGCTCATTTTACCATGTTGCTAACATTATCAGACACGGTACTTTACAATTGATGTGGATAGGTCGTTAAAGCATGAATTCTTAAACGGAAGGCCCGGAGTTCGATTCTTGCTATGAGAATCCTCCCTGACGGTACTTTTTTCAGGTTTTCCTCCGTCCTCTTCAATGGCAAATTCAGGGAGGAGTCCTTGAACACTTTCTTTCCAAATAAAATACTTTTCCCAATAGCATTTCATTTCATGTACCACCAATGTGCTATACGCAATAGTTGAATTGCTTCCCTTAAATCATTTAATTGAAATAAATAATGATACAGTAGTAATAATAATAATAATATAACTTTGGTAATATTAGTAAATACTGAGCAGAGTACAAAGAGGAATTGAGTAACACAACCTTCGTGAGGCAACAATTGAGGATTTTAGCCTTCTTGGTTTAACGGCACTTTTACTTTCTGGGTAGTGGGCAGCTTTGTTATTCCTGCTTTCTCTTTCTTTTCCTTTCAAATGTTATATGTTTGTTTGAAGTCGAAAATTTTCAATCGAGAGCAGAAATAAGCGTTTTAGATCAGATTTTTACATTATTCCCCTGTTAGTGCAAGGGTGAACTAAGTTTATTCGGCTATCATTGATATTCTCATTATTTTGTGAAAATATTTTAACATAAAGCTGGTGCCATTGCCTTTAAAAATAGGGTAATGAATTTGTTACAGAAAACTACTTAAAAGTTATTGTTGAGCATATATTTTTTCCAGGCAAATTCAGTTTGGTTTAGAGGTGGTGTACAGCGATTTTAAAACTGCTACTACATGTGCAGCATACGATGGAAGGCAGCACTTTGCCTTCGAACTGCCGGTGCAACATAAAGCCTTTTAAGGTACACCAAACATATTTTTATTTGTGTTTAACACCCGTTTTTACTGCTGAAGCATTAAAGGCGGTGGACACTGATGATACATGATATAAAAATAAGTTTGGTAAGGGTATTTTTAAGGACGGAAAACGTTCCAGGCCTAATTTCAATGTACCTACCCGGCATTTGCCATTAATCAGGTTTGAGGAAAACCAGGAAAAATCCTCAACCAGGGAGGACGATGCTCGCGGGAATCGAAAACCAGATTTCCCGTTTACGAGTCCGCGCCTTAACGACCATGGCAACCCGTGGCGTTTAGGACATCGAAATTAAATTTGGAAATTTGGAAACTTTAGATTTTGCGCATATATTGCTCAGAGTTAAGCACTACCCGCCCAAACTTTGGATGAGCTTTTTAATTATCTCTATTTGTAATTAAAAAAATTATAAAACATGTCCTTTAAGCAAATCCATAAAAAATTATAAACTGCATTGTTTTTTTTTTTTCTTCACAGAAAAATCTATGCTAAATTTTATGAAACAAAGTGTATCTCAAATAATACAATGAGTGTACATTTTGGAAAAAGATAGGTTTTGAGTATGGGCAAACACACTAAATATTAAAGTCAGGAAAAACGTGTTTGAAGTATTGAATGCCTAAAATCCAAGGCCAACAATTGGGGACTTATAGAGTGCAAACATTTAAAAACACTGTTTAAATAACTTTTCCAAAGAATATGGACATCTGAAACTCCTCAGGGAAGCTCTTGGAAGTTTGAAGAATTTTTAAGGCCAAAAACTCAAGAAAGAAAAAAAAAACTTCATTGTTCCCTTAGACGCACCAAATTGGTGGGTAAAGAAACTAGGAAGTTTAGGAAGTAAATTTGGTTTTGAAGTGTAAAAGTGCAAATGAACTACTTCTGAGTCTGTGGCAATTAAACATTATAGTGAGCATTCTTGTCATTGCACTATCAGTTGAACGGTCAGAATCAGAACTTATCGTGAAGATAAGACTTCCTAGACTTTGCTCTCTATAGAAGATAACAAATGTAA
Source organism: Metallyticus violacea (assembly GCA_030762175.1). Lineage (NCBI taxonomy): Eukaryota > Metazoa > Arthropoda > Insecta > Mantodea > Metallyticidae > Metallyticus > Metallyticus violacea. The sequence continues at coordinate 227,111,929 of CM060846.1, forward strand.
ATTCTGTCAAGTTCCAACTTCTACGATAGGGAGATTCACGATCTTGCATGACAGCAATGCATTGAACTAAATTACAAAAACTGAAATATGATTTTTAGTATTACTTTATTACTATTTTATTAACATTTTTTAATAAATATTCATATTTTTCATATTTTCTTTCTCCATTTCTGTAAGAGCTATTACAATTAAATGCCGTGTGGTCATATTTAAACATGTAATTTATATAAATTTAAAAAATAATTATGTTAAGAACTGAAAGAAGTAATTAATTCTCAAGCTATCCACCGTTAGATTTGCGTCAAAAAGATTGTACAATATTATTCCTAATATGTAGTTTCCAGTTTTTTTTTTCAAGAACGTCTGTGCAAAGTTTCTCATGTAATTATTTTGAAAATTGCAGAAATTGTGCTGTGAAATTTTTTGAAAATTGCACTTTCAAGCAAACGAGCGACAAGCTTACAGACCGGCGGTTATTGATTTCACTTATTTACGGATGTTCTTTAACATCTTAGAACATCAGCGTCCTATTCCATTCATGGCGTGAAATGGCCAATAAATTTTGCTCAGAGGCTGCTTCCTTCAGACTTGAGGTTCTTTTACATGTATATGATAGTATAGTGGGTTTTTTGAAAGAATTCTATTTACTTTTTCCTTTTCTACGTTGCTAACGCTTCCAGATACCGAATTTAATTAGGAGACAGTGGTTTTGGAGTACATTAACGACTGGCAGAAATATTCTATTGGTTTCTAAAGAAGTAATAGCTTAAAGAGGATGAGAGAAATGTGCAGATATGTAAGAAAGGTTAGTTTTAGTTTCTACTTCTTGTTCTTTAATATATCTGGAGTAATTTTAACTTCTGAATAATAATTTGAATCAAATATATTCACTACATTCCTAAATGTTTCCCAATGCTCGGCGTAATATAGAGTTACACATAACCAAGTTCCCCAGAGCGTTAAATTTTTTCAATTTGAAAAATCGTTAACTGTTGAATATTTTGAAAAGCTGTACTTTGTATAATTAGTGGAACACATTTCTTATAAATATTAAGAGATACTAAACGATAAAAAATAAATTAAATTTACTATTACGTTAAAGTATAACCACCACGCTTGAAGTCAAATCCGAGAACTTCTTAACAGCCACCTTCATACCATGAGGGAATGGCTGCGACCAAATAAAGCGGGGATTCATTTATGTGACATGACCTATTGATTGTTTTGGTTGTGATCTGCCATCAGTGCTGCCAAGTTTCAAGACTTACTTGATGACACATATTATTAACAAATATTGTATTGGTAAATCAAATATGAAGATAAAGTAAATAAAATGAAAAGTATTCATGAAAGGTATATGTAAACCAACCAAATATGCAGTATAATTTGCAAACTGCTGATATATTATGTTTATTAACAAAACAGGCAAAATGTGCATTAAATGCAACATAAAATACTGTTTAATTTTTTGGAAATTTAATAACTAATTCACATACCAAGTGAGAATAATTTCTGACAGAAGAAAAGAAATATGCATTTGCATTCATATCTCACCCTATTCATAATGGGTACTTTGAATATTTTATCGTAGATTGGTCTTCGAATATACTTGATCCCTCAGATATGAGCATATTAAACTTGCTTTTATCATTACAGTACATTCCAGTGGCGGCTCTTGGCCTCTGTAGAAGAATGGGCCAGGGGCGTAACTACTTGACATACAAATGGCATGCAGAAGGTCTATTTTATCACTACTTATTCTCCTCTCCGACATTCTATTACAACTGCAGCGCCATCATACGTTTGTGCTATAAACATCTGGTTTATATGAACTTTTTAATTCAGCTGCTAAAGTACGCCTTAAGTCTTGTGCAATCAATTCAGAAAAAGCAATAAAATTTATGATTATTTCAACCGGTATACCCCAACTGATGTATCGTAATATTGCAACTAATTGTACAGCCACGGGTCGCCGAGGTCGTTAAGACCACGAGCGGGAGCTCTGGGGTTCAATTCCCACTGGGACTATCCTCCAGGTATTTTCCAGATTTTCATCTCATATGGAAAATGCCGGGGAAATGCCCTAAACTTAGTCCTGGAACGCTTCCTTTCTTAAAAGAAAATCCTTCCCAGTTTATAACTTATCTCATGATTCATCCCTGTTCACCGCCTGTAACGCCTCAGTAGTTTAAAAGGGTGTTAAATACTTTAAAAAACAACAAATAGTGGCATACATATGCTAATAATATCCACCGTTTCTTTGGCCTATACTGAAATGAAATTTGCCCGTTATATTTATTTTCTATCTCGTTTCTATAGACAAGATACGTTTCGCACTTCACACGCTGTCAGCAAAAATATTTTTTTCAAATTACATATATAAAACATTGAAATTCTGCCGTCTTGCTGAATAAATTCCTATAGCTTTCGGTTGATGAGGTTCAAATCGTTTCATTTCCAACAGTTAAACTTAGACGCAAAAATGGAGTCTTCAATTACACGTCCACTTTATTCTTGCCACAGAACAGATAAGCTTTTTTGTAACTCAACTGTTAACACTGACAAACAGTGAGGAATCCAGCCAATTTCAAACAAAATGCGAAAAAAACTCCCAGTCAGTTATGCGTGGTGTCAGTAATACCTCTACATTTGGTTCCTAAGAAAAGAGAGAATACTGAGTGCTAACTAAGGACCGTCTTCCTGCTGGCCCAAAAGAAAGCAGAAATAAGCAGGAGAAAGGCTAACCCATCTTGGAGGAAGACAAATATAAGTCCTTGAAAATCTTTGCTGGCCTATGAAGGTATAAGCTTAAAGCCTATAATTTTTCGGGGTGGCCCATGAGCTTCCCTCGCTAACTGAGTAATTGCATATTACCGCTATTACAGAAGAGAGCAAATGCGCTTATTGCTTGAGGTACGGTTAAGAATTAATCGATTACACATCGCTGTTTTTACGCTTTTTTGTTTTAAATGATTACCAGGAGAAGAGAAAATAGTAAATAATTATGGCATTTTCTTTGCGGGGATCGGGCCCATCTGGCCCTTATTGATGGGCCACCCAGCATTAAACCAATCGTTATTGCTCCATGTTGAAACTGACTTATAGTCCACTCCACTAAAATATAATCATAACATGTCTGTTACAAACATAATCATAATATTATATGTATTGTAATTAGTGATGTAGATACCTTGTGCCTTTTGGTTTTTTCTAGCCAACGATTTTTTATTTGAATTTAATAAATAAGCGAGAGTTTGCACCGTTGGGGTATTCAGTTCGCAGAAGCAGTTCTACTGATTTTCAAATTCTACACGCCGCGAGACCCAGTAATAAGGTCTACATGCGGCAAGATATACGCAGTTCGCAGAAGCAGTTTCCTCATTATTAGTTCAACTTTCAATTTCACGCGCCGCGGTGCTCATCTATAAGTTTCACACGCGGCAAATAAGTTTGTATCAGCGTAGCTAAGTCTATCGTAATTAAAATCACCAGAGGACGCGAAAGATTTTGGACATAATAAAATACCAATATATCATGTATCATCGCGTGTTCATTTACGCCATCGAATTCCTCTCCCAGTCCCGTTGAGTACGAGTCAACAAAATAGCCGAATTCACGCTGAGAAATTGTTGTAATTGAAGCTCTAGTAACAACACCAAAGCGACCTATAATTAATCTACAAAACCACTTCAAAATTGGCATCACAGCATGAGGCCATTCGACGTTGACAACAAATCGCTTTAAGTTTGGTGCCCAACCTGGGGCACATAGCCGTAACCTACTACAAGTTTCATAAATTGTTGCCCAAAGTGGTTGTCATACCAAAACGCTTCAATGTTGCATAATCCTTTGTTAATTCAACTCTGGGCTTCCTATCCTCACGTATTAGCGCTTTTCTAGAGAGTCACAAACCATTCCAATGTACTGCTACAAGAAACCTTTCACTGTAGTAATATTAAATGTGTATACCACGATTTTCTTCTAGATCATCCCTTATTGCCAGCACCGATTTTTAATTTTTCTAGTGATGGGTGAGGTATAAAAGTCTAGGATGATTCATTATTCCTTTGGGAAATTTTTGTAAGGCCGAAGTCCCTAATATAATTTATTTTGTGCTTACAAAACTATAAACTACCTATAATAGAGCAATGGCAATGAAATTATATGAGAAGGAAAGTCCTAGAGCATCCAGTATAAGTGCTTGTTTCAATGTGCAATGGTCTGTTGTCTGAGCCGCCAGGCAATTTAATTCTTTATTTATCTCTCTCTGCTTGTAAGTAAGAAATTCTCATAATGCAAAGACTCTCCTATAAAATACATTAGAGCGACATCCTGATCTGTAGCGGATATCAGACGTGTTTATCAGGGGCGCAAGTAACGTTATTTGCAACGTTCAAATTTGGAGCGACATCCTACGTTGCTGCAGATTCCAGTATTGTTTATCTTAGGCGGCTTACTCCCACTCGTAATGCACAGTTAGAACGGGCATGGCAGCACACTGTTAAGTGTTTATAATACCACTGTTTGCAATTCCCAAAAGCTGGAATCTTGCCCCAAAACATCTGTAATTAATGAGATGGGGCTGTTACTGGATTTTTGGGGAATCTTTTAGCATAAAAACAATAGTGTTAATACCCATAATGTCCGAAATGGTGACGGGGAATTATAATACAAGTGCAAATTATTAAAAATTACAAATACTTGCAAATGTAGAACAACTTTACCTAAGTAGATATACAACTTATTGTTTGCAACATAATCTAACCTGTAGCAATTGGAAGATTAACAGCTAATTTGTCATTTTATATATGCAGCAAAGGTCGGTAACTTTCCCTTTTATTAGAGTCACGACACAATAATCTTAGAATTAAATTCCTTGTATGAGACGGTTCCAAAAAATTAACAAATAAAAAATAAAAATAAAAACCTCTTGAGAAATAAGCGATATATTTGCTTAATTTGTATAATACTTAATGTTATTCATAATAGTAACAACAGCCAAAAGAATGTTAATTAAGTTGACCTTTGAAAAGTTTTAAAGTTCCTCGGAAATGCAGTTTTGGTGGTGTATACAGTTGGAAATGAAAAAAATTCAACAGCAAGTGTTTTTTTTTTTTTTTCATTAATACCTATGCCTAATCACTCCTAGTCTAAAATTGCTAGAATCATGTCTGAAAACATTGAGTTACTCACGTACTATCTTTCAAGAAAGTGAATGTATACCTTTTGTGGTGCAGAATCGTTCAGGCTACGTATATGGAAGGTATGAAAATCAAATAAATCCAGTTCACAGAAACCAATGTTCGCTTTGAAAAGTTAAAAGTCGTTGTTTAGTTGCTTTGTTAAATTATATACAAAATGCAATGAAATTAATAAAAATCTCTATGCAGCTCAACTAATGATGGTGTATCTATTGAATATCAATTGAAACAGGAGAAATGCCAAAAACTGGTACTTCCCATGTAATGAATGTACGTATGTCTTAACAACACAAACAACCGAGCATAATAGCCGAACGGACAAACGCAGTGCCAAATCTAAAGTTAGCATACTCCAGTTATAACTTTGTTTTATGTTTAATTTATATGTTTAATATATTAGCTGTTTCTTGTAAATTGATGCGTGACGTTATATCATTCCCACAATTAGCGGACTGTTTATCAAAACATTCCTTTTAGAAGTCCGTCGCATGCAAGCATGATGCTCACTGCTAGCCCCCGTGGGGTTGTATGTTTTTATTTCTGTTTTATTAATGTACTATCTAATACTGCAAATGTGTTAAAATATACCTGTTGTTGAAACTACCTTAGGCTTACTACCCGAAAGTGAAACTGACCATTAAACATTAATTACGGAAATAATATCAGAAAAGCATACAATCAGATACCACTTATAGGGTAGCTAACAGGTCTAATAACTGGATGAGGAACAATCAATATGTAGAAGGTTGTGGCTCGCCCCCATCAATCGATTTTTGTCCTCCGTTTTTTGAGTGTTAAATAAAACGTTACCAACGCTCTTATCAATAACACATTACGGACTGAAGCATTAAACTGTTGTAATTATTTCTGCTTTATGAGAAAATATCCAAATGCTATATAAAAATCAGTGTTCAAGTTTTTGTTATTATTACGCATTGAGTTCAAGTTTCAAATCTCAGTAACAAAAACAACAAAGAAACGACACTGACACGCAAAAGGCTATAATTATTTCCCATTTTATACACACCGTTAATATTGCACAAGTTAAAATCCACCTGTAGCTGAACTACAAATTCAGATAAATGTTGAACGAAATACAGACCACATGCCGTTGAAAATGGAATGGAAAGAACTTGTTACTGTATAAGGGGTTGTCTATCACCTAGCATGATGGCTACGTGATTAAAAGCATTAGTAGTAGTATTAAAAGAAAAAGTATTAGCATTAATTCCATTGTACTTGTATGATCCAGAGATTCGCGTTTTGATTCCAACAATTCATCACATTTTTATTTCAGCTAATTTCCTTGCATTTCATTCACGTGCGCAAAACGTGATTATTTTTATTTCTTATAGACTGTCATTCTAAATATTGATGGTAAAACTTCATCGCAATTCAGTCCTCATCCTCGAGGTTTTGAATAACTGAGAGCAGCTTTCCGGGGTGAAATTGCAGGACCTGCCAACCAAGTTCAAAGCCCCGCAGATCGCCAGGAAACTTGCCTAAGGGAAATGACCGATCCAGTGAAAGGGGATTGAATGGGACAAATTTATGACTGGGCCAGAGCCAGAGCAGAGCAGAATCGAGTCGTCCTTTCGGACGGGTGTTGAAGGCCACAGTATTAGGCCCACTTGGGCTATAACTGTTGTCCCAGACGAAGTTTTGGTGGGAAATTCAAGGAATCGTCTTGTAAGACACATGTCTGTTTATCTAGATAAAGCGGTGGAGTAGAGGGTTGCACACATAAAACCGTATGGCAAAGAAAAGAGAAAGTTGGTATTAAATCTCATCCCCCTATTATTGACGTTTGGAGCTTGAAGAGAATCCGTTCCTACGTTGTTTTTGACTGGCGTTTGAAGTTTAAACTCCTTGCATAGCAATAACAAGTATATTTTAATGCTTATTATTAAATATCATTTGATATTTTTCCACAAAGCGGAAAAAAATAGAACAATTTAATGCTTCAGTCCTCAATAAGAGCGCTGATAACGTTTAGCACTCATAAAATGGAGAATAAAATCGATTGATGGGGGGGGGGGGCGAGCGATAACCTTCTACATACTGATTGTTCTTCAATTAGGTTGTAAGATCTATTAGCTACCCTATAAGTGATATCTGAAGATATGTTTTGCTGATATTATTTCCGTAATTAATGTTAAATGGTCAATTTCACTTTCGGGTAGTAAGCCTCAGGTAGACCGCCACGGGTGGCCGAGGTCGTTAAGGCACGGACTCGTGAGCGGGAGGTCTGCGGTTCGAATCCCGCCAGGACCGTCCTCCCTGACTGGGGTTTTTTCCAGTTTTTCCTCAGTCTTCATAACTGGCAAATGCCGGGAAGGTACCTAAAACTTAGGCCTGGAACGCTTCCTTCCTTAAAAAAAAAATATATATCCTTTCCCAATTTATCATTTCATCACATGTATCATCAGTGTCCACCGCCTGTGGTGCCTCAGTAGTGAAAACGGGCGTTAAACACTACTAAAAAAAAAAAAAAAAGCCTCAGGTAGTTTCAACAACAGGTATATTTTAACACATTTGCAGTATTAAATAGTACATTAATAAAACAGAAATAAAAACATACAACCCCACGGGGGGCTAGCAGTGAGCATCATGCTTGCATGCGACGGATTTCTAAAAGGAATGTTTTGATAAACAGTCCGCAAATAGTGGGAATGGTATAACGTCACGCATCAATTTACAAGAAAGAACTAATATTTTAAACATAAACCAAAGTTATAGCTGGAGTATGCGAACTTCAGATTTGGAACTGCATTTGTCCGTTCGGCCAACATGTTCGCTTGTTTGTATTGTTAAGACACACGTACATTCATTACTACAAGTGTTTGGTATTTACCCTGTTTCAATTTATATTTAGCACAGCTATATGGTCATTTGTTGAGCTAGATGTAGATGTTCATTAGTTTCATGGCATTTTGGATATATTTTAACAAAGCAACTAAATAATAAATTGAAAATTATCGAAATGACCACTGCTTAGGTGAACTGGATTGATTTAATTTTCATAACCCCCATACAGGCAGGTCTGAACGATACTGTCCAGCAAAATGTGTGCCTTTCCTTCTTGAAAGACAGCACATATTAAAGGGAATGTTAACATTTTTAAATTTTACATGAAGATAAATTAACATTTATATAATAGTTCACCGAGTGGAGTGGATCAGGTGGTAACGCTTGGGAATCGCATTCGGGAATTCCCGGATTCAAATCCCTTGGAGTCGACCATCCTGACATTAAGTCTTTCGCGTCGCGAATTTTTTTACTTCCTCACTTCATTCCTGTTGGTTCTGTTACAGAAGCTGAGGTGTCCCGCTAGTGTTAAGTGACGGTAACTTGCGCGTTATTTAGTTTTCTGTCCCGGCATCTGGTATGGAAGCGACTTTTCTGAGAATGGAGGCTCTGCTAGAGTCGGAGATTTCTGATTGGTACGGGCCCTGTCTTCCCTGGACCATGATCTCATCCCTTTTTCCCGGGTGTGCCCTCACTAAGGGCAAGGGCACAAATGGCCGGCCCTTGACCAAGGTTGAAGTATCTAAAAATACACCAATCAAATATAACAGTTCTGGGAGAAAATTCAGCCCATAGACTTTACGGTTTTAGTGTAAATGTTGCATACAAAGCTGTGCAAAATATTGAACATTAAATTAAGTAACCCAAATATAGAGCAGATATTTTTTGCAGTTTGAAAATTTGTCGTTTGAAATGCTTTCTCGTTAAGAAACGAGTTCATCGCAATCGCAGACATCACATGATGATGATTATAGTTTAAAGGGCGCTAGGTCATTAGCGCCTACAGATATTACATAAGATAAGGTGCGTCGATACATGAAAAACGGTGCTTGCAAAATATTCTTCTTAGTTTGCGTAGCAAACTATCATATAAGCTCCGTATAACAGAAAGTTTCTTTTTTCTGTGTAGCTATGCTCTTAAATACACGTATATGGCACAAGAGTTCACATATAGCAAAACAAATAGCCGTTGTGTTTTATTATCTTCGCACTGATACAGTTGAGAATTTCTTCTTACAGGAAAAGAAATACGGCTTCTGGATGTCATAGTACCTGAGCGAATGTTTGTAAAAAGTGATGTTTTGCTGCAATGCATATTTGAACTTAAATCTCCTACCGAGCTGTATTCAGTCACTTGGTACAAAGACAATAATGAGTTCTACAGATTTCTTCCTCGGGACATACCACCTGCAAGAGCATTTCCGCTGCCTGGTGTCACAGTTGATGTAAGTACTGTTCATGAAATAATTCCATGTGCCATATCCAAGTTCTAGTTGATAAAAGAAAATCTTCAGTTGCTCGATTAAAACGAAGAAGTTGTCTTTTTCTGAAATATTGAAACAGATCATAAAAGCCAGGAATAATTTGTATTGCAGGAATAGTTTATTCTGTTATTATTGCATGCAACTGTTCTTCATATGAGGTGGTATTTATACGGTGGAATTCACTGGATCAACCTATATGACAGTGTTTTACAATACAGGTGGCTAGTAATCCTTGCTACTAACAAAGGTGAGACCATACACAAATTTCTTTCTCGTTAAATAAGAGGGGCTGTAGTTAATCCTTTGTAACCTAAGCTGTAAATGAATAGATGGTATCTATTCTATTAATCAACTCTGTCTTCTTAATCATTTGCTCAATTTTCCAAAATGTCTATGAGATTTCCAACACAGTAATAATTCGCATTGTATTACTTAACTAAAATTGAATATGAATTCTATATGGTGCCTATAAACCTCACTTAAAATTTTAATCTGCTAAAAAAAAATAACAAGATATAGAGTACGAATGCATATTGAATCCTTCTTTCACTTATGAATAGTATAATTTTACAATAAATCTGGGATTATCTTTCATTGTATTTGAGAAAATACTTCTTTCATAAGATCAGTGAGAATTTTTAATTGTTTTCAACGCCCATTAAATCTACTGTGACATCACAGGTGACGATCACCATGATACATTAATGAAATGATTAACGAGAAAGGAATTTTGGGGAGGAAACATTCAAGGTATACGTTTATGATTATCTCCCCGGAATTCGGCATTTAGAGTAATGAGGACTGGGAAAAATCTGGAAAAACCTTAGTCAGGTAGAACGGTCCTGGAGGGATCGAACCGCAAACTTTTCTTTTGTTACGAGTTTGTGCCCTAGTGTTCTCGGACCTTTCTCCGATTGCATGAACTCCATATGCATTTTTGTGGGTAGAATGCTTTATTTATGCTGTAAATGTTAAGACTGTAAGATCTTCTTTTCCAAACGGTCCTTCTTAAATAAACGCATACATTGAAATAAACGAACTAAATGATCAAATAATGACATTTTATGCTGATAAATATCGCATAATATTGTAATAAAATGTAACCATTAAAAATTATCATTGCAAAATGCTCACAAATATTATTATTTGAATGCAAAATAAAGCAAATCTATAAAATATCGAGATTAATTGAACGAATAATTTACTGAGCAAAACATAATCAGAAACAAATATGAATGAATTTTATATTTTAAAAAGTAAATTAAATTACTTAGAATTAGAACATTATATAGTATTGGAATTAAATTTGGTTATGTGCATTATATTTTATATTAATATGTTAACTTTGCCAAATGATAACTTGTATTAAAATTCAGAACATTAGATTAAGAAAGTGATGGCTATGTTATACTTACATATATTTCAAAATAGTAATCGATCTATTAAATAACAGTTAACGTGAGTTTACTTTTAATGATAACATTGTCCGATAACCTCTGACTTCAGTGTTAAATAATTCTCACTTCCTTATTGTGTGTATTGCGAAAAACACAAGCTTGTGTAGTGAAAATGTATAATAGCCAAACTATTGTAATCTGTAGGGCGGAAGTTGCTAACCTAAAATTCGCAGAAAATTACCTATAAAATGAACTTAGTTTATTTTTTTTAAAATACGTCATTAAAATGTTTAAGAAATAATAAAAATTTTAATACCCCTACTACTACTACTAATACTACTACTACTACTACTACTACTACTACTACTACTACTACTACTACTACTACTACTACTACTACTACTAATACTACTATACTACCACCACCACCAGTTAATAATAATAATAATAATAATAATAATAATATAACGAATGTTCCCGAAATTACGCTTATGCACACTTACATTTTAAAGAGAATTGAAATTTCCAAACGTACTTCTTATTCATCATTGCAGTGAATAGCCATTTGCCATTCGTAGAGTCTTGAGTTTGATAGATGGTTCAATTGTAGGTTCAGTCCCGGCCAGAGTCGATGCATTGTTTGCGGCATAAAAATCCTAAGTATGGCTTCCTGCGGAAGGGAAATAGAGGCTTGGGTTTGTCGTAGATTTACAGCAAGTAAAAGAACCTTAAGCCTGAAATAAGAGGCGTCAGAGCAAAATTTACCGGCCGTTTCACGCCCTGAATTGAATGGGACGCTGATGACCTGAGATGTTAAAGAGCGTCTGTAAATAATCCAAATTGACAAGGATGGTTGGCCAGGGTTAATGGATTTTTAGGGCTTAAAAATCCTAAGTATACTTCCTTAGGAAGGAAAGTATAGCCGTTGGTCCCATGTTGTAGATTTACGGTATATAAAAGGGCCTCAACCCCGATTAAAAGCCATCTGAGCAAAAATTATTGGCCGTTTCACGCCCTGAATTGAATGGGAAACTAATGACTAGAGAGGTTTAGGAGCGTCCGTAAATAAAACAAATAAATTTAATTAAAACTAAAAAGGTTTTAAGGATCGCTCTCTATTTAACTGACATCATGGGTGCATACTTTAAATGACCAAGGTTCCCTGGTAAAAAGTCCTCATCAAAAGTACGGAAGACAAAAATTGAATCTTGAAGAACACTATCGTCTTTATATATTGACTGGTACCCAATGTTTTTTCCAATACGTTTTTTTTTTTTTTTTTTTTTCCCCCACTTTCGCTCTAACTTATAAAACTTTTCCTACGTATTATTGCAGACACCTTTAACCTCTTTGATAACTGAATTTTCTCATCTCATTTCTCTGGCCATGTTATTTGTTGTTGCCATAATTGAACTATTACTGTTGATGTATATCAACATTCTCTTAATTTGAGGATCGGCCAGCGGGTCTTGAGAAATAGCTATAGAAGCAACACCCTCTCTATCATAATTCTCAACCACTGATTACATTATATAGAAAGTTTTGCAATAATAAGCGTTTGCGCTGATCCATTTGCCCCAACTTGTTACAATGGCTCTGTTATGGTTGTGTTTGTTATATTCCTACAAAAGTATCTTAATTTCTTTATGGAGATTTCAGAAACACTTTATTTTTGTATTTGACACGAGTGTGTTAACTTATTGAAAATTATCACGAGAATACACACATTGTATGAAATATTATTATTATTGATGTATTTATGGACGCTCTTCAGCATTTTTTTCAGGCTTGAGGTTCTTTTTCGTGCCTTAAATGTGCGACACGGGACCCACGACTTTACTTCCGTTCCGAAGGAATTCATACTTAGGATTTTTTTTACGCCCGAAAAAATCCATCGGTCCTGGCCGGGTTTGAACCAGCGTTCTTGGGTGTAGGAGGCAAGTATGGTAACCACTACACCACTAGGACCGACACTATGAAGCATTAAATGATTTTTATGTAAAATGATTTAATGCTGCATCTGTTACATAAAGTAACACTTTGTCATGTTTTATGAACTCTGGCCACAAAGGAAGCATGCTTTGATCAAACAGCTTACATACAGATTGATAGTTAACTTTCCTAATTTTTTATGGTGGCAAGAAAAGAGTTGTCAACTTTGTTTTATGGTGTGTAACCCCCATTTTTAGTACTGAGGCACCACAGGCGGTGAGGTGAAATGATAAATTGGTAAAGGATTTTTAAGGAAGGAAACGTTCCAGGCCTAAGTTTACAGTACCTCCCCGGCATTTGCCATTTATGAGAATTGAGGAAAACCTGGAAAAAAACCTGTCAGGGAGGACGGTCCTGGCGGGATTCGAAACCCAGACCTCCCGCTCATGAGTCCGCGCCTTAAAGACCTCGGCTACCCATGGCGGTTTGTCAACTCGTAATGTACCTATAACAACATGTGCAAAATAAAGCTCCTGTTTACCACTTGTCTGGTTTATAGAAGCAAATATGTTCCTATTTTCCACATAATCACGTATTTTTCATATTGTATCTACATAACATTCCTGCAAGCAACCCTTTCTAAGTCGTAGGTTTATCTAGAATATTCTGCCCTGTATGTTCTGTAGAAATTGCCGAAATGTAGGTTTATTGACTTTTGATAATGAGACATTGACAGAGAACCATGCTTTGCAAAGATCTCTATAAAATATTAATGTTTTGGAGGATTCTCCCACGCTTTGCGATGACTTTCTTTTGCCTGTTCAATAGATTTTTAAGTGTTTTTCGTGCTCCATATGCTACTGCACAGTAAAATGTATTTTTAACTTTAAGTTTTACACAATTTACCAAATAGTACACTACCATCTGTGGAAAATACTTTGCCACCAAACTCAAGGCACTAACTATCACACAAACGTTTGTCTACTTTGCTTTACTTTTGGTATTTTTAGTTTTCACTTGTGACATATAATATACTGACGGCGTTGCATTAAATAGGGAGAAGCACATAACACATGTGATCAGATCCATGCTAATGCAACCAAAGGAAACTTCCTGCATGACACCATCGTATTGTTTAAGCAATATTTTTAATTGTGTTTAATGCGTTTTTACTACTGTGGCATCACATGTGGTGGACACTAACGAAACATGAGATGAAATGATAAATTGGGCAATTATTTTACTTAGGAAGAAGGCGTTACAGGCCTCCTCCTCCTACTCCTCCTCCTTCTCCTCCTCCATTTACTATTTGTGAGGACGGGAAAAATTGTGAGGACGGGAAAATCCTCACACAGGGAAGATGGTCCTTGCAGCAATAAAACAGGAACCTGTCGGCTCACGAGGCCATCCCTCAACTACCTCGGCCATCCGTTTCGACATGTGTTAGCAATCTGCAGACAAATTACGACTACACCATAAAAATCGGGGGAAATCCACCCATAAACTGAAAATGTCAAAAAAGCAATAAATAGTGGTACATTTCTTAGAAACAAGAATACCAACAAGCAATAAAAACCGAAAAATGCAAACTAAACAGAGGTTATATTGATGTGTGTTGAAGTGAAACGAGCAATTGCAGCCTGCATTATTTATGCTGTCTTAGATAACAGATAATATTTCTTTACTTCCGAGGCTAATATATGAATTTGGCAGTTATAAGAACATATTTCGTAACTTATAGGTGACTAAGAGCAATCACACATCTGAAAATAACTTATTTTGTCGTTTGTACCTCATTTTCTTTATTTTGATGCGTTAAGGAAAGTATTTAGCGCACTTATAAAGAACAGGAGGAACAAATCAGAATTTCTCTGCCATCACAAATATTGCTAAGAAATAGATTAAGGTGTGGCTGTTGTATAACCGCGGTACATAAAAAAGGAAATTAAATTCAATAACAGTGAAATGACTTCTCCTGTATTTCCAGTCATAATGGGAGAGTGTCGTTTCCGATTAATAATAAACTGTATAAGGTTTTACAAGGAAACAGAGATAAAGAAAATGCAGTATTCCATTGAGATGTGTCCACAATGTGTTAATTTCCAACCAGATAGACGGAAATATGCTACTGCACAAATTTTCGAGCGCCTAGATCAGCACTATGATGTCATTATTGACACTGGAAGGTTAGAAGTGCTGCGTGCGTATTTGTGTCTGAGAGGTGCACTGTATAACTATTTTGTTTATTTTAATATTTATATCGTTATTTGCTTAATTTAGTTTTAATAATTCCGGAACTACTTTTCACAATGGAAGGGAATACAGCATCGTATGTAATAACATTCTGAGATTGCTCCTCCGGGTACTGGGACATATGGTCCTTTGTCCTCTTCTGCTACTTTTGCCGATCCATTGTTTAGAATATGCCCAACCCTTGCAAACTGGTTTACTGTCTTGGGTTCTGAGAATATATTGTTTCTACTGTCGTCTGACCAACATGAAACAGAACACCCTAACATTACCCGGAACAAGATGCAGTGTCTAAGGAAACGAAACTCTCATGTTTTGTCCCTGCGCATTTAGTTGATCATTACAGCATGTATGTAATAAAGAGCTATTCATTTCAAGAGATTTGTATACACTTCGAATACGGTGAACCATTCGATATAAAGGATGGTCTTACACTTTTCAAATCATGTGAAAGGGGAGTTTTTTTTTTTTTTTTTTTTACTTTTTCATCCGTTAGTGCCTCCACTTTAAAGACATTACACCACGGACATTTAGTATTACAATGGGATATTTGCTAGATGATCAGTTTTGTGAAATTGTGAATAATATTACCAAATATATATTACCTATGAAACAAATATAAGGTCTGTTATATTGAGCTAGTACGTACAATAACTGATTTTGATAGCAAAGCCAAAGAAAAAAGGCAGATACGCAACAAAAATTAAGCCACCTTAGGTTTTTTTCACCTAAGGAAAAGTCGAGCTAAATAATGAAAAGAATATTGGCATATTAATTTACACACAATCAAAGAAGAGTATAATACATGAATGTTATACAGTTAGGAAGAGCGTATTTATCATCAGCAAGCTCAACAATGCACTTAAAGAAAGAGAAAATTTAGAATGTGGAAGAATACCTCGCAATTTAAATAGGAAAATTAGGATTGAAGTGCAGGTAATACTACTCATGATTAGTTACTAAAATACTCCCCAACCTTGCACCTTCCTGATATGTAGTTACAGATAAAGTTAACTATCACAGTGTGTAGCAGTAGTCCCTCACTGCATATCATGTATAAAGTAACTTAATGGTTTCAATAAATTAGCAAAATGGTTGTTTCTTTTTACAAAGAGGATTCGAATTATTAACTCAAATTTTAGTCTTCTTGGTGGAAAATCAAGTGGGAATTCTGCTTTAAAACTTGACAAATATGGAATGAAAATATTAACATCATGCGATTCAAATACCTAGCGTAATGTCATTCCACGTCTTGAGAAAATATACTCTGATACGTCGTCACTGCAATATCCAGCAGAAATATAAGAATGGACCCCTGGTTTTGCGCTCATGTTTGACCGCCACGGGTGGCCGAGGTCGTTAAGGCGCGGACTCGTGAGCGGGAGGTCTGGAGTTCGAATACCGCCAGGACCGTCCTCCCTGACTGAGGTTTTTCCAGGTTTTTCACAGTCTTCATAACTGGCAAATGCCGGGGAGGTACCCCAAACTTAGGCCTGGAACGTTTCCTTCCTTAAAAAAGAAAATCCTTTCCCAATATTTCATTTCATGCATCATCAATGTTCACCGCCTGTGGTGCCTCAGTAATAAAAATGGGCGTTAAACACAATTAAAAAAATTGCTCATGTAATTGAGCGACAGGCTAAGGGAACATAAATTTATAGTGGTTGGCGTTCTTTACCCGGGTTTGCCACGCCGACCCAAATGCAAGTTACGCTATTCCTGCGAAGGATTGCAGTGTGTTATTGCTCGATGAGGTTGTATTAACGACTCTGCAAGTTTGTCCGATATTTATAAATTAAGTGATGCGGGCTGCAAACCTCTAGTTTGGCTCGTTATTGGCAAGCCTTATTCTCCCAAATTAGCATTTAAAGGATAAGATGATAACTTAGCAGAGTTATAAACTATTCAATCAAACTTTGTTTGATGTCCTGTAATTACAGTATTTCATGTCTGCCGAGAGGATCTGTTTGATTATTATCTGTCTGTCTTAGAGGTTGTGTTGGACCATTAGAGTAAAATAATGAATAGCATTTGAATATATTTTATTTACTTAAATTGCATATTCCTTCTGCTAATGGTGTCAAAATTCTTTATATAATCACCTGTAGTTACTAAATTGATGGGGGTTTTTGGGACAAGTTGGACTTTACTGTTTTAACATGAAAATGAACTCTACATGGCTATTTTTCTTTCTTTCAGACGTCCTGCAAATGCTTCTTTAAGTGCAACAACTACCGTATGTACAAAAACGAAGGCTGTTGAATGATTTCCATTCTCTTAAAGATACAGTTAAGAAAAATGTCTATGCAATGTCTATAATACATTTTTGCATAGTGAGCAGGAGAAAGTCAAAAATAAAAAAAATTGTAATAATGCTAAACTTGGTACTGAACACCAATAATATTGACCAACAAAGAAGTAACTGTTCGTTACGAGATGGTGAGGGAGAAGCAACACAAGTGTGAAAAGGAATGTTTTCCTAGATTCTTGAATTGGAAAAAATATTCAGACATTATCACAGTTCAGGAAGAGTGGTGCAATTAATTACGAAGAATGGCGAGGAAATAAAACAAAACATACAAGGTATACGGATGAAGACCGTTGATTGTTGCTTTCTTTTATTTACGGACACTTAACCTCTCGGATCATCAGCGTCCCATTCAATTCAGGGCGTGAAACGGCCGATAAATTTTGCTCAGAGACTCTTCTTTCAGACTTGGGGTTCTTTTATGTGCCGTAAATGTGCGACACGGGACCCAGGGCTTTACTTCCCTTCCGAAGGAAGCCATACTTAGGATTTTTACGCCCGAAAAATTCATCGACCCAGGCCGGAATTGAACCTGCGATCTTGGGTTTATGAGGCAGTATGGCTACCACTGGACTATCAGGACCGATATAGATGCAGATGTAAAGTTAGTTGTTGAGAATATTAATACCATATCAAGACAAAAAGACACTATTTAATGGGAAAAGCTGACAAAAATACTTGATTGAAGACCTGAGAGTGCATTGTTTATTTAAGGAATTTTAGTATCTACTTCAAAACCTCAAAAAATAACAAAACGCTTCTGCACTCCAGTCTTCAAAGAAATTTCTCTCACGGCTCACCTTTTCACAAGAGACACGTGCTTAGCCTATGATCTTAAGGAAGTGCTTCTAACAATAGGCAAAATAATGCCCAACTAAATACACTACTGAAAAGCTAAGAAGCCATGGATTGATTGTGTCAATCAGGCTTTTGCTCAGCTGCAATATATTTACAAGAAATAGTTTCTCTTCCTTCAACAGGCATAGTGAAAAGTATTATTTACGGCATCTGTCTAATTTTAATTTTATGTTTATGTTGGTGATAATGAAGCCATCTGTATGTTTCTCAGGCATGAAACCTTATGCAATAGGGGTTCAAACAAAATTGATTTTTGTGTGCATAAAACTTTCATGCCAAAACTTGAAATAAAAAGAAGGTTGTAATGTGTAGCTATTACTGCTGCGGCAAAATAAAAAGAAGACGATTATTTTCCTGTGGATTTACCTAATGGTTAAACAATTAATGAAAAAACATTCTTACATATCATGAGATGGCGATTTCGATTTCGCTCAGATAGAGAGAACGGTGGCACAAATTGTGTGTGAAGTCTAAATATAGTTCGTCTTATCATTGAAGTCACACACACAAATCACCTTTCTTAATTACTCTTATTCAAGGTACAGTTTATTTTGACTTTCATTAAGCTGCTATTATCTTAATACAGCCTTCTCACTAACCAAACAGCATCGCACATCCTACAAAGTACTCTTGGGTCATGAAAGAAATGTGAAATACAGACATTTCTACACTGAAGCGGTTTTGTTGGCTGAAGGCCCCGAGCTGGCCATCAATTTGAAGGGTCGTGGTGCTGGTGTCGGCCCCAACAATGTAGGTGCCAGTAATGGTGATGCGCCGCTTTGCTACAACATAATCTCATAGTTTTTTGTGTTTTGTGAGCCTCTATCAAAGGATTGAGAGAAGGTGTGATTTAGTTTACTTAAGAAACATATACAACTTTATTCGACACGTCATTGTTTATTATGTACAACACTAGTTGGCATACATGCTCGGAGATTCCTCTGAATGATTAGCACAGCTGTGCCTCCGATTATATAAACTTGCAGTAGGAAAGTGCTATTATTCTTGAATTTGGGCGCATTTCATACCTGTCCAAAGGTTTACGGTTACCTCAGAATGTGACTCACGTTCAGCAATTTACCACACCCACAAACTTTGCAATCTTTACATTTTCTTACATAGATATTTTACACATTTTACGAACTTGGCTGAGAAGGAAATTAATCGTAGCTGAAAAAACACGTTGTCTCTGCGTTAGTACAAAACTGATGAATAATTCTCATGGCCGAGCGAGAATGTAGTCACATCGTAAACCTTAACTGAGCAGGAACTGAGAACTAAGAAGAGAAGAGGGAAGAAAAACTGGGGGCAGATTTATAAACCCTGCTGCTAATGCACCGAACACGTGATCAATTTTCCTTTCGGGGACCTAATACATACGCCCAAGGCTGCTGATACCTTTAAAATTTCAAAATATTTAATGTCCACTTGTCTACATTACGTCATTTAGATGGGAAAACAGCAGGTTAAGTTACGCCGCATTGGGTGTGATCGACATTTAGATGGCAGGCCAAATGCCCTTCCATCACGCTAAAGCGAGCAAGCCAAACTACGTGTGTCAGCAACCACCAGTTTGGGGAAGCACTTAACATCCCTTCCAATGATATCATCAACACTACGACTGCACTTTTTACTGACGTAAGGCAACAAGGAGAAGGTTGCAGATATAGCCATCAAGTGCTGCAAATAGTCCGGCCAAAACAGGTTGCAGGTTGCAGTCTAAGATATAATAACACTTCGCTCTTGGCTCGGTCATTATAAATTCTCATAAGGCCTTACACGATGTTAATTTCAAGCTTCTATCTTCTGCATCTTTCCCATTCAGCTGAGTTTTTTCTCTTTCCTCGTTCACTTTGTGATGTATAAGCATACGTTATTATATATAAAGGATGAAAACAATACCAAACACAATTAGAAGTAATACAATAAATGTTGCAATCAGCCTAAAATGCTCTTGCATGTTTAAATGTTGTTTATATAACTAATAGGAAAACTAAATCATATAAATAAGTGATAATTTATCCCCAGAATGCGTAATATAGGTACTGTTTCAACACAAAATATAAAAAAAAACACAATGCTTCACCATGGTTCAAGAATTATTTTAAAACTTGCAAGGATCTATTGCATAAAGTAATCAGAGATGTAAACTTGCTACTTAATGATAAATATATTCAAACTAATAAAATTAAAGCTACTTGGAAAATTACCTATATAAAAACCAAAATGAAGGTCGATACTACTACGAAGAACATGATGTTAAAACAAAGAGGTGAACTTTAACACAGCTAAATACAGTAGCATGGATGTTTACTATCATCTTGAAAGTATAGTAAGCAAACCACCCTTTAAAAAGGGCCCTCTTTATAGTCATGCCTCATTCTGACATATGTCTTTTGAACAAGCAGTTTTTCAAAGGGGCTCAAAACTACAAGAATTAAACCTCTTTTTAAACAGAATTGAGTTACTAGAAAATGTGTTCTAAAACAAATCACTGAGCAATATTGAAGATAATCGCATTTTATCATAAACGCAGATTGGATTTAGGAAGAACAGGCCTACAGAAATAGCAATCTTCACTTTTGTAAATAATGTACTGGAGATTCTGGACAAGAAAGGATTTAGCTGGAATTTTCTTTTACCTGTCTAAGGCATTGGACATGCTGATCCGTGAAATATAATTCACTAAATTAGAGAATGTAGGAATCGGAGGACACGATCTTAAATGGATTCAATCTTACATTTAGAATAGGCGACAGTTGGTGGATTCACATATATAAGCAGAGGGAGCTTATTGAGTACAGTTATTCAAGCAGACATATAATGAAAAAATGAGTTTTCCAAGGTCCATCGTAGGACCAATATAATTTTTTTCTGTTTGTAAATTATTTAAAGGCTTGTCTTTCTCTAGAGACTATAATCTAGTATGCAAATGACACAAACATAATTATAGAGATTAATTCTTAATCTGATTTAAAAGAACGAGACTAATATATAAGCACACGCAATAATGACTGATATAAAGAAAAATAAGCTATAGGTTAATACAGAGGAAACTGTAGCAATGCACTTTCGCCTTCATATTTAAAAAATATATTAGGACAGATAATATTACCATGGTTACTTGAAAATTTAACTGTTACCAAATTCTTATGCATTGAACTACAAATTGACCTAAAATGGAACTAACCATCGATTTTCTGTTAGGAAAATTAGATACTTTGTGATACATCTTTGTGGAACAAGTGAATGAGGTGTCAATGAAAAAACTTAAATGTGTCTACCTTTTTTGTGAGTACCCAATTTTAAAATACGACATTTTACTTTGGGGTACTTCTTCAACATGTAAAAAGGATGCCCATTATGGATAGTGAGAATTATTATTATTATTATTATTATTATTATTATTATTATTATTATTATTATTATTATTATTATTATTATTATTATTATTATTAAATGTAAGAGATCTTCTCGACGACCCATCCTCAAACAACTCAAATTTTTACTCTGTTTACATATACCGTTCACTTTTATTAAAAATATGCAGGAGCTATACGCCTACTTTCATCAATAATGAAAATATGTAACCGCAATCTTCTTCTTCTTCTTCTTCTTGTTCTGTTATGGTGCATACCACAGATCATTTCGATTCTTGGCCTCCTCTAAATGAGAGGTTACTATACCATTAGGTATTTAGTTATACTTATTTCAGGATGACAGGTGGTCAGCCCTTAGTCTCCATTCGCTTGAAACGACCAATAATTCTGTACAGGGATTTTTTCAGGTATGGAGTTTTTTTAGCGTGCCGTTATATACGTCACGGGATCCATAGCTTAAAGTCCCACCCAAAAAACATGCGCTAGGAAATTTATGTCGCGAAAAATCCATAGAATCTGCGAATCCCATACTTTGGGTCTCCAGGCCAGCGCTTTATCCCAAGGCCGATGAATAATCACAGTATCAAATATGATACAAATCTGAGTATGGATAATAAATATGAATAACATTCCAAAATGGTGTTATGTACATGGGAATCAAGTTTTGCAATAAATTACCTATTCAATAAAATCAGCAAAAAACAAAAGATTAAGTCAGAGCCAATGAGTTATTTCACTGATTACTGTTTTATACTGGAAGTACATAATTTTCTCAACTTAGGAGCTAAGAAACAATTAACCCTCTACTATTTATGAGTGCTTATATAAAAATAGAATTTATTTTTTAATTGCCACACCTTATTAAGCTATTACATTTATTGTGTAGAGATCTCAATGTTTGTCAGATTTCTTTGCTATTATAATTTGTAATGTGTGTTTAATAATGTAATATAATTAATAAACTGACTTGTGAACCATTCATATTGCATGGAATATGAACCATCCTAATGACACCAAAATACAACTTCTATTCTTGTGATACTGACTTCGGTGCAGTCTCTTATGTTATGCAGTTTCTTTTATACATCATTTACTAATTATTGTAATCCAAAATATCTGTTTCAACTTCACATACTTCAAACTTGGCAAATGTCCTGCTTTTCACTATGAAGTCACGTATTTCTCGCGCCGCAGAGTTTTTTTTTTATGTATATATAGTGTTTAACGCCCGTTTTTATTACTGAGACACCACAGGCGGTCTACGCAGAGTAAAGTCGATCATAATTTATAAGATTGCGTTTTATGATAGAAAAAATCCTGTCGCAGGGCAGAAAAGCATGAACCTCTGACAGAAAAAAGTGCTCGTATTTTTGCATTACCCAGTCTTTGCTAAAAATAGAAACTGCCTTGCTAGAGTACATTTCTTACTTAATCTTCCCTGCACAGTTATTATAAAACAGCTAAGACTGTTTAATTTCAGGAGGAATGGTCTTGAATATAAAGAGCATACTTAGTTACAAGATTTCTTGACCATACCCTCATGATAAATGTGTATTCTAGTTTTTTTAGTACCATGTATGTAAAATATTTCTATTAGTTATCAGCTGTTGTAGATAAAATGTGTTCTGTATATTGATAACAGGCAAGCAAATGTTTTGCATAAAATCTATTAGCAATTACGGTATGAGTTTTCTCTTTAGAATTTTTGTAGAATTACCTAGACTTTCTCATAAAACACAAAACCAACTGAGGAACACCTTTTTGTCTTATTAATATATACATTTCTCAGCTCAATTTTAAATTATTCACAATAATTTACATCTATTTGGGGTCACCCAAATTATATGCATAGGTAGTCGTTATTAAAAACAAATACGATGTATGGAAGCTACATAATACGTTGTGTTTTTATTTTAATCTGAATGTTCCGTGCATTAACTTTATGTTTAATCTGGCATTCAAATACTTAGTTACTTCCTCAGAATATTGACTTTCTTTAACTGTGTACATTTTTATGTGCTCTCTTATCTTCTGTCTCGTTTCAGGGGGTAAAGCAAGTGGACACAGTGTAGCCAACTGTGACAGTTATTTCACACTTTTGTTAGTTATACATACAGAGCTAGAAATGTTTTGTCTAATATCTTTCTTTTTGTACTGTCCAAAATTACACGATAAGTCAAAATTTGTCTACTGTTTCATTTGAGTAGATTTTCCGAGTTCCATGCCATTGGATATCACGCATATCTATTACTGATTGAATATAAATATTTTACTTGTTCAGTTTATGAACATTCACTAAAATATCTCCCTCCTATTCCCTACTAATGCCTTCAAAACACTTCATCTTCTTGCATCTGATAAAAACAATGCATTTTCCAATAAATATACATATTCAAATGTATATATAAATAAATAAATCCTTAGTTTGAACTTTTTTAACGGTAGCACTTTAAATGTTAAACATTTCCTTCGATTTGGTTATTTTTAACCGTTTGCACTTCATTAGATTACTTTTCCTTTTCTGCCCTTGTCTAGTTTCTTTTTGATTTAATATAAACGACAGTTTCATGTTGTGCAAATGGTGTAGAAAATAAAATTGAAAAATTTCACAAAGGAATGTGTTTACCTCCAATAAATAATATTAACCTTTTACCCCCAATAATGTGTTACAAGTTAATCAATACATTTCTCACATTCTGGTTAACAGAATGAAACAACAGAATTGCTTTACTTTTCTCATGTATAAGCAATTCTAAGCAAGAAGGGCTTTAGTCTTGGACTGAATTCCTTTCTACATTAAACTTCATTTATCATACATTTAAAGTACAGTTAGAGTTTTAAACTGGAATATATGACAAAAAGCTCTATGTTTTTTTCATAAATTAATGAGAAGCATGATACTCTATTTATCAAGATCTTTTTTGCTTTTTTTTTTCTTTGCATAAACTATCTTTATATGTAGTTAAACTTAAACAAATGCTCATCATACCGAAATCATCTCTATTTTATTATAATCAGATCTGAAATATATTTCAGCTTGAAGCATCGGATGAACAGAAAGTAATGCTACGTGGTCTGGAGACATTCAGTTCAGGAGTGTTTCTATGTGAAGTATCGGCCGAGGCACCAGTGTTCCATACTGTTGCAGGACAAGGGACTCTTAAAGTATGCAGTAAGTTCACGTTGAAGCAAAAACTTAAATCCAAAGTAAAATTAAGTATGTAGTTATTGTTAAAAGCTAAGTATGATAAGTGTGATCATGAGGTCACAATGTGTTTCAAAAAGTTTTACCAAAATTGTTACCACTATTTCCCATACTGACACCCCGTTATGTAACCTGGCTCTTTCGTGTTAGAAATTCTCAGCAGGGACGATGTTGCTTTTTCCATTCAGTTAAGGTTCCAAAACATTTTCCTTCCAGGTCTAATACCTACTATGTATAGGAATTGTTTGATCACTAGTAGCTTTTCAAGTATTTTAATTAACATTTCTTTTCTAGTTTGACTTCTGAGATTTGTACACTCATTTTACCTAACGAACACAATCAACTACTTAGACATTTAAAATAATAATTTCGACTAGTGTTTAGTAGTTATTTTTGAGAGATAATATTGTTCTTAACATTTTTCATGCTAATTCACTTAAGCCTTAATTAATTAATAAATTAATAGTCGTATAAATGAAATCAGAGTGTGTCGGCGCCTAAACACATTTAGCAATCGGCATTTTAAAGTATCAGTAACCTTTGAAGGAGCCCTCACTCTAAACCGGAGTTTGCCAACGCCAAGCCAAACGAAATGTTTCATAGCTTCATTTTTAAGTAGCAAACAGCATTCCAAAATCATCATAACTAGACATCAGCTTTGTAGTGCACTAAAAATATTAAAATATGCAGAAAATCTCTGATATAAGCTTTAAAATTCCAAAACTTGCAGTAAAATATTGACTTTTAGACTTACTTACATAGCTGGTTCTTCGTTTGTACATCCGTCTGGTTAATGTAGTTTGTTTTGCAAAACACAATTATGATGTTCGTAAGTTTCTCAGGGATAGCCTGTGGCCTCAATCAGTTACTATCAGTTTGCAACGCGAGAAGGGTTTTCAGCAGACAGATGTTACAGGGTAGTGTTTGTAAGCTCTGAGTTGTTGAGGAATTTCCTCTGGAGGCACAATGTTTTCCCCTTGAAGATATTCACTACATAAAACACTTCGAAATCTGGTTTTCTTTGTGAAACACTGCAGAATTCTCCACTTAATATTTTGACATAATTTAAAGGAGCATACTCAAGTTTACTCAGCTCGAATGTTGGCATAGATTCGTGAAGAAGAAAACCACACACTTTTCTAGCTATTTCGTTGCTTCAGGTAAAATCTTGAAATGTTCCTTGATATAAGTCAATGCTTTCTGCAATTTTTCTCTACGATAAATCTTCCATGAGCGTTGAATTGACAAAACATCACATTTAGACCACCATTAAACATTATTAAAATCATTTAGTCTGGTAACGAAATCTTTAACTGCACTGAAAGCCTATATTGTCTATCCATGTACCTTAAAGTGTACGTATTGGTTCTGAGAGTAATGGAAGGTTTGGAAATGTTCTTTGTAGGCATTAACTCTTGTAAGGATAACAAGATGTTTACTTCAGGAACATTTTCCGGATGACTTCTGCTACTCCTTTAAGTACATGTACAATAAAAGTAGCATGACTTATGAGGTGGGGACAGAGTACTTTCAGCAACTCGTGAATGTAGGATACAGCATTTGAAGGTGGTACCTGGAATCTGTGTTCATTATCTCCTTCTGGGCATAACACTTTCAGAGCATCATTCACAAGTAAAGCAAATGTGGAATGGTTCGTTCGCTCTGAGGCCCTGTATGCAATTGATTGTGCTTTCCTGGCTCATCCTTACTAGTTTGCCTACCAGAAAATGTTTCACATGCATCTGCACTTTATTCATTACATTTCTCAATAGACAATCCTTTAACTGATACTACATTTATTTCATTAAACGGTAATAGCAGTCCCAGATAATTTTCCTTACTGTAGATTCTGCTGGTATAGCACGATTGCAGTATTTTCTTGGGAAACTTCGAAACTTATGCTTACTTTGTAAATAAAATATATATTTGCTGCTATAATAGTACTGCCAGGGATGGCCGAGGTCGTTAAGACGTGGATTCGTGAGCGGGAGGTCTGGAGTTCGAATTCCACCAGGACCGTCCTACCTGGCCGAGGTTTTTTTCCAGGTGTTCCACAAATCTCATAAACGGTAAATGCCGTAGAGGTACCCTAAACTTAGGCGTGGAAAGTTTCCTTCCTTAAAAAAAATCCTTTCCCAATATATCAGTTCATCTCATGTATCGTCGGTTCTGGTGGTGTAGTGGTTACCACACTTGCCTGCTAAACTCAAGATCGCGGGTTCGAACCCAGCCAGGACCGATGGATTTTTCCGGGCGTAAAAATCCTAAGTATGGCTTCCTTCGGAAGAGAAGTAAATGTCGCACATTTACGGCACGAAAAAGAACCTCCAGCCTGAAGGAAGAGGCCTCTGAGCAAACTTTGTCGGCCGTTTCACGCCCCGAGTTGAATGGGACGCTGATGACCCGAGATGTTGAAGAGCGTCCGTACATAAATCAATCCAAAAAAAAATCTCATGCATCATCAGTGTCCACCATCTATGGCGCCTCAGTAGTAAAAACGGAAGTCAAACACCATTTTAAACAATGTTATAACTAGCTTCGCAATGGTCACTATAAAACTTCTTCTGGGGAGGGGGAGAAGTAGAGAGTACTTAGGTAAGTAAAGTTGTTTGTTCTAAGGACTCTGTCTCTGTTTAGTCACAAATGTTGTTAACTGGCAGACGTGTGCTGAGTTAAAATAATTTTTTTCTCGCCTACAATTTGTTTATTCCACACAACACAAAAAACATCTTCATTACCTGTACTGAAATCAGATTCCCCACAATTCTTAGCCCATTGTCTTAAAGGCTCATTTTTACACAATTTTTGTTTGGGCATTATAACACGCATAGACTGAACGGCACACAACCGTCAATACTTCACTCTTATAAAAACATTAGAGAACAATGGAGGTAGAGAATATCGGCTAGCAGACGCACAGTCAAGTCTGTGAACGTGAATCCTCAGACATCAAATGTCTACTCACATGTGCTTTGAGGGAGGAGTAGAAGGCTGATGGTGAGTGATCTAGTACTTGAGTTGGGCTTAAAAATTATGTTGCTTAATTAATTAAAGATTATAGTATTTAAATATACCAGTAGAATTCATTAAACACGTTATATATGCATTTTAAGTGAAAACATAAAATATGTAATAAGTCATATAACACTTTCTATATGAAAATAGTAGAATGTTAAACATACTTCATAATTTAGATGCATATCATTTGTAAAAGCAAACTATATATGCATTTGCGTATGAATCCGATGTGTAATCATAGCATAAAGCCATCGAACGATAACACACTGAGATCATTCACTTCTGTGCTTTGCGAGTATAGCTGTAAATGTTTACCAACAATAATGCGAACCCGTACCCGCGAGTACTAAGTATTTTACTTAAACAGAACTCTAATATTATGAAAATAAATTCGTACGTTGAAGAGATCCAATAAGCCGAAGCAGTGCTCAGTATGAAG
Organism: Metallyticus violacea; assembly: GCA_030762175.1. Taxonomy (NCBI): domain Eukaryota; kingdom Metazoa; phylum Arthropoda; class Insecta; order Mantodea; family Metallyticidae; genus Metallyticus; species Metallyticus violacea. Next base: position 227,140,209 of record CM060846.1, read on the forward strand.
AGCAAAGTTTAACGTTGAGCCTTATAGTCAATAAGCTGCACGCCCTGAACTCAGCACTCTATTTTCATATAATCATTTTTTTTTAATTTGACCACCTGGTCTAGTGGTTAGCGTTGCTGACTGCTGGCTGGGAGGCTGGAGTTCGATTCCCGGTACCTACTTAGGAATTTTTCTGAGTAAGGGATATTTGAAACGCCGTCCACCGAAGTCTGGAAAACTGCCTGATGGATAGGTGGCAATCTGCGATATCGCACGTCGCACGATATGGTGGGATGCGGTGCGCTGATCCCATCCCCCCTCGTAATATTGTCCTCTATGGATGATGTCATGTGAAGAACATAGAGGACGCACCGGTCCTCCTCGGGCTATGGCGAGTGATAGATTTTCTTTCTTTTCCTTCTTGGGGAGAGGATTTGGCGCATTTTATTAACACTAACACAATGTTCCAATTTGCGTTTTGACGAGAAAATTTTTTCTTCTTCTTGTATATTTATATTTAAAGCGTAGGTAATAAGTGTTCTGAAAATAGCGCGTTTGTCAGGCTGGTTATTACTTGCACAAGTCTATTACGAACCCAGAAGCACAAATGGAATTTCTGGGACACAAAGAAAGGTCTAAGCAACGATTCTTCACTTCCTGTTCCATTTATGGTCTATCGGCATCCTCTCTCTTATCTTCATCTCTTGCATTAAGTAGCCCGCCGTATTCCATTGCGCGCGTTATAAATGGACTACACCTTTATTCTCTGCCGTTTCAGTGATTGAGTTGATAAACCAAATACTTTCATTTGAAAAATAGTTCCAAATTTTGTCCACTCCTAAACACAATAATATGGAGACTACAATAACTGGCATGAAATTTCAATGCTTTTAACATTATTTCCAAATAAAACGTTCGAAGTCAGATCATATCGTTAAATAAAATGCTTTAAGTCATGACTCCCTCCACTTCCCTCCTTCCGTTTTACGACTTTGCTCATGAAAATGACTTCAATTCTAGGGTTTGCTAATTCTTAATTAGATTCAAGTATTTGTGCCGCAGTTGAACATTCAGGATGTAACATTTTAGAATTCACGTACGAATCAATGTTTTACTATAGTGCGTCTCAACCTTAGAATACAGTACAGGTTAAATGGGACGCACTGTTGCTACATGTTCTCTACGTGCGCTCGCAACTAAAGCGTGCAGCTGCGATCGGTTTAATAATTTAATGTCATCTTGTGAATTATACATCACCACAAAGTGAAATAGCAGCATTGCTATTTAAGGTTATTGTAATGCATACAAATTTCACATACATTATATCTCTATTTTATGTATTTTAAAGTACTTTGAAACAGGGTTTAACAATTAAAGAAAAAAGTATTATCAGCCAAATATGATGCTAAAAGCTTTAATAAACCATAATGGTTACCTTTAAGCCTCGTAACAGCCCTCTGGTAATGGAGCGATTCCTTTCACTTCGTCTTCCATTAACCTGGATGGGCCGGGTTCTGGCGAATTAAAAGCAGGCTGTACTAATTCTGAAAGGGCAGTTCTTGTTGGCGACGACGATGACGACGATGATGAATTATGAATGAATGAATGAATGAATGAATGAATGAATGAATAAAAGAAAAACTTTATGTGGTCTTGGATTTCGTCATCTATGCACATTCCTCTTTCAACCTTTCTTATTTTCTCCACATAATTCGCTTAATTTTTTATCGTAATATGTTCGTATGCTTCTGTGATTAATCACCTCATTTTTTGCTGTCTGAATAACACGTTGTTCATTTCAATGTAATTTTTACTTGTGATTATACTATTTCTATGGGATTTAGTTCACAATGGTATTCCATCAAGAGAAGAACCTGTCGTCCTACTATCTTTGCTATTTCATCAACAATGCAAGTGTCGTATCTCTCTTTATGTTGAGACACAATATAGAGAAGTTCCGTTTAAGCACATCATATTTAAACGGGATTCCTTTCTGAGTAAGCGAACCAATGACGTCATTTTTCCTCCAAGAAGTGACTGACAAAATCCACTTTGCTGCTGTGATACTTTGCATTATGGATTACAATAACAGCTCCCTCAGGGCTTTTGGGGAGCAATTGTTCAGAGAGCCACTTTTAATATACCGAGGATGTCAAAATGTATACACACTTTACAGTAGATGTATATTTAATATATTTCAAAGTTGGGCCGTAAAAGAACAGCAATGTGTAGTATGATGTTCTGCAAACAGATGTGATTCGCATACATTATGATAGTGTTGCTACGTGACAATAATGAACAAATAAACCCATAATTATCGTAAATGAACAAGTGAAACCAAGATTATCATATGATGTTCTGTAAACAGATGTGATTCACATTACTTATGCTAGAGTTGCTATAACAAAATGGAACCAACATTTTCGTTTGAACAGTGGAAAGCAATTTTGAGGTGATATATTGAAAACCGAGAATATTGTTGAAGTTCAAACGTAATGGAGACGTGTGTACAGAACAGAACCGCCAACACCAGTAACAATTGCACGTATTCAAGACAAATTTGAGACTCGTGGTATCGTATACGATGTTCACAAGGGCAGATCTGGGCAGACCAGCTACACTGTAGCACTTCGAGAAGAAATTGAAACGGCATGTGCTGCAATCGCTGAGGATACTTTCGCAAACGTTGCTCAATCAGTAATTCAACGCACTCAGAAGTGTACGACGCCGATGATGGGCATTTTGAGCAACTGTTGTAGCTACTGTAACTGTAAAAGTTTAAGATGATTAGTGCTGATTGTTTTCTGTTTGTGTGAATTCTGTTTTGTTATGTTAACACAGTTGCTTTCTTTGCTGGAAGTGTGTATATATTTCTGGCTCCCTCTGTATTTCACCTATCATTTCGTCGTGTGCGTCTGCTCTGTTCTTTTGCACAGAAATGTTAGTTCAGCTTTTCTGATAAACCCTTGCTAATTTACGGCGTAGATCAAAGCAAATATTGATCTGCGACCTGAGTCCTATGCTTAAACCCTCGATTGCTACACGACAGGAACTTTTAACTTTATTATCCTCCACGCTTTAGTCACTGTATGATCTGCATTTATTCATGACTCGTCTGAATCAACAACTGATTTTCCCTGGGCTCTAAGCGTTTTATGCCTTTTAGGTATTTTTGTTGCCATCTGATAACATAGTCTCTTTTTATTAGTATGCACTTGTTGTCCTTTTTCATATTTGAATCCCAAATCATGTTGAAATCTGTTCAAAGTGTCCCCTGAGAAATTTGGTGGGGTATCATCAGTATTTACCTTCGTTAAAATTATATCCATCATAAGTGGCATGTTTTCAAAGCGCAAAGAATGAACAATGTACCGTACTCCGCTTTGCCGTATTCCATCATTTTGTGTTAGTATATATATGGCTTTTTTCACCCTTTTTCCTTTTTTTTTTTTTTTGGATGGTGTTCTATCTTGGGTTTGTTTTTTATTCTACACATTATTATTATTATTATTATTATTATTATTATTATTATTATTATTATTATTATTATTATTATTATTTATTTTATTTTATTTTTTGAGCGTTTGATAGCCTTCGCTGTTTCTTTCACTGCCTTACTAATGCTCATTTTGCTTGTAAAATAATAAAACATACCGTTTTTACTTCTTAATTCACCACAGTTCGCCTCTTCCCAGTTTCCCCCTCCAAATCGAACTGCATACAAAAAATGTAACATAAATAGCTTACGCTCCATTTCATGTTCTAATCTAAACATACAGTAACTCTTTACAAACTGACAGTGTTAAACCTTTAGCTGCACACGGCCTGCTAGCAGAATAGATGTTCGTCAATAAACAATGAACGCAATAATTTACACGATTACGTTTCTTTTAAAAAGCTGTCTCCAAACCTCCTAAATATTTTTTTTGCTTGGTCCCCGTTGTAAATCCAATGGCAAGAAATTTTCCGCTGTCTAAATTTTCTACTGTACAAATGTAGATTTTAACAAAAAGATTTCATTTAAAAATTATAACACTCGTCTTATTAAAAATAGAGGATTCTAAAGTGGCAGGTGTCAACACTCAAGTTCATTCTATCTCAGAAAGAAAAATATTGATCTTTAGTTTATTAGGTACTGAGTGATAAGCGTACAACCAGCAAATATCGGACTTTTACTAAAAAAACACATATTTTCTTCAGAAATGTGCACTCATTGGAATTGATAATGGCTCTAATAATAGCATAATATGATAGAGAAAAGTATTCCGCATAGGATAATGTGCTCAGAGCGGAAAATTATGACTCAATATTTACACCTATTAGGCAAATTGGTGATAGCTTTTTTTTTTGAATGATTTATTTATGGACGCTTTTTAACAGCTCAGGTCATCAGCGCCCCATTCAACTCAGGGGGTGAAACGGCCAACAAATTTTGCTCAGAGGCCTCTCTTTCAGGCTTGAGATTCTTTTTCGTGCCGTAAATGTACGACACGAGTCCCACGGCTTTACTTCCCTTCCGAAGGAAGCCATACTTAGGATTTTTACGCCCCGAAAAAATCCATCGGTCCTGGCCGAGTTCGAACCCGCGATCTTAGGTTTATAAGGCAAGTATGGTAACCACTACACCACCAGGACCGGCTTTGGCGATAGCGCGAGAGTAGAAACGAACATACACAATGACGACATTTTGCATTAAAAAGTACAGAAATATGCCATTCATTCCATATTGCCGTTTAAGGCTGAGCAAATATTTTGTTACGTTGCTCTTGAAACGATTTACACAATTTTCTGAAGTATGACATTATTTTGACATTTACATACTCTATACGTCATATGTTTTGATTTTTGGAATATATTATGTTTGAAAGCAACGTTTAAGAAAACACTGTAATATGACATATGGTTGAATGATGAGGTGGTGCTTATAGCATGAACTTTAACAAGTGATATTGCTATGTTTCTTTCCTTAGGTAATGATGCTTATCATCCCGAGCTTGCTGTTAAGCCAAGGATATCAGGTTTAAGAGGATTATACAGCATTAACGACACCGTTTCTGCAAACTGCACTTTACCTACTTCACAAGTCACATATTCAACAATCGAATGGTTCGTAAACGACGTGAAGGTAACTACTTAGTTTATAACAAGCAGTCAGTATTGGGTTGTCCTAATAGCTAACGTTTAACTCCTATATCTATTCGTATTAATCACCTTCTTGTCCAAAAAGCACCTATTCCATTCTTCTGCAACCTATCTATGCTACTCTGCTACAGGGGACGCGAATATTTTACGAAACACTTGACAGTTGGGCACGTGAGTATCTCTGTATTGTTTTCCATAGTGGAATTATAGTGTATTATGATGTGCACATTATTAAATTATCGCACTGTAAATCATTTGCTCCGAAGCACACGATCTGTTATGTCTACGCATCTGCCAATCCTCCTATGCGTGAACTACTGACATAATTCTTGCGAAAGCTACACGGTCTCGGTTCTATTTCATAAAAATTGACAACTAGACATGTGGCCTGTGAAAGACAATAGTTATACAATTCAATAACTTTAGAAGATTCTGGTTCATAAAAGCATGATATATTATCAAATGATCACTAAAAGTTTCATAAAAAGTGACAATTTGTTAGAAATATTTTCACATATTTTAATAAAACACAATGTCACACACAATGTATATAAAATTGTCAAACAAATTCAGCAGGAAAAGGTTTATCTGTCATAGTATGTGCGAGAACAATAATATACTGCCATATAAGAAAAAACAATTTCAGTCTTAATGTGGTATACGATAATGAACAACGTTGTATAAAAGATTGTTCTTCACTGTCAATATAAAACATAAATTATCATGTTTCCCTCCATACTCTCATATTTTATTTATTTTTATTTACTTAATCCTATTCCTTCATATATTATAATAATGTGTAACTGACTTTGAATAGCTTATTTTGTACCTGAGTTAACGTTGTCATTCATGAGTAACTTAACGTTTAAGTTCCATGTTTACGTTTATTATAAAATGGTTGTGTGACCTCAACCGCAAGCATTCGGTATGTGTAAGCAAGTTGGGACATGTTAACCCCAAGCATCAGGATAGAGCGAGCATACTGGAACACATTGGGAGGCAAATAGAAACACGCATGTCACGTGAGATAAACTGTTTCTCGCAGGACCCACATCATGATTAACTCGTAATGAAAAATGTGTCAATATAGTTTTATTATACATGAATATAGTACATGACAGAAATAGTAATATATACATATATGGAGTGATACACAGGTATTTAGGGTAAAGATTGAATAAAGGCGTACAAATATAGAGCTGAAAAGGATGATGTAGAGACAAGAATAGCGATGGGAAATGAAGGCAAGTACAACAATGGTAGTATGGCTAATACATGAGAGCAATAAAGGGTTGAGAAAATGTATATATGATGGTGGTAAGATGAGACAGGATTAGACGTTAGTAATGTTATCTGAGAGTAGGAATATTTGTAAAGATGATGTGGAGATATGCGACTACTCATGTTGAAATATGACGAGGAGAGGGTGATTCCTGTTTGTTTGCAAAGGTGATAGTGGGGGAACCTAAGATATGTTTGAAGTATAAGGTGTGGAAGTGGCAGAAATAGAGTGACAAAACCTAGGGTCCATATGTAGGTCTGTGTCTCGTCCTCGACCAGCTTCGTCCACCCGTGGATGCTGTTGAGAGTGATATAGTGGCGCCGCCCGCACGTCGGTGTGGTGATAGTGTGTGCGGTCCAAAGTCCGATGATGAAAAGGTGTTTGGAGTGAACAGCATTGATGAAATGATTGAATCCCGCGCACCTGAATAAAGAGAGAAGCAGTAACGTTATGTAAGGATAGGTTTGATGGATAAGATAAGGAGAGAGAGAGTACAGGCTGAAAAACATAAAAACGCAAATGTAAAAATAAAAAAAAGAGAATAAACAATGTAGTTAGCAAGCATAGTTATTCCGCAAAGCACAGTTTAGAGGCATAAGAAACATTATTAAAGTTTGTAATACAATGGCGAATCGGGAAGAGTGTTGGTGAAACGTACAAGGAGGACGAGGTGTAAGAAGAATGGTATGTCGTCAAAGAAGAAGATGAAAGAGTAAATCAGGCAAGGTGAAAACTAATAATGCATGGAAGCAGCGGGTGTGTGAGTAGGAGAAGGGGCACAAACGAATGAACATCACAGGAGAAAAACTACCTACAGAGGAAATATTTTATGAATATGACACAAAAAATAAATAAGCTGTGTAGCAAGTAGTATAATATATTATAAGGAAAATACAATGAGGAAAACTATGTAATAAGAAAGTAACAACATTAATATAAAATGTACAAAAAAATAAAGGAAAAGATAATGCGCATACATAAGAGCTTATAGTAGTGTGATAACAAAAAAGTTATGGGGTACATCATAGGTGTTGATATGTACATTCCGTTCAGGTAGTAGGGGAATAGCAGCAGGCATCTGTATCCCATTAGATAATGATTGAATATACAATCACGTCTAGGAGGTTGGATAGTAACCCGGCATATTAATGACGTTTGCCGAATCAATACCAGTGACCTCCTCAACAGCCTGTAGTCGGTGAACAAGGGCAAAATTCTGGCGATGTGGATCACAACCCTGCGTTCTTAAGTGCATATAGGCGCGAATGTGCTGTTAGTGGAGAACTGTTGCTGCAACCAGGTCGTCAGAATCGACATTAATGAAATTATTGTAATTGGGCATAGTCTGTTGAAAATGACGATCCTGAATGTCCAGCTTCAATGCTGCAGCCAAAAGATCATCAAAGCCATCACAATTTAAACGGCAGCAATCACGATATCCCAGAGAAATAGTACGTACAGTATCGTCCTGTGCATGTCCCCACTGCTGAATAAAAGGAGACACAGACCCATTGTTTGTAAATTCCTCAGGAATGGATGGAAGAACATTCATCTGAAAAAAGGAAGAAGAAAAGATAGTAAAATAATGAAAAACTTGTGAAAATGCGTCCGTAGGAATCGAACGTGAGACAAAAACAAAACAAAGAGGTCTACACGACACTATATGTACGGGCGCTAAACACCAATTAAATAAAAATAAAAACTACAGTATAACTGATCATATGGGTAAATGTAGGTACGCGAGTAGAACGCACGTCGTTACAATGGAAAAGCAAAATGTTAGTTGCAGTATGAACAGTGTATCGAAAAAGGTAATATAGAACAGTTTAAGCATGGACATGTATAAGTTTAATAGATAAAGAAAATCCATTGTAAGCACAGTCGAGACAGACACATAAGGAACGGGTAGCGGTGTCACAATAAGGTAATATGCACCAGCAAATCTGGACAGGTCGATATGAGTAAACAAAAAATGCACTTAACATATAGTAATTCCACGGATAAAATAAATGTAAATAGCATACCGTAATTCCGTTGATAAAGGAAAGTAAATATAATCTGCAAATGCACTGTTAAAAAGAGTAGCTGTAATCAAATGAGAAATGTACAAAAAAAACGAGATAAACAAAGTTTCGTTAAATTAAAAATGGAACGCTAATAAAAGGGTAAATAGAAATAACGTCTACATTTGAGAGGCAACAGTAATAGCAAAAGAAATAGCAGCAGTGAAACACCTAAAAACAGATACATATGAGTGAAACTAAATTAGATTTTACAAAGCACAAACGAGAAAGATATACCAGAAAAAATACCAAAGAAAACTAGAAAACATAGTCAAACGTAATCGAGATAGAAAATGTACAAACGGAAAAGAGACGGAACAGCGTTACAAATAATGCAAATAACTGGTAGGTACGTGGAATAATTAATTTCGAAATGGAAAAGGGTGCACAGTAAGACAGGTAACAATAACCAAGGGAATATGTGGTAAAACCGTAATAAAAACACTACAAGGAATATAGTGTACATGATGTGGTTATATGAACCACAATTAGGCGAAAACAAGGAACCCTTACAAGCTGTAACTAATGAAAGTACATGTCGCAGAATACACGAATGTATGCAGGTAATGAGCATGGCCGAAAGTTAAAACATCTACGTAGTTAAGGAAATACTTAGTGAGTGTCAATAAACAGAAGGAATCATATGCGTTGTGGAAATGAACAGTTGAATACTCGTAAAGAATTATACAAAGGTAACAAACGAGTAATATCACGTACAAAGAAGTATACAGCTAAAAATACACACAACCAAAGGAGTAGCAAAAGTTTAGCAAACCAGAAAAGTGAATATAAATAAAACAATATAAAAAGTTAAACTAAAAAAAGGGGGGTCACAGTGTACGAATGGTGACAACGCTGCAAACATGGGAATATACGATAATAAACATGTTAATATCAACTACAAGGAATATAGTGTACATGACGGTAATACATGAACTGCATGCATGTGAAAACTAGGAACCATTACAAACAGTAATTAAGGAAAGCACACACCGCAGATGACACGATTGCAAGCAGGTAAAGCGCGTAACCAAAAAGTAAGACAAATGCGTAGTAAAATGAAAACAAGACGAGTACCATTAACAAAAACCACTAGTATAAAATATGGAAATGAACAAATAAATGAATACACGTAAAGAATAATATGAAAGTAATAAATGAATATACATGATAATACTTACAATGATGTATGCAGGGAAAGACGTATGGACCAAAAGTAACAGCAAAACTGTAACAAAAAAGTAAATAATAATAATAATAATAATAATAATAATAATAATAATAATAAAAGATGCAATATCTGAATAAGTATGTCGAAAGCACTGTGGTATGCATTGTACAATTCGGGAAAAAGATAACATGATAGTTAATCAGTATAAAAAATGGGATGGCAGTTTTGAAAAGTAATAGAATAGGATTGTGATCCACATCACCAGAATTTTGCCCTTGTTCACCGACTACAGGCTGTTGAGGAGGCCATTGGTATTGATTCGGCAAACGTCTTTCATATGCCGGGTTACTATCCAACCTCCTAGACGTGATTGTATATTCAATCATTATCTAATGGGATACAGATGCCTTCTGCTATTCCCCTACTACCAGGATGGAATGTACATATCAACACCAATGATGCACCTCATATCTTTGTTGTTACCAAACTGCTTTAAGATCTTATGTATGCCTATTTTCTTTTCCTTTATTTTTTGTACATTTTATATTAATGTTGTTACTTTCTTATTACATAACTTTTCTCATTGTATTGTTTGTGTTTTCCTTATAATATATTACACTACTTGTTACACACTTTATTTATTTTTGTCATGTGCACCTACTTCCCCTTCCCCTCCGCCATTTCTTCTCCTTTTTCTGCTTCATCGTCTACATTATATATATATATATAAACGGTTCACCTGCTATTTCTGTATTAACTCGTACCTTTATGTGTCTCAATTGCTCATATTGACTACTTACGTTCTTCTCCTTTTCTTTCATTTCCCTTCCGTCACTACCTTATTCTTTTTCACTACGTTCTCTTCTCTGCTCTCATTTCTCAACTTACTCTAAAATTCTTTCTCATTTTTTCTTTACCCCTTTACACTCTTCTTACTCCTCTCGCTAGCCGCCTTCCTTATACTATTCTCCGATACCTTTTCCAATTTGTCATTGCATTGCAAACCTTAATACTATTTTTATTGACTCTAATCATTTCTTCGGTCGTTATTTTGGCGTACTACAGCCTACCGTTCATATGCATCACAATGTAACTTACGTGGTGCTAAACAGTGGTTCGTGGAATAATTGTTACAGTTACCTACCTTCTTATTCATATTATATTGCATTCATAAGGTGGTATCCACAATATTCGGGATTGGTGCTGCTATCTCAACAGTAGTTGTAGTAGAGTTTTGTACCATTAGGTGGAAACACTAGCATATCTGATGAGTGAGTAATTAAAGTTTCATGCAGCTGGGTATTGAGATTCGAAAGTACTTTTCATGATACTCTGTGTGTAGTGTGTGGCGATTTTACGATGGACCCAAGATTAGAACAGAGAATGTGCATCAAATTCCGTGCAAATCTCGGGAAAAATGCTACGGAGACCCTCGCAATGATTCAACAAGTATTTGGGGGATAAAGCATGAGCCGTACACCTATGTTTGAGTGACATGCTTGGTTCAGAGCCGCCGTATAGATATTGAAGACGATACTCACACCGGTAGGCCCGTCAGCGGCACAACACCTGACATTGTTTCCAAAGTTCAACACCTCGTTCGTGAGAATCGACGACGAACCATTGAAAACCTTGCTCATGAAGTGGAATTGGTTATGAGACATGCCAGCGAATTTTAACTGATGAATTGGGCACACATCGTGTCTCCGCAAAATTTGTAGGATCCTGTGCCAAGGATCCTGGCTGCTAATCAGAAGGCCCAGCGTGTTGAACTTTACACGGAGCTTCGTCAGGCCGTATCCGATGACCCAACATTGTTGTCCAGGGCCATCACCGGCGGCGAGAGCTGGACGTACGCTTATGACCCTGAGACAAAATAACAATCCTCCCAGCGGAAGAGCCCGACCTCACCAAGGCCTAAAAAGCGAGACAAGTGAAAAGCAAAGAGAATAACATGCTCCTCGTTTTCTTTGATACCAAGGGGATTGTACACAAAGAATTCGTCCCATCAAATCAAACAGTGAATTCCACGTACTACTGTGACGATTTGCGACGAATCCGTGAAAACGTGCGGAGACGACGGCCCGAACTTTGGCGACAAAGAAACTGGCTGTGGCATCACGATAATGCACCCTGTCACAATTCCTTGTTCACCAGGAGTTTTTTGACGAAAAACAACATGGCGGTTATTCCCACCCACCATACTTTCCTGGTTTGGCACCCTGCAACTTTGCTCTATTCCCCAAATAGAAATTTAAGTTGAAAGGACATCGGTTGGACACAATTGAGAGGATTCAAGAAGAAACACTCTCTGTGCTAAACACCCTTAAAGAAAATTACTTCCAAGATGCACTTGGAAATTGGCAGAATCGCTGGGACTGGTGTGTACGTGTGGAAGGAAATTACTTCGAGGGTGACGGCGGTCATTAGTCTCAAAGTACGTTTTTGACCAGATGGAGTTCCGAATATTCTGGATACCACCTCGTATTATATTTGCGTTTCCGCTCTCGACAGTGTTTCTTTTGTGATGTGCATTTGTTTGTGCCCCTTCTGCTGCACACACGCCCGTTGCCTCTATGCCTTTATCAGTTCTCGCCTATTCTGATATACTTTTTCATCTTATTCTTTGATGCCTTACTATTCTTCTTACACCTCGTCCTCCTGATACGTTTCACCAACACTCTTCCCGATTCGCCATTGCATTACGAACATTAATACTGTTGTTTATGCCTCTAAACTGTGCTTCATGGAATAACAATGATTGCTAACTACATTACTTATTTTTTTTTATTGTATTCTTATTACGTTTGCGTTTTTATGTTTTTCAGTCTGTAACATTCTCTCTCCCCCCTTGTCTCATCCATCGCACCTATCCGTACATGCAGTACGTTACTGCTTCTCTCTTTTTCAGATGCGCGGGATTCATTCCTTTCATCAATGCTGTTCACTCTAGATACCTCTTCATCGTTGGACCTCCGCCCGCACACACTATCACCACGTCTACGTGCGGACGGCGCCACTATGTCACTCTCAGCAGCACCCATGAGTGGACGAAAGTCGTAGAAGATGACGGACTAGTGACAGACCTACATCTGGACTTATCTCAATTAGGAGGTTTCCTTACTCTATCCCCGTCAACGACTTCCATCTCATATACTTCAAACATTTCTTAGGTTCCCCCCCTCTCGTCTTTGCAAACAACAAGAATCGCCTTGACCTCGTTATATTTCAACATGAGTAGTCTCACCACGTTGCAGTAGTAAAAACGGGCGTTAAACATTAGTAGTCCTATATAATATTTCTACATCATCTTCACAAATCTTTCTTACTCCCAGATAATGTTCCTAAAGTCTCTATTCCTGTCTTATTTTACCACCACCATATATACATTTTTTCAACCTTTATTGCTCTTATGCATTAGCCTCACTACCATCGTTGTCCCATCGCTATTCTTGCCTCCACATGTGCCAGTTGTACTTCCTTTTCATCTCTGTATTTGTACGCTTTTATTCAGTCTTTACCCTAAGTACCTGTGTACCATTGTACAAATATGCATGTATGGTGTGGGATCCCGCTAGAAACATTTTATTGGACGTCACATTCGTGTTTCTATTTGCATCCCTCCTAAACCCAAGATCGCGGGTTCAAACCCGGTCAGAACCGATGGATTTTTTCGGGCGTAAAAATCCTAAGTATGACTTCCTTCGGAAGGGAAGTAAAGCCGTGGGTCCCGTGTCGTACATTTACGGCACGAAAAAGAACCTCAGGCCTGAAAGAAGAGGCCTCTGAGCAAAATATATCGGCCGTTCCACGCCCTGAATAGAATGGGACGCTGATGACCTCAGATGTTAAAGAGCGTCCGTAAATAAACCAAATAAAACAAAAAAAATCTATTTGCCTCCCAACGTGTTCCAATATGCACGCTCTATCTGGATGCTTGCGGTTAACTTGTCTCAACCTGCTTACACATTGCGGATGCTTGAAGTTGACACTACTAAAATTCCGCACTTAAACCGCATGCTTGCGTATAACGAATTCCAACTAGCCCAACCTTCCAACTGAGTTGCCGACATGCTGATCACATGTTGCAATAATGCCCTCAACCCATAGAAGATGAAGAAGAAGAAGAAGAAGAAGAAGAAGAAGAAGAATTGTACTATGTCACTAATGGCGAGAGTTACTTGATGAATGAGGTAGGTGCCATGTGTTGAACAGTTCTTAACTACAATATCAAAGAGATACTCTATGTATCCAAATGTAGCCAAAGTCTAGCTAAGAGATGGATGTAATTTGTTTGATCGATAAAATTTAGGGAACAGAAGTTATCGAGCAGATATATAGAGCTTTATGCAACCGGGTCTTAATCGTACATAGTGATATGAAACTGTATATCACATTTTTTTTATAATTCACCATTGATTAATTTGCTAGGTATTTCATGTAAAGTTTCGCATTTTATCCTCTTAAGGACATTACTAATTATGTGTGCATTTCACCTTGAGAAAACCTTGAAAGAATCTCAGTCAGGGAGGATGGACCTGGTGGGGACCGAACTCCAGACCTCCCGCTTACGAGTTCACGCCGCAACGATCTCGCCACCCTATGAGGTATTATGTGAAATGAACAGATAAATTGGGAAATACTTTTTTTTAAGGAAGAATGCGTTCCAGATCTAAACTTAGGGTACCTCCCCGGTATTCGCCATAATACAAGGTTGTAATTATAGTGATGTAATGTACTCAAGATACAGTAAACAAAATAGTCCTACAGTCCTGCATTGCGTTACAGTTTAGATGATGACTACGGAAATCCTGGAAAAAACCTCAGTGAGGGAGGATGATCATCAAGAAAATCGAACCTAAGACCTCCCGTTCACGATTTAGATTAGATTATTTATTTATTTAAACTGGCAATTCTAAGACCATCCGGTCTTCTCTTCCGCACTACTAGTATGTTTACAGTACATGTTACGCACAATATTACGCAATAATGTTGATAAAATTGTAAATTAAACAACTTATAAGTACAAATAATTTTAAATGCCCTAACCATTAACATAAATATGGACGAATATGATGAACACAATAATGTTTACAAGAATTATTTTATACATATTAGAAAAATTATAAATATATCCCTAATATATCATATAGATAAATAAGTAGAGTTGAAAAATATTAAATTAAAAATGAGATATAATAACGGTTTAATTTATATAGCATTAATAGTAGTATGTTGCTTTTTTAATTTTAAATTGCAAAATTGTCCAAGAGCCCCTGCTGTTATGAGGTTCGCCCAATTAAGTAATGCCCTACATTTTTTCCAGTCAAAAATAATGTTAGGAATGCAATAATTACCAGTTGAAGTTTCCCGCGCACCTGAGCACAGTTTCAGTATCTTCCTACAAATAGCATAGCTGCAGGAAGCTTTTAAAATGTTTCATATGAGTGATATCCGTTACAAACAGCTTGTCGTCATTGAATTTCTCGCTGCGAAGAATTAAACGTTGGGGAATATTTGCAAACGTTTGTATAAAGCATTCGAAAATGTGCAGTTGACAGGAGTACATTTGGTCACTGGGCACAGAGGGTGAGAGAAGGCAGTTCTGTGCAGTTCCAAGATTTGGCTCGGAAGGGGAGATCCTCGACGGCCACCACGTCTGACATGTTGCATGTTCTCAGTCAAGAGGATCGACGTATTACTACTTGGTATTTACACTGATGCTATCAGTCAGCATAGAAAGTGTGGGTGCAATTATCCACAGTCTGGGCTATTCAAAAGTGTATGCAAAATGGATTCCTCGATGTCTTACAGTGGAACACAAATCTCAAAGAAAAGCAATTTCTTCTGAATTGTTGCAACATTTTGAAGATGAAAGACGCCTTCTTGTCCTGGATTGTGACAGGAGATGAAATCTCAGTTCATTATTTTGAGCCTGAAACAAAAATCAGTCTTGAAATGGAGCCATCCTTACTCTCCATGGATGAAAATATTCAAAGCAACTCCTTCAGCCGCGATTTGGGACTGTGATGGCGTGACTATTTTTATGTGATGCCAAAAGGTAGTATTATTAATTCAGATGTATACGTCAACACACTAACAGCACTCAAGAAGCGTTTTCAGCGACTTTGGCGTCATAACAACCCAGGAGACGATTTGATTCAACACGATAACGCTCTTACTCGCATTATTTTGAGGGCTTCTGAACACTTCACAAAATTGGATTGAACAGTGTTACCTCATCCACCTTATAGCCCTGCCCTGTTTTCCTCGGACTTCCACTTATTTGGGACGATAAAAAATGCCATTCTAGCAATACATTTTAAAGAGGATGAGGAGGTGATTCGCACAGTGAAAAACTGTCTCCTTAACCAGATTAAGGATTGATAGCGACAGGGCATACATGCCCTTGTGTCTCGATGCAGAAAGACCATAGAACTAGAAGGATATTTCTTTAAAAATAGAGTTTGTGGATAAAACATCATTCTTTCATGCGTATTTTTCTTTTTATGGAATACATGATTTTGAAAAAAAAAAAAAAAAAAAATGGGCAATTCTCATACGAGGTAAGGAATTGTAAAGACGAGCACGAGAATCTGTGAAAGAGGAAGAATATTAAGTAGTTAGGCAATAGTAAAGAGTGATGTAGCCTGATATCGAGGCTATAATGTGGAGATAGTTTATGAATACGACATGCAGGTAGCCTGGGGTGGAGGTATGCAGGATCTGACAAAGTAATATGAGAGAGAGGAAGTTCTTCAATCCTTGAGACGAAGCCACGGCAATAATTCGACAGATGTAATAATATGTTCAAATCGACGAATATTGCAAATGTAGCGTTTACAAACATTGTGAACATCTTGAAGCTTTTTGGTCAAGTCAACATTCAAGTCAGTAAACAAAGAGTCGAAGTAATCAAAGTGAGGCATCAAAAGCGTTTATAACAGGACATTCTTCATAAAAAACAGAAGGGCATTAATTTTTTTTAAACGCGTATGTTATTGAAAATCATTTCTTACATGTTTCTACAAAGTGAATATTTCAACGCAGTTCTCTATCGAAGTCTATCCCTAGATCATTTACTGGCTTAATAAAGGGGGTTGTAGTATTGTCAGTTTTTACTGGGGTTCAATTTTGTAGGTTTCGAAATGTAGCAACTGGTAATGACAGAATTTATTTATCTGCGAAATTCCTGAATTCAATTTAAGCGCAAAGTTTTTGCTCATGATAGTAATGAAAACACGTCTTCATTAAGTTTTGCTAGGGCTCTATCAGTTTCAGTAGAATGATAATCAATGTAGATTTTTATAGGTACTGCTGGGAGGTGGAGAGATGACTAGCGACCTATGCGGGGAGAGGGCTTTATCTGCCTAGTAAAACATTACGCACTGCATGTGTGTGATCTATTCAAATGCTTAAGATTCGGTCCATTCGCATTGAGTTAACGAAATCAGAATATTAATAGTTGCGCTGTTAGCACATTCCTCTGACTAGCCTGACTGCCGTCTCTCCAGCTACTAGAAGTAGATAGTCAGCATAAAGTTGATGATTAAAGAAGGGTTTCCATCGAATTGTGTGAAAATCCCGCCTTCACATCTCGCCAGGAAGAAGTACTGTTGCATGATAAAATGCATGGCTGGTGACTATAAAAATAATAGCTGAACAATAAGACCACGTGTTATGATAAATTTAATGATCTAAGCTTAAATATTAATAGCTTAATGTTGACTGAGTTCGTGGCATAACGACTCGGCCACCCGTGTCGGTCAGCAATTCTTTGCAATTCGTATATGTGTCAATAATGTATTTTTAGGAAAACCGCTAACATATAAGAATAAAATTTAGGTCTGTACATATTTCTTTTTCAGTTTAAGTAGGTATTATCAACGACTTTCCCGTCGTCATTATAATTATGAACGTTATTGTTTCCTTTATTTATTTTGTGTTAAAGAATAATTTGTTTCAGCAGTTATATAATACAAAGAGGGACCATCTTTACTTATTCATACAAGATTTAGTGTTCATATTTATTCCAGGAAATTGTTATAAAAGTTATAATATTTTTTTTAAAAAAACATTCTTAATTCTTTCAATCTTGAATTGTTTTTCAATCTCCAAAAATATTGTTTGCAGGTTATTTGGTTTATTATTATGAACATAAGACATCTTTGAAAATAATTTAAAAAGTGACTGTTCTTCTAAAAAATAGTAAACTGTCCAATATATTGAACATCAAGTTCGGGAAGCAGGTGCCAAAGTATAAAAGTAAATCATATTTGTAATACAGGCTTTATTATATATAATTATAGAATAACATATTTAAAAATTACAGAGAAACACATAAGATAAATACAAAATAATATGATTGACTTCACTCTTCATGAATAAATTAAAAAAAGAAATAATTATAATTTGAGAGATGTCTTTTCTATGCCTGCCAAATACAGCAATAGGTACAGAAATATAGCTATAAGACATTTAATATTAAAGAATTCTCTAAAGTTTAGGGTCGCCTAGCATTTTTAGTGTGAAATGTTGCCAAACAATTTGCACACATCATATTGATGTTACATTTATAACGAAAAATTTTGGATTTTCCATTTGATTGATAATATTCAGCTATGGGAAGGTTTTTCTGTTTCCCTCCTTAAAAAGATTAAGGTCATCAGAATACTGACCATTGAAGCTTACATGAGCAAAGTTTTTTACTTTATTTTATTTATTTATTTATTTACTTTGAATTTAATAGTACTTGGTTGAAAATGGAGCATTTATTTCATATGTATTATTATTATTCAGGCCTTACCGCATATGACAATAGACTATAGCCAGCAGATGAAGCAGGAAAATATCAAGATTCTGGGACTAAAATTAATAGCGTCCAACATAACATTCCCTGACAGAGTCCTGAATCTCCGCTGTGTGGTTGACTTTGGTTCACGGAAAGAGGAACAGCATCGATGGATATTTCTGGTCAATCGTACACGCTCATCTGGTATGTAGACGCTTCCATTTTATAAAATCTAGAGAATGATTCAATAATAATTGAAGATTACAGGGGATAATGGGGAAAATTAATGAAAAATCGAAATTAGCATATCTACACCATCTGCTGCCAGATATGACAGGCTTTAAAACGCACTATTCAAACAAGTGGTGAAGGCACATAGGTATCAAGACATTCATAATGACCGCCAAGGGCGACTGAGGTCGTTAAGGCACGGATTCGTGAGCGGGAGGTCTGGGGTTCGAATCCCGCCAGGACTGTCCTCCCTGACTGAGGTTTTTTCAGGTTTTCCTCAGTCCTCATAAATGACAAATGTCGGGGAGGTACCCTAAACTTAGGCCTGGAACGTTTCCTGCGTAAAAAAATCCTTTTAAAATATATCATTTCGTTTCATGTATCATCAGTGCCCACCGCCTGTGGTGCCTTAGTAAATGGGCGTTAAACACCATTAAAAAACCATTCATAATCATAAATTTTCTATGCAGTTATGAAGGAGGAATTGCCGTGCGTAGCGACTATGAAGGGAGATGCCAACAATATCTAGCAGCATTATTATGTAACAGAAACATACGATTGTTTCACACCTCAAATGGACTAATAATAATAATAATAATAATAATAATAATAATAATGACGAATTATTATTATTATTATTATTATTATTATTATTATTATTATTATTACATTGTTTGTATTGGTACAAAGTTATAAAATTATTTAAGATAATTATTTTTTAAATAATATGCTGGAAAGTGCAAAATGGAGTGTCTTTCTAAAAATAGCGAGTATGAAGAACCTAATGGACTGGGGACTGAGAAGACTGGTATGGAAAAATGTCCAATGTTCGTAAAAAATTGAACATTAAAAGTCATATAACTGGCCCAGTTTATCGCAGTAAAAGACTGAAATTCTTTGAAAATATTTAATTTATTGGATTTAATAGAAATTAGTGTTATTTATTTTTGTTTGTATGCCTAGGCTTCGCAAAAAGGTATATTTTAATTCTCAACGAATACATTCGATTTATAAAGTAAATCATGGTGGGAATTATTTTCAATTGCTATATACCACTTTTGGCAGAAAATACCTTCATTTTTGCCTAGAAAATAATTAAAAAAATTTTTATGTTCGATTTGTATAGTAAATTATGAAATGAAACATTTTTATTGTTATATGATATTTTTGCACAGTATAACTTCTTTTTAGCAAAGTTAAATATTTTAAGTTGCATTTTGTTTCTAATATTCGTTTCTGTTTAAAATAAATCATGGGTGAAAATATTTCCCAATGTAAAGTAGCATTTTTTTGCACAACATAGTCTCTTTTCTGTAAAGTTACATATTGCAAAAGTCGTCTGGTTTCTATATTATTTTTTGTTCATAGTGCGAAAATATTTTTGTTCGCTACATAACATCTTGTTGGCCCAACTAACTTCTTTTTCCACAGACAATACTTTGAAATAGCTTCTTTTGTTTTTAATATTCATTTTATTTCAAATAGTAAATCATGGTGTGAAAATATTTATTTAGCAACATATCATTTATTGGATAGCATAACTTCTTTTTTGCAAAATGAAAAATTGTACATGCTTTTTTGTTTCCAATATTCATTTTGTTTATTATACTAAATCTTGTAGTAAAATATTTAAATTGCAACATGACAATTTTATTGCTCAACATGACCTCTTTTTTCCAAAGTTAAACATTGTAGTTTCTAATATACCCCATTGTTTATAATGGTGAGTTTTTGTCTATATATTTTAATTATTACATAACTTTTTTTTGCAAAGTTGAACATTCTATCCTATTTCTTTTCATTTATTTTTTGTAAACAGCCATATGTAATTTATCAATAGGCATTTTTATTTATCAATATGTTATTGGGTTCATATTTAGTACTTCGGTATCGTATACTCATTACTATTAAAGGTTAGTTTTTATTTTCACCTTCAGCGATTTTTCATTTTTGCGCCGTTTTATATTTTTTTATTTTTAATCATTGTACATTTATTGGTGTATGTACCCAGCATTTGGTTCACAGTTTTGGCACCAACCGCTTTCTCTACCAATATTTTCCTTAATTGCTTTTAGTTCACAGTTTTGCTTTCAAGGGATTCCCTCCACCAATTCATGTTTTGTTCGCAGTTTTCCCACCAATAATTCCCCTACCATCAATTTCCTTGATCAAATTTAGTTCACAGTTTTGCTACTAAACGCGTCCCCCACTACCACCACACTTTTGTCACCAGCCGCTTGAACCACCACCGTTTTCCCTAATTCCGTTTTGCTCACAGTATTGGCGTATATAACTTAAATATGTTATTATTTTTACTTTAAATCATTTAATGCTATATCTACTTTGTGAGTATATGTATATTCAGTAAGTGAATAAACATAATTTCCTCCATTAGGCTACGGGTTTTACAATATTCCTACCATTAGATATCAGCTACCCCCTCCATATTATCACACACTATCTGGTGGGGAGGATTAAAATCGATGCTAGTGCTACCCGATGGCATGATTATCTTTATTCAAACCGCTTAATCCGGGACCAATGTTACTAAGGTACCTTGTTCATTTCTCTCAAATTGTCAAAACATAGTAGCAATTCGTCAGTCTTTTCCGCAGTGAAAATATTTTACCATAGGTTCACAATCTTCCTTTCCGGCCAGGACAAAATGTAACCTATGAAATTCGCTGGAATGAAATGACCGAATAAAGTAACGTATTAGTAGATAATAAGAATAAATTCAAAGTAAAATATTATTTATTCAACAAGACGGTAATATAAATCACATATAAATTGCATTTACCGTAAAGAATAACTTTTGTGTAAGACTACAATTGTAATATAAATTTTAGTAATAAGAACCTGTAAATTAATGTCAGATATAATATTTAATTTTAATAATTTAAATCAATAACGGAGTTAAAACACATTATAAAACTCACATTTGGTTAATAAGGACTTTTAGTAATTCTCCCAAATGACAATTTTTAGAACTTGGCTCGAAATACCACTTTCTACTACATAAGTGAAATTGAAAGTAACTTAAGCCAGTGTTAAACGGAAATGTTCACAGCACTTGGCCGCTGTTTTAGGCTAGCGGAGGCTTCGACCTTACCCCTATTTTAGTACAAGAGCCAAGATGTCTATTCAATCTGCAGAATTTTAGTACAAGAGCCAAGATGTCTATTCAACCCGCTGTCTAGAAACGATCTTATTGCTGCCCACGGAGAGAGGAGTGAACAAGAAAGTAAAATTACCTCAAACTTTCTAGAAAGTTCTTTCCCTTTCCCAACCAATGAGATCGAAAGACAAGTGAACGAAGCTATCTGACATGGACCAGGAGGAAAGGCGGAGGTGGGAATATATTAGTCTCAATAGAAACACGTGCAACAGATGGCACAACGAACATCTTCAGCATTAGTGAACCAACTATTAAATACTCACTCGATCATTTCTTCGTGTTAGCGGCACTTTACTAAAAATAGACAAAATATACCAAATCAAGTCAGTAGAATGGCCGTCAGGTAGAATGTGAACCACTGAACGTTTCATATTAGAGTCTTCACAAATAAATCATCAGGACCTTTCTTTCTTTAACAAATCACAATATAAACTCACCCCCGCATGATTAAGGGACGATTGGTGTTTGCATTTCTATTATGTAAAGGGAAGGGGTTATAAAACTTTATCATAGTAAATCTCAAGTAGAAAGTTGTGGTTAATTCAAATATTCCACTGCCAGACCAAGAATAATCACCAAGTTAAATTTATACGAAATAAAATAGTTTATACATGTATGCCTTAGTGTAGTATTCATCTGAACTGCAATAATCGCCATGTATTTTAATTTCACTCTCATGGCATTTTCCGTAGCTGTGTTTAATACTGATTTTACAATTTTTGCAGGAGGTTGGGGGTGGCAATCATCTGTATCTATACCAAGACCCGCATATATATTTTGCCTCCTAGCGGTGGTGACAGCTGTGCCAGCGTTCTCCTAGTATGTGGTAGGAGCATCAGTAACGATTAAAAGATCTCTTAATCAGGTGCTTTTAGTAAAACAAAATCACAAGACTACGCTCTTTCAACACAGAAGAAGAAGTGTAGTTTAATTTTAATATAAAAATGGTCCGGTTAATGTAATTTAATTAACATTTATTAATCTAGCTCTTTTTAGAGTGTTACAACAACTGTATTACGATTATTTTCACGTACTTTTAATTGTATTAAACAACATTCTTTAGCTAAACTATATTTTTAATCTTAAAATATAGTTTAGCTACACAAAAAAGTTAGAATGAAAATATAGAGGCAGATTTTACACCCAAACAACTTTAAGTTAGAAAATAATAATTTTAACACACATGCTTTAAAATCTGATGACTCAAACCTTCAACGAAATCCTACTTTGTATTTCAGTATGTGCTACTGTTTTGAATTATAGGAGGCATTGTGATATAGAAGGATTTATTCAATTTATACTCATAAAAATAAATTTAGAGGGAAGACAGAGAAATTAGTGCCTAGAAGACATTTTTTTTCTGTTCGCTAAGTCTCATGTACAAAATGTAGAAATTTGGCATATATTAAAATATTTTTACATTCACATTTAGTCCCACAGTGTATCATTTTTAAATTGTGCGTTTAATAGTATATGCAAATCTAAGAAAAATATTTATTTGTTCGTAAAATGCAAGATGCACTAAAACGCAAATATAATATTAAAAGGTTTGCGTTAAGATTTCAAATATAATAAAGACCTGAATGAGTATAAACTCGATTCCAATAAAACATGTTGTAAATGAAATGTAATATACTTGAATGTGCTCCCTATTCTTCTTCTTCTTCTTCTTCTTCTTCTTCCAATTCCTCTAGGTTTACCGTGAGAATTTCAATTGCCACGTATTTCTTCTTGGATTTTAATATACATGTTACCCAGTGATTGTCCCTAGCTTGTGTTAAAGTTTCTGCCAGTTATATTCCAGGCATTATATCTGTTTCGTAATTATACTTACCTTATTCACTGCTAAATAAACTTCGGCCATGGTCTCCATCCTTGTCTATAGCACCATTTTGGAATGACTGTACTAGAAGCTACGGCTTAAGACATTTTTTGGATAGTAAGCTATCTAAATATGTCTTCCTTTCATTAGCGAAGACTTGAAGACAGTAAAATCGATGGTGACACAAAAATCTGTGGTGATACAACAATGGATGGACATCTTAAACCAAATATTTAATGTCGTGTCCCTGTGCCGGCGGAGTTGTTTGCTAGAGGCTTCGCCAGGGAACCCGAGCGAGAGTCAAGGGACGTTTGGATGGCCGAGTGGTAAGCCTAAGGATGTGTGAATAGGTTAGTCGTTTAAATGTTGAAACAGAACGTCGTCTTCTTTCTAGTAAGAGTTTATTTACAGAAGGGCGGTGGAAGAAATTACAAAATGAAAAGAAAGACAAATGAGAAAATTCGCTGAGAGCTTTTTAAGTCCCAAGAAGAGGATTCAGGAAGTGGTACTTAGGTATCAAATTGACAAGAAAGCAGCGTAGCGAGGCTACCACGTAGAGTCTTGGTATTCTGTTGTGTTGTAACGCAATTAGCCTTCCAAAACAAAATGTCAAACAACTTCGTTATTTCGTTTTGGTGCAGTATTTAGAAGAACAGTGGCGAGATCAGAATATATCTCTGTTCCATTCTAAAACACTTGAAGTATTTTGAGGGTGGACATACGCCAAATGTGGAGAGATCAAAGGTTTTCGAGGGATCGAGGGTTTCTTCTGCTTCTTTAGAAACACTTGGGCAATTATACATGCTTCGTGGTGTAAGTGGCGTAAGAACACCATGTCAGACGTTTGCATATGGTCAAGAGGTTAAAGTAGATGTCTTGCAATGGGAACTACCGACATTCGATTTCAATTCATTTGTGAATCATTTTATTTGTTATTTTTGCAATAAAATAATGCTTAGAATGCACATGATAATATAATTTCAAATTACATGAACTTATTATAAATTTGAAAGCATTTATGCTCACAAAAAGGGAAAGTAGACTTGGTTTTCAAAGTAAATAGAAAATGAATATTTTTATATGCAATTTATATTTTATGTTTAGTTTTTTATTTTGGAATATTTAATAGTGTGGCATTTATTTTTAAAACGAAGATTATTAATTTACAGTTCTTTGTTTAAGCAAAAATTCTCTAAATTTCAAATATTATGTCGTTCATGAAAATATAGAAGATTATCGTATATTAAACATTCTTTTTCTTGTAAACATTAGCAAAAATGTTCGATTATAACAAGAATTAGTACCTAAGAAGTGTTTATTACTTGGCATATGCTTTCTTCCGCTCAGCCATCAGAGAACATGGTCCGATCAAACACAATGCGGGTTTATGGTATAGCTTAAACAAGAACTGCTACAGGCGATAAAAGCGTATATTGTCAACTCAGCGTTTATAATACTTCTAATGTTTTTCCGAATCGGTAATGGTTTCTGGCCGTTACTCATGATTTACTTTTCTAAGGCTGTACAATCCTGTTTCCATTTGTGACAGTTTCTAATACTGAACTGTACGATCCTGGAGCTCGCGGGCGTGTATCATCTCATTTATGCAGAAATTTGTGTTTTTTAATAGTGTTTAACGCCCGTTTTTACAACCGAGGCACCACAGGCGGCGACACTGATGATTTATGAGATGAAATGATAGATTGGGAAAGGATTTTTAAAGGAAGATAACTTTCCAGGCCAAAAGTTTAGGGTACCTCCCCGACATTTGGCTATGAGGACTGAGGAAAGCCCGTAAAAATCCTCAGTAAGGGAGGACAGTCCTGACGGGATTCGAACCCTAGACCTCCCGCTCACGAGTCCGCACCTTAACGACCTCGACCACCCCTGGCGGTGAGAAATTTGTGGTGCAAGGTGCTTGTAGACATATTGAACATGTGTAAGTAGTGCATGTAAATACAGCTTAAGTTGAAATGAAGTAATTCTTAGCGAATTGAGATCGATACCCTTAGTGGGAGACCGGTAGAACTACTAGATTTTTGACACATAAAATTATTCCTCTTGACCTTACTCTGTTACCTCTCAAATGTTATAAACGATATTTTGAAGCATCCTGTTGAAATATATTCAACCCGATTCAGGTACAATCAAACATTTTGTGCAAAAGCGTATATGATGTATATATGAGTATTAATTCAATGGAATCCCTCATTTAAGAATTAACTACTCAGCATCCTTCAACTAGTTGTATTGTGGCTCCTCTGTGAGAAAATATGTTAAGACACGTGAACAGCACAAGGGACGGAGCTACAGATACATTTTACCTCATGTGTGGGTGTGTGAAACCGGTATGTTGATGTATGTTGATGAAACCGGTCCTTTTTACATTACCTTATTACACTTTTATTGTATTACCATATTACAATTGCATCATTTCATTACACTTGCATTATCTCATTATAATGCATTATTTCGTTATACACATGTAACCATTTATTTAGACGTTTATTCCCGGCAACGTTGCAGTGATTTCATGGTGGAATAGGTTCTCGCTATTGATCGTTGCCATAACTATCATCTCTCACTTCACCCACCTCAAATAATTAACTGTCAATTCCTTACTAATTTTAATCAAGGTATAGTTTGTATTCATGTTATTTCCAAAACTCTAACTGTCTGTAATTAAATATATTCTACGATAATAATCAATCAGAAATTACAAGCCTATAACAGCTGTGAAAACACAAATGGCAAGATAATACATCCAGAACACTGCAAAATACTTGTAACATTACTGGGCAAAATAATGAGAAATTACTCTGGTGAATTCTAAACACAGAAATACCAACTGAATTTGGGCAACAATAATGCTGAATATAATTTATGCTGAAAGTATGGATCCCATTGTGACAGTGGAAGGTTAACATTCTCTATTCCTGATACTGTGAATTCAGTACATTTCTTGACAGGCTATATATAGAGAGAAGATATCTGTATTTATGCACTACAGCCCGGAGTGAGTCTTGGCTTACCGCTGCGACCTTTGCTTCCTCTAACTCCATCTTACGACTTCAATGATAGAGGGCAATGTTGCAGGGGGCTTGTGAACAGCATGCCTGCATCGCAGGTTGCCTATCATGCAGTGTTCTTGATCGAAGAACGCCACCTCTCCATCATGCAGTTTCTCAATTATCCTTAAGAGGCTGGGTGGACCCCGTTCCACACCTCCCTAAGTTAGAAAACTTCCTAAGTAGATACCAGGAATCAAACCCGGGCCTCCAGATCAGCAGTCAGCAACGGTAAGCACCAGAACAAGGATGTGACTGCCCCCCCTCTCTCTCTCCCTGTATATATATTTTAAGTAGTATGGGTGGATGGAATATCAAAAGAAGAATGATTCTAGATAAAGGGAAGCTTTCCTGGACCATTGTCTGCGGTTCATTAGCAGTTTCCAATTGAAATATCCGGAAGACTTGGGATATGGTATTCTATTAGTTAATTAGAAATAGGTAAATAAGCGAATTTAAAGGAAATTGAACTGAAATGGTATACTTTATTAATACTAGAATGTCGGTCAATTACCACTTTGATTTTCGAACGATCATATTTTCACTGTTTTTAAATACTTTTTTTATGGTTTTGCAACTGTTAATCCCTTAAAATGACATTTAACTCACAAATATTATATATATTGGCATTTTTTAGGCATTTCTTTTTATAATAATGGCAAAATCATGGAGGCGGTCAATTGACTTTCTTACCCAAGTCTCTTGCGTGGTTTTTTGCTTAGTTCTAACCGACAAAAATCATCACTCACAACAAACATGTTTCAAACTCATTGTAGCGTAGTGTGTGAGTCTTTGTTTATCAGCTCTTGTATCAGTGTCGAAAATTTAGCCAGGCTTTTCATTTTCACGTAGCATCCATAGATTACTCTCACCGTCACTCAAGGCTGATTATAGGAATGAAGGAACATCTAAGACCACTAAATGCAAGTTATGTTAAATAGGGTTATGTAAGAAAAACAAAAACATAAACACAAAAATATCTGAAACCAGAAGCTCGATTCAAGCTGCATTCGGACCTAGTTCGCAACTCAGAAACCCCGTTGTTTCCTCTACATCACTACAGTGGTCTTGTAAGTAAGAAATTTCATCTGCCAGAGTGAGAAGAATACTTAAATACGTGATACCGAGCAGACACCAAGTACATACAAACTCAGTCCGGAAACTAAATGAAAACTGGAGTTGAGCCTGACTTGCAATTTAGAAGAAAAATCGTTTCCTCTATACCAACACAGCTGGCTAAAAGACGATAAGAAAAATCCACAGTTTTCAGCGAGAAAAAGAATTAAACATGCATAAGAAAGCAGTAATGGTCTTGACCGCTAATGGGTGTTTTAGGGGACACTTGAAGCTCTTGCGTTATAATGGTAAATGAGGTAATTTGCGAAGTTACGAAACTAGCTAAAAAGGGGGGAAGGGAAAAATTTACATTTAAATGTCAAAATATTTGTTGAAATTAATTCATTCCGTTCACACACACCCACCCACCCACCCACACACACACACACATACACATACACACGTGTGTGTACTTATTTATTTAAAAATTAATTTTTCCGTTTCTCAAGAAGAAGTAGCTTGTCATCATACCCATAAGGTATCTTCTTCATGTGTAATTTCACTCATCAACTACACTGATAAATGACATTTGATAAATGTTAATGAAGTGACTGACAGCATCTAACATTTTTAATTGTGTTTAACGCCCGTTTGTACTACTGAGGCACCACAGGCGGTGGACACTGATGAAATGCTATACTGGGAATGGATATTTTTAAGGAAGGAAACGTTCCACGCCTAAGTTTAGGGTACCTCCCCGGCATTCGCCATTTATGAGGACTGAAGAAAACCTGGAAAAAATCTTAGTAAAGGAAGACTGTCTTGTTGGGATTCTAACCCCATACCTCCAGCTCACGAGTCCGCGCCTTAACAACCTCGGCCACACGTGGCGGCGCATCGCTCCATTGCCACTGATGCTCTGCTTCCCCTAACCATTTTGAATTTTACACTGCCCAATAGTACATGTTATATCTGTTCACTTGAGCATGATTGGTGAATGTCCCCTCATCAGAAAATAAAATGTTGGAAAAGTCATAGTTTTGAATTTGTAGTAGAGCACATTGGCAAAATTCAACACACTTCTGAAACTGATCCCCATGCAGGGCTGGGTGTAGGTTAATGTGATATGGATAGTATTTGTAACGCTGAAGTATTGGAAGAACACTCCATTGAGAGATTCCCGAATCACGTTCCAGTTGACGTGAACTTGCGTGAAGATTAGCGGCAACTGGAGTTAATACAGTGAGTTATAAATTTTCCCCAGTAGCACTCCGATTTTCATATTCGATTGTGTTTTCTTGATGCGGCAGCTCCCGTTTTGGAGAATTAGCTCGCAAGTCGTTGAACATTTCTAATAGATAGTTGTCTTCTTTCAGAATATCAATCTCCGTTTAAGTTGCAAGCTGGTTTACCGTTCTTATAAGTTTCGCCATAAATGTAACCATAAATATCTTTTCATTGATCGTGTATCGAACATTCATAATTGAAAACAAAGTGAAACTGACTGCGTATGTCCTTTGATGTTTGAAATGGCAATGATGAGCACTCGTTTGTATACCGATGTCAACATGTGAGCATATAAACAAATGAATTTCCTTCATAGCAACAATATAACAAAAGAGAGAGAAGTGAAAGTAAGTGGGAAATATTTGCTATTTTATAATATCTCATTATCTAACTCACCGAGGTGATAAATGTACTACAACTTTTATATTGAAAAGTGAATGCTCTTTTTGTTCCTAGAAAAACACACTATTCCATTTGAAAAAAAAAATTGGACCTTGAAATGACCTTGAGAGAGGCATTTCAAAGACGAGTTAAGATCGCTATCTAATGTCCCCCTAAGACGACTTCAAATTTTGTCTGAAGCATTTTTTTGATTTTCCCCGTTTCGGAGTAAAATGAGTGCGACACTATAAACGCCTCACTCTGTACGCGCACGAACACACACAGACACACACACACACACACACACACACACATATGTGTAAAGAAAAATGAATATTGCGTTATGCTACTTCTTGCTAAGATGTGCTTAATTGCTACATTTATTTCTATTGGAATAGTTGTAATTATATATTTTTTAGAAATATGGCTGGACTGTAATCACATGATTTGAATTTCTAGTTCGCTCTGTAGACTTCTAGGTATTTATTGTTATCATCAAGATGGTTTTGGTTATTTGTTAAAAAGAGGAAATGCTTGGGTCTGCATGACATGAAGTCGGTGTCATGGTTTTGTGCCAATGTTACTTCATTAATTGTCGGTCGGTTTCTTGACTTCTCTCATCTGCACAATACACTTCTAAACCTCAAAACAGCTCGTACACCTTAGGCTGAATTTTCATTAAGAACCCCCCGGTCAAGATCTGAACATTATGTGAAATTAACAAACAGAAAGATTAAAGATTGTTAGAGTATTTTCAAGTTTTTTTTTTTACATTTATTACGTTTATTAGGCTTATTTTACATTTCACGCAGAACATTTCTTTTTTGAATAACTTTACAAAACAGAACCGGTGTTACGTCCTGATCTAAAACCGGACTGAAACGTGCCCAGAATATTATGAGTATTCTATAACCGTGCAATTCCTTTCAATGATTTCGATATGGGGAGTAGGATATTGGTATAATTATAGGAATTCGGTGATATAAGTGTTTATTATTACAGAGTGGACATATAAACGTTTCTTTCAAAGAGTTGGATATGTTGACGTCATTATTGAGGAGGCATTGAATATGTGAGTTCACGTAGGTAAGGCGATGTCAATTATATTATTTATTAGTAATATGTTAATGCTATCAGATACTTCAGCTCTTGTCATGCTGGGTGTTAGTGAATTAATTACGTCAGCGGATGTATTATGTTTAAAGTCAAAATTTTCTCTGTATTAGTAGACTGTAACAAATCGTTTAGTATGGGATGCTGTCCTTCAGCCCGCTGGGGCAGTGACTTAGGTGTCATTAAGGAGGGAAAAAAAGGTGGCAATTTTACCTACCTGGCTCTTTTGTTTTCTTAATCCCATTTTAAGAATGTTTTCCATAGGATAATGGAACTTGAGTCTCCCTCGTTACAACTGTATGCTTCTCAGTTTCGCACACCTGGTCGTCTGTTTCTCTCTGCGACATAGGCGTTGTAATTTTATAAGTATTCATGTTTTTTCTTAAATATGTAGGTAGGTTGCAATTCTTTCTTTGATTAAATTAGGAATTTCCGTATTCGACAAACATGCCCGAAGAAGCTTTACACGTTTTGTTTTTATAGGTGCATGCTTGTCATAAATGTCAATAAAAATGAGTTTAGCTGGTGTACTGTATTCTCTAACGATTTTAATACCCATATCATGACCCAGAGTGTTCGTATAGATTCTTCAATTAAGGCTGAAGTGATGATATTTTTAAAAATGTAAGTAGCAGCTTTCGAGGAACAGTTTGAACACTGTATTGTATAAGCTATGTTAACAAAGTCATGCACTGAGATTCCTGGAGCTGGCAGTTTGTCATATGTCAAACCTTTGTCAGGTTTTTGTAACAGTTTACAGTTTAGTTTAAGAATGTGTCAGAGTAAGGGGTAAGATAGGTTGGTGCTAGAGATTGGAATTTCATGTCGGAAACACGGAATAATATTCTATGGCGTGAGAAGATTTGTGGCAAGTAAACTAGTGTCAATGTCACCCATCGCACAAGATGTTCATTGTCGATGTCACTACTGGTAATGGAGAACTCTGCAACACCTTATTAATCGTATCACGATCCAGGCACATTAAACTGTAACGTTTGAACTACAATCAACACAATTAACTCTCATAAAGATACCACGTCATTCTAAGTACAACATTCGCTTTTTTTTCCCCCTCTAAGTTTGAAGACTATAAACTTGCTCCTTTGCACTCCTTTGCACTAAAACAATTTCATAGCACAGGAAATATTTTGATACTGGAAGTTCTTAAGTTATCAATTTATCTACTGAACTATATCATGCTGTCATAGTTACAAATAAATACTTCCTAATACACCCTCATATTAAAACATACCTGAGCGCCTCTTCCTTACTGTGTCTTTTTACTACACCGTCCCTGATTTTTATTGTCTATTTACACACTGCTCTACTTAACTACTTCCTTCTTTTAACATTATAAGCAAATCTTCATATTACGTTTTCTTAATAAAAATAAGTCTCAGTGTTCTCTCGTTGCATTATCTTATTACACTCTTAGGGCCAGTTTCATCAACAGATGCCAAAAGTTAACAAACTGTTAAAGTGATTTAACATTTAAATTGTCCTAAAATCTGTTTCTCAACCAATGTCAAGTTAAACACCGTTTTAAACTTCGTGTTAATTTAACATCATCGTTCCCTTGTGTTAAAAGCTTAACAACTTGTGAAAACTCGAAAATGGCGGTCATAAAAACAGCTGTAGTTGTCGAAATTCTATTAAATAAATTGTCCATTACGGAGAAAGACTGTAAGACGTAGTTACTTTGACATTTTTATGCAAAAGTGCAATTTAACAAAGGTACAGAATGTGAAAAACAGCAATCATAAGATTGTAAATGAAATATGATGAAGGTTAGAACAACTTTGTGCCTCCCCTCCGTTTAATATTCCTTGCCTGAGACGTATATTTCAATTATTCTATCCATAAAGTACATCGGAGAGGTTTCAGAAGTCTTTCGATTATGACACCGCCTACTCGATCCGTGCAATTTGCAATACTCGAGAACCTTAACAACGTGTTAACTAACATTATGCTGGAAAAACTTGGTGAAAAGCGAAAGCCATAGCATATTTCAAATTATTAACACATTGTTAGGAAACAAAATATTAGTGTATTTTTAATGTATGTTGATGAAACCGGTCCTTTATGCATTACCTTATTACGCTCTTATTCTATGACAATATTACAATGCAACATTTCATTACAATGCATTATCTCAGTATAATGCATTATTTAATTATGCAAATGTAACCATTTATTTAGACATGTATTTGCGGCAACATTGCAGTGATTTCATGGTAGAATGAGCTCTCGTTATTGATCGTTGCCATAACTATCACCTCCCATTATACCCACCTCAAATAATCAACTGCCAATCCCTTACTAATTTTAATCCATTGCTGCTGATGCTCTACTTCCCGTAATTATCTTGGATTTTTAGTGTGCATGTTATGTCGGTTCACTTGAGCATGATTGGTGAATGTCGCCTCATCAGAAAATAAAATGTTGGAAAAGTCACAGTTTTGAATTTGTAATAGAACACATTGGCAAAATTCAACACACTTCTGAAACTCATCACCATGCAGGGCTTGGTGAAGGTTAATGTGATATGGATAGTATTTGTGACGCTGAAGTATTGGAAGAACACTCCTTTGAGAGATTCCCGAATCACGTTCCAGTTGACGGGAACTTGCGTGAGGATTAGCGGCAACTGCAGCAAATACAACGACTTTTAAATTTGCATCAGTAGCACTTCGATTTCCTCATTCCATTCTGTTATCTTGATACGGCACCTCCCGTTTCGGAGAATTAGTTCGCAAGCCGTTGAAAATTTCTAATAGATAGCTGTCTTCTTTCAGAATATCGATCTCGGTATAAGTTGCAAGCTGCTCTAGCGAGCGTTCTTATCACCATGGCCATAAATGTAAACCTTAACGATATTTTCATTGATCGTGTATCCAACATTCATAATTGAAAACAAAGTGGAACTGACAGAGAATAATGTCCTTTGAGGTTAGAAATGGCAATGATGAGCACTCGTTTGTATACCGATGTCAACATGTGAGCATCTACGTATAAAGAAATGAGTATTTTGATTTGTTTATTTACGTAAACTGTTTAACATCTCAGGTCATCAGCGTCCCATAGAATTCAGGGTGTTAAAAGGTCGAAGAATTTTGCTCAGAGGCCTCTTCTTTCAGGCTTGAGGTTCTTTTTCTTGCCGTAAATGTACGACACGGGACCCACGGCTTTATTTCCCTTCCGAAGGAAGCCATATTGGATTTTTTAGCCCGAAAAAATCCATCGAATCTGGCCGGGTGTGAACCCACGATCTTGGTTTTAGAAGGCAAGTATGGTTACCCCTACACCAACAGGACCGACAATACAAATGAGTTTCCTTCATAGCAACAACAAAACAAAAGAGAGAGAAGTAAGTGTTTAATAATTGCTGTCTTATTTGTAAATTATTTAATTATCTATCACACCTAGCTGATAGATGCACTAGAACTTTTATACTGATAATTGAATTCTCCTTTTATTCCCGGGAAAAATACACTATTCCATTAGAAAAAAACCATTTGCCCTCGAAATGACCTTGAGAAAAGCATTATAAGGACGAAAAATCGCTGTCCTATGACCCCTTAGGCCGCTACATATTTTGTCTGAAGGATTTTTTGATTTTCCCCTTCGTTTCGTAGTAAAATGGCTGCGACACTATGAATACTTCATTCTGTACACACACACGCACACAAACACATATATAATATGTATGTATGTATGTATGTATGTATGTATGTATGTATGTATGTATGTATGTATGTATGTTTGTGTGTATGTATGTATGTATGTATGTATGTATGTTTGTGTGTGTGTTTGTGGGTGTGTGTGTAAAATAAAAAAAAAATAATATTACGTTACGCTACTCCTTGTTAAGAGGTGCTTAGTTGCTGAATTTATTTCTATTGGATTAGTTGTAATTATATTTTTTTAGAAATATGGCTGGACTGTAATCACATGATTTGAATTTCTAGTTCGCTCTGTAGACTTCTAGGTTTTTATTGTTATCATCAAGATGGTTTTGGTTATTTGTTAAGAAGAGAAAATGCTTGGTTTTGCATGTCATGAAGTGGTTATCATGATTTTGAGCCAATGTTACTGCATTAATGGTCGAACGGTTACTTAACTGCTCTCATCTGCACAGTACACTCCTAAATGACAAAATAGGCCGTTCGCGTTACGCTGAATTTTCAAAATAATACTGCTTGTGAGCTGAAATTAGAATTTTACATTAAGCACCCCCCAGTTCAAGCTCTGTATATTATGTGATATATAACAAAGAGAAAGATTAAAGATTGTTAGAGTATTTTCAAAGTTTTTTTTTTTTTTTTTACATTTATTCCATTAATTACATTTATTTTAAATTTAACGTAGAAAATTTTCTTTTGGCTTAAAATTTCCTTCTTTTTCGCTTTCTTTATTTCTTACATTTTTCTTTTCTTTCTTTCTTTCTTTCTTTCTTCTACTTCCTTTTTCGTATCCAGTCCCAAACCTGAGATAGAATCCTGTGACTTTTCATCAGCTTTAGAAGTTATTAACAGCTAAAATCATTCCTCTCAAATTTTTCTCATTTATACGTTGAATGCATATTTACTTTCTTCTAGCTTTGCCAGTTGTTCAAACTTTAACATACATGTAATGATATAAAAGAGTAACTTGTACATTACGTATCCTACGATAGAAGTATACAGTGAGACAAGTTTAAAACCTTCCTTTCGCCTACCAGTGCAATTCTATTCCCCCGC